>JAKSZU010000010.1:15167703-15632703 GCA_026018925.1 Tupaia tana
TATTCATAGGCAATATCCAGCTATTGCAAAAATTCACAGTTTTAGTTTTGCTATTTTAATTTCAAGTTGTAGTTCTGTCTTCTTTAGGTAACCTGAAGAAAACAGCATAGATTTCTGTTTGAAATTTGTTGATTTTTTTTTTTTTTAATGCTTAAGATATTATATGTGCTTAGGACCAGCAGATGGTGTAATGGCCACATTGCTGGACTCCCATGTAGTTGACCATGATTCGAGTCCTGGACCTGGTGGCTTAAACTCACATTGGGTGCATGTGTGTGCGTACCCAAGATCCTGAGAGGAGAATGGAGGAGAAAGGATTGTAGTGTGACCATCCCCCCTGGGGGGTGATTTCTCGCTTTCTGTATTTCTGTCTCTCTCTGTCTTTTTGGAGAGCGCATGCATCCTATAGCAAAAGCCTCTCTCCCCCCAAAAAAGATATTATATGTGCTTATTTTAAAATAATATGGAAAGTCTAAAGAATAGGGTTTTTTAAAAGATTTATTTTATTTAACTTTATTCATTTATTTATTTTAATTTGACCAGAGAAGGACAGAATGAGAGAGAGGGAAAGTGAGAAGGCAAGTCTCTAGGTCCAGGATTTGAACCATGGTCAGCCATGTGGGAGTCCAATGCCCATAACCACCACATTACCTGCTGGCCCCAAGAACAGGTTTTAGGATGATTCATAATCCCAACAACTACTATAAAACATTACTATTTTTTTTTCCTTAGAGGTTTTTGCTTTAGCGTGCATGCATTTGCTAGAGAGAGATAGAGAGGGACAGAGACAATGAGAGTGAAAATGAAAAATCACCCCCCGGGGGACAATTACACCGCAATCCCTTCTCCTCCAGTCTCCTCCTGGGATCTTGGGCATGTACGCACACATGCCTTGGGTGAGTTTCAAGTTACCAGGACTAGGACTTAAGCCACAGTTGGCCATATGGGAGTCCAGTGACATAACCACTACATCATCTGCTGGTCTCTATTACTGAAATTTTGATGGGCCTATCTATGGTGGCACAGCTGGTAGCAGGCTGCTATGTAATGTTGGAACCACATAGAACACCAGGGTTTGAATCTTCCTGTGGAGAGTGCCTCCCTTACTCAACAAAATAAATAAACTTAAAAAAACTTTTTTTTTTTGAGAGAAATTTTTGCTTTAGGGCATGTGCACTCTTCAGAGAGACAGAGAGACAAAAAGTGAGAAATCACTCTCCAGGGGAGATGGCCACACCATAATCCCTTCTCCTCCATTCTCCTCTTGGAATTTTAGGCACACATGGCACATGTCCTGAGCATGAGTTTTAAGTCGCCAGGTCCAGGACTCGAACAGCAATCAACTATGTGGGGGTCTGGTGACGTAACCATTACACCATCTGCTGGTCCATAAAAAATTGTTTTTATAAATATGAGTGGATTTTGTTTTAGAGTTTGAGAGACATAAAATTGCCTCACATGGGTATGAATAGTCCTGAAGTGGCCTGGAAAGTTACAACCTGTATTACAACCTGTATTATTACAGATACTTCAGCACTTACTCACCTGCAAATAGCCATCCAGTGTCTTTGTAAACATCTCCCGTGACAGGGAATTCACTAACTCCTGAATAAATTTTGACTGTTTTCAGAGACTTGATGTGTTCAAAATGATTCAATATATTAAGGATAAATTGTTGATTCCCACATACTTCCTTGATGCTGGTTACCACCAGAACAAGCTAAATTTGTTTCCAAAGTATAAAGTTAATGTGGCTTCGCTGTCTCTTTCTGTGGCTCTTAACCCAGTCATTGTGTATTGTCCACTAAGAAGCCTAGGAAATAATGATAAATAAATTTGCAGCAATAGTATTGTGGAAGAAGTTTTAGGTGTTCTCCAAATTGTGCACAGATTAGAACAGTACTGTTTTGAAAAAAAAAATGTAACTGACTAATAGTTAATAATTGTCATATAGTATGAATTATAGTATTGCTATCATTGGGGGCAAGCAGGTGAAGTGGTGGTTAAGGGCCCTGGACTCCCATATGGCCAACCATGGTTCGGGTCCCAGACATGGCAGCTTGCTTTGCTTTCTCTCTCTCTCTCTCCCCTCTCTCTCTCTCTCTCTCACACACACACACACACACACACACACACACTCTGTCCCTCTCTGGTCAAATTGAAATAAATAAATAAATGGATAAAGTTAAATAAAATAATTCTTTTAAAGAAATTTAAAAATAGTATTGCTATTATGTAGAAACTCCTTCATTGCTTACCCATCTCATATTTCCCTTTCTCCCACCCCAATAGCCTTGACAGTATCTTCTGTAGTATTTTGTTTAGTATAAAACACAAAATAATTATGTGTGTCAGCTTTCAGCTGTCAAAAAAAATAGAGAAGATCATTTATAACAGAAAATTTAAATTGTAAGAGTTGGCACTTTTATGAATTCCTGTATTTTTAAAGGCGCATATGTCATGAAGCTATAGCTCGAAGCCTTCTGAAATCTTTGACTCTACCTCCCTGTTATCTTTCTGGCCAGGAAGAATATGAATATTCTATATAAAAAAGACAGAGACAATGAATTCTTTTAGTGCTACTGCACCTTGACTAATGTTAAGAAGGAAATAATCATTAGAAAGATAAACTTATGCTGGAGAAGGTCATAGCAAGCACTGTAGCTCATTCAGAAGGTAATTGTCTTACAACCTTCCCACACTACCCTGTGTTGCATCTCAAATGCAAATATATATGGAACCTGGGCAAGTAGCATACATGAGAAATAAGGACCAGATAAGGATGATGGTCACTGGAGAGGTCATGGCTTTCTTAAAGGGAAGAGGTCATGGCTTTCTTAAAAGTGGATTAAATGATTGCTGTCTTCTGGGAGCTTGGGCCTACTCATTGTTGCCACATTTCCTGATGTTTTCAAAAGATGCCCCTAAATTCCTTTTTTTTTTTTTTTTAAGAGAGAGAGAGATTTAAAAAAAAAATTATTAATTTTATTTATTTATTTATTATTTAGTTTGATGAGAGAGAGAGAGAGAGAGAAAGCAAGTCACAAGGTCTGGGACTCAAACTGCAGTCAGCCATGTGTCAGTCCAGCACCCCAATCACCAGACCACTTGCTGGCCCCTGAGAGAGAGAAATTTTTGCTATAGGGTGCATGTGCTCACTGGATAGACAGAGGCAGAAAGACAGAAGTGAGAAATCAACTCCCCCAGGGAGGGATGGCCACACTACAGTCCCTTTTTCTTCATTCTCTTCTTGGGATTTTGGGCATGCACACACATGTGCCTGGCATGATTTTCAAGCTGCCAGGTACAGGACTCAAACCATAGTCCAGTGATGTAACCATTATACTATTTGCTGGTCCCTTACTCTAAATTCTTATTTGTCTGTGAACCTTTTTGCTTTTCTAGTATTGACAATAAATTAACTTTTTTTTTTGGCTGTAGGGTGAGTGCACTCACTGGAGAGAGACAGAGACAGATGGAGAGAAGGAAAGTGAGAAATCATATCCTCCTGACACTCCACACACCCCTCACCAGAAGGGATGGCCACACTGCAATCCCTTTTCTTCCATTCTCCTCTTGGGATTTTGGCATGCATGTAAATGGACCCTGTGTGATTTTCTTTTTCAAAATTTACATTTAATCACTATACATCTTTTCAGTGTACAACATGGTTTTATCCCAGCATGAATACAGTGCATATTAGTCAAGTCAAAGACATTACCATATACATTATTATCAGGAGATAGCTTTCTTTTTCTTTTTTTTTTCCTACTAAAGGTGTTTTTTTTTTTTTTTTTTTTTTTTTTTTTTTTTTTTTTTTTTTCCCCTTGATTCCCCTGCAGTCAATCATGTGGAAATTCAGCAACTCCATGCCACCTGCTGCCCACAAATTAATCTTTTAATAAAGTTTCATGTGAGTACTGTAAAACATTGCTGTGGTCTGAATTTGAACAAAGGTAACACCTATTTGAGATCCCAGACACAGATGTTCTCTTGATGTCAACTGATGAATCTGATAAGTTGCTCAGTTCAAATAATATAGCAGAAGCTCCCCATGCTTTTTAAAAAATGGATGGGGCTGGGATTTATGGAAAGGGATAGAAATATCTCCTATGGCACAAATAATTATATCAGAAGACTGAAAAGTGGGGAAAATCACTAACATGCGTATGTAACAGTGAAGCATCCCATTATTTGGAGTACACATACAGTGTACTGAAAAGAACAAGGGAATTGATACTCAGCAGGCTACATTGGTTGTAATCACGAAGCATGTTTTATGGTCAGTCAGAGGAAAACTTAGAAGTGGCTGGAAGCAGAGAGACAATTGGAATACTGGAACAGGATAATGGCACATTACAAGCAGTGCCAGAAGCCCTGCTCCAGCCGGGGTGGGTTGAAGCTTGTACACAGGAAGGCGACATGGGTGAGCAAAAATCAGACTGAGACCTCGATGCTCTTTAGCATGTTCTCAGCCGACTACAGTCAGAGCCAGCTCAAGACTGTAGCCCCAGTGGCTATCAAACATATGTATTTCTTGACGGATGTCTTACAGGAGTATGAGGGGTGAGGGGGAAGTAAAACATTTACTCTAAGAAATGGGGTATGCAAAGTATAGAAATAATAATCATAAAACATGATGTGCTGTTCTGTTTGATCAGGTGAAGCCAAACACAGTCCTTAGAATGAAGGAGTCCATTTGTCAGATGAATTTTTCTTCTTAGATCTTGATTACCAGGAAGGGTCTTTTGAAGAGAGGGGCTTGCAGGAAGCTTGATAACTTCAGTCCCAGGTCAGCTTGGTAACTTCAGTCCCAGGCCAAGGCGGCAGCATTGCTGGTTACAAAGGCCTAGATAGAAATCTTGGCTTGTTAAGTAAAGACACGGTTAATATATACTAAAGTGAAATATCTATATTGCTTTTGGGGTAATTTACAGCTAAGGGGGTGAGCCTATTGCCTACATGGGAAAGGAATGTGGTCTTGCAAGCAGCTTAATGACTGACTTAAAGGTTACTGTGTACTTGGGATCCTGCTGTTCTATACAATGGCTGTGGTTTGGGGAATGACAATCTTCCCTTGTCCTGAGATCAAAGGTGACTCATGGTCTTTGTTTGGGGTATCAGTGCCTCACAGATGAGTCCCTAAGCCTCCCCCCAGCTACTGAGGTCGTTTCACCAATTTAGTAGCTTGCCATTAACTCAAACTTTTCTAATGTTATCTATGTAATCCCCAGTAGGAGAGGTGGATGCAGCATTCTTTATTGATATTTTCCAGGCAGGTGGGGTGGACTTCAGGAGAGAATTCCCATAGGCCTCTGTGTTAGGGATCTGCATTCCTTCAGGGTTATTGTAAAAGTTACAGTAAGTCTGGGGGTGTTATTTTGCCCTTATGGGGTACCATCAGTAAAGCTCATGGCAGAGAAATTGAGTGCAGGCGAGTACAGCAACACGATGGAGAATTGGAACTCGTAAACTGTTGACTTGGTCACGGTTTTTTCCCAGCCCAGTCCTTGCTTTAGGCATGGGAGGCAGCTCCTTTATACTCAGCCTGTGTTGGCTGCATGGTCCCGACAAAGCAGCATTTAATGGAGAAGTTCAGTTGTCCGGGATGGTAATCTATGTCATTCTGTGAATGGTGCCCTTATCTTTGTTAACTAACTGCTATTGATCCAGTGCAGGAAGTTTAGCCTGAAGACCATGGCACACCTTGGTTAATTGTCAGACAAAAACTTTATACTCATAAGCATTATAATGGTCTTTCTACTTCCATTTATTATTTTTTCCTTTATTCATGCTGTGAATATTTACTGAGCTCCTGTTCTATTACATATTACAAACTAAAACATGCATCAGAAAATAAAATGCAAGTGAATAAATGCAGGTGACACAGTAAGGAATAAGAACTATGACAAGGGAACAAGGGGAGCTGCAAAAACATGTAAGACAGTCTCTGCGAAGTGAGGTAGTCCTAACATAGCTCAGAAACAATGCCGAAGCTGAAATATGGATGATCTGTTGAAGTCAAATGGGGCAAGCACAGGGACAAGATAGTTCTTGGCACAAGGGAGAAAACAACACATTTGGACTGTAATGGGAGTTGAAGACATTTAAATATGCCTGGAGTGTGAAAGGAAAGGGGTATTACTGTGAGAGATGAGCCTGGAAAGGTCCTTAGGATTCACACTTTGGGTTTGGAGACTTTGTTTAGAAGTTTGATGTTTTTCAAAAGCAAGATAGAGAATCAGATTCCAATTGTGTTCTTAAAAATACATTACCAGAACTGGACCTAAGAGTGCAAGCCTGTAGTCTGAAGTACTCATGCTACTGAGGGGAGAGGTCTGTGTCATAGTGAGACCATGTCTAAACACACACATGAACACACACATATTCACGCACACAAATGAACTGACATTAAAGTGCCTTCAGCAAGGAAACAGGCTAAACTTCTTTATCCAGAGAATCGATCATCCAGTAACTCAAAAAAACCTAACTGGTGTTTGGACAACAAAGAAAATAAATGCAAGTCCTGAGATCGTGCATGCCCAGTTATATAGTGCCAAATGATCAGAAAGGGATATTGATATCTGAGTATCACAATCCTGAACTGTTCAGGTAAAAGGGGTTTTAAAAACCACTGACAATTGACTCTCACTCTTGACAGCAAAGAGGAAACTGAGGACCATAGAGAATAAAGAACTTACCTAGGGTTATATAGCAAGTCAGTGGTGGAGCAGGCAGCACCTAGATCCCAAGAACATTGTTTTCTACTTATTATGAGGGCTAAATAATTTGTTCATTGAGATAGGAAAAAACTCAAAGGATATAAAAATTTTAGTTGTGACATTCTATATCCATTAAGAAAGAAAATAATTAGCTCAATTGGTTCACAAAGTGGAGCACAGACACACACAAAATAAATAATTAGCAATATAAATTTATGGAACTTTCAAATATATTTTTTCCCTTCTGAACTAGATTCAAGGAAGAAGTCCATTCTACTATATTTTGACTTCTATGATCACTTTTTCCCCTTTGGGCTAAAATCAGGAATAGAAGAATCTTAGGAGAAAATAATATTTTCACATGTTAGGAGAACTTGTTTGAGAATATAGAAGTTCCTGGGGTGTCAACTACCCAGTCCCATCATCTCTTAAAAACAGAGCCAGGGGCATGAATCTGAGGGTCCTCAAGGGCCCTTCTCCTTTGAAATTTATTGAACACATATCATAAAACTTAGATTTTTCTCAGCCTCTTTAATATACCTGATTTTTCAAGCAAACAAGTTATTTGCAAAAAATAAATATTTTATATATATATCACTGAGTAGGAATAGATATTAATCATTTTGGTAAATAGATTTCCATTTACTTCCCAAACACAGAACTGAAGCAGCATGCAAATTATTTATAAATGAGCCAGGGGAGACAAGGAGGTAGTCCGTGGAAATGCAAGTTGTTAAAACAGTTCATGAATAGGACTTAAATAAAGCCTGATCTGTGACTACACCACCGTTGATTTTAAGTACATTATCTTTGCATATAAACACTTGCCTTGAAAAGGTAAAATGAACAGAATAAGAAAGGCATGTATGTAGTAAAAGAGTTCCAGCTTTCCACTAGCTCAATGCTTAACATTTAATAAGCACTCAATAAATGTTAGTGAGTCAACCAATAAACCCACCAAGATGTTAGTAGTAGCATTTGGTTCCTCTAGTTATATGTGTTTTTGATGGGGAACAGCAATTCTTAACTAAATGAACCAATCTTAATGATAGACTTTTAGGCTGGTATTTGGAATGAAATGTGGGGACTACAGGTCCATTCCAATGTCTTTTGTGGAAGCCACTAATAAAAAACAAAAGCAAACAAACAAAGAAACAGGCTAAATGGCCATAAGGCTGTAAAAACATGATAGCCTGAAAGGCTGACCCACATGAGAAGGTTCTGAGTTCACATCTAAGGACCTCCCTGAGTACACTAAGCAAGCATGTGGGTACCCATGGTCTGGGGCTGGCTGAGGCTTAAGGGGGATTGTGGTATCAAAAGCCTATTGCAGGGAACCAGCAGTTAGCGTAATGGCTATGTCGCTGGACTCCCACGTAGTCGACCGCGGTTCGCGTCCTGGTGGCTTAAAACTCACGCCGGGCGCATGTGCGTGCGTGCCCAAGATCCCGAGAGGAGAATGGAGGAGAAGAGATTGTGGCGTGACCATCCCCCCGGGGGGTGATTTCTCGCTTTCTGTCTCTATGTTTCTCTCTGCCTGTCTGGCGAGTGCACGCGCCCTATAGTGAAAACCTCTCAAAAAAAAAAAAAAAAGCTTATTGCAGATACTGTCTGTTTGTCATTCTCTCTCTTTCTTGTTAGTGGAACAAAAAGAATAAATAAGTAAGCTTTAAAAATTATATTAAAAGAACAAAAATTTTAAAAATAGTAATTACTACTTGGTAACTGAATTGCTGGTTGATTTAAACCTCAAGATCATCCATTTATACAGAAAAGACATCCTGGAGGACCAAGAATTTAAGAAGAACTTGGCAGAGGTTTGTAAGATGTTAGATACACAGATGCTGAAGATACAGAAATAACACCTTCTGGCTCATCTTCTAACTCCCAATCTACCACCCTTTCAAAATAAAATTTCATTTCCTCTGAATTTTACAGAGTGATTTAAGTTTCTGAAGTATAAGAGCTGGACACATTAGGACACAAATATGTTGGTTTTCTATAACCCAAGTAGTAAAGAAAAACACTTCTGTTAAAATATTTCTGTCATCTCCCATACATATTTTTAAAATGAGGCTTCCAATGCTTTCTGCATCTTCAGAAGTCCTAAAGAAATTCTTCCACACAGAAGTAATATTCCTAATTGTAAGGATGGATGCACAAGTTTGAATTACGTTAACATGAAAAGACAATTTTCTACATAAGACTGAAATGTAATTGTTTCTCTCAATTGAGACAGAATACCATATTGCAAAGAGTTATCACTGCAGGTTTTAAAATACTTTATATTACATTAAGTCTGGCAAATATCCAGCAAAACTCATATTCTTCCCATTTTAATACTTAAGACTATACCTGAGGCAACTCTGCTGACAGACTATGACACGATGTAGGAATGTGGAAAGACAGAAACTTTCTATTTTTAATCATTTCACTACCTATCACTTGGAAAATGCCCAAGTAGGCTAGCTATTACATTTAAGACCTATGGAATAATTGTTACTGGAAAGTTGTGATGCAAACAAATATAGAGAATGCTCTGAAAATTGCTATTTTTTTTGAACATATCTTCTTCTAATGTAGTCTGCACTGCAGTACAATGTCAATAATGGTGGAAAGATTAAGGTAATAATCACCTCAAGCATTTCATGCTTACTGGTCAATAAAATGGTAAAACAGGGCTAGTTCAGAGCATTAGATCTTTGTGCTCCAAAGTTGTATGAAGTATCATAAGCTGAAGCAACAGCAGGCCATCAGATTTATTATTCTCTGGAAGAATCTCTGCTGGTTGACACAGAGCTTCTGCTTTTTCTGACACCAGTAAAGGGGGAAAGCAACTGCAGAGATGTTAGTGAAGATATGTCATAGAACCCAGACCTGAAAGTTGGAAGGAATCTCAGAGGACAACAAATTCAATGGTTACTTACTTAACTTCTGCTGCTTCTGCTGGACCTAGGAGAGTATACTGTAGTTTCTTGAACAAGAGCAAGATAGAAACCTTCCTATGGCAGATCTGAGGGTGTACTCCGACAACAATTCATAGTGACAAATCCCCTGCCCACCCCCAATGTCTTTGTTTCAGTTGAAATTCCAGAGAATTCATAAAAGAGGCTTCCAATATAGGTATAACAGAGATTTTCACTGTTTTACACAGCCACCCAGAATAGTAATGGGGCAGAGTGGTACCCAAGGTTTATAAAATCCTAGTATCTGGATTTTCAAGTTACTAGTCTATCATATTTGATAAGTACAAGATAAAAAAATGTATAAAGACTTACTATATGATCATTTCATTTAAAGGTTTTGCTTGATCTAATATTCATAACAATTCAACAAAGTATATGAAATCAATGCCTCATTTTATGGATGTATAAACTAAAGCTTAAAAAAGTTGAAAGACATTTATGGGACACAGAAATGGATTATTATCAGTTGATAATAACGTGTGTAGTATCCCTAACTAGACTGGTGTGAAAGGTATTCATGTTGAAAAACTAACTTTATAAGCTAAGTGTACATAGTGATTGAATGTACAAAAGAAATTAAAAGAAAATACAATATTTTTTTTAAAAAAGGCTGTAAAAGATCTTCTTGAAAAGATCACATATGGTAATGCCAGAATTCATATCAGGCAGTGACAGCCAGGGTCTCTTAAACACTCTTCCAGGTTTCCATGTCATCTGTTTTGTATCTCCTTCACAGCTGACCTTCCCTCTTTTCAGGAGGTTTAGGAACTGGGTTTTGTACAAGGATGCCAAATAGTTTCATAAATTAAATCCAGAAAAAAAAAATTCTTCTCGGACCAGCAGTTAACGTAATGGCTATGTTGCTGGACTCCCACGTAGTCAACCACGGTTCGTGTCACGGACCCAGTGGCTTAAACTCCCGCCGGGCGCATGTGCGTGCGTGCCCAAGATCCCGAGAGGAGAATGGAGGAGAAGGGATTGCGGCGTGGCCATCCCCTCCTGGGGGGGGGTGATTTCTCGCTTTCTCTCTCTGGCAAGTGCACGCGCCCTATAGCAAAAACCTCTCCAAAAAAAAAAAAAAAAAAGAAAAAGAAAAAAATTCTTCTTTTCTTTTTTATTGTCTTAACGGTAAAGAAATAGTAAAATGTAATAGATGGAAATGACAAATATAGGCCTTTTGAATTTTTCCAGTCAAAGTTTTACTTGTGAGAGCTTCATCCTATGGTCAAAACAAACAGCAAGTAGATGTTTGAACAGAAAAGGCTCAGTGATGATTGATGTTGGAGTTTGAGGAGGAGGGTCAATGATGATTTCCTGAGAGGGCCCCTGAGATGCTATCCTATGATTATAAGACATTTGTGCACCTCAGTCTTCGGGTCATAAAACCAGATGACATCATCACAAGATGAGCTCCATATCTCATGAGAATAATGTAGATCACGATGCTAATTCATTAATTTACAATGACACATATAGCTACCCTGTGGACTAGAATACTTGTATAAGCATGGCCAGCACATTTTCACCCTGTAGGCAGACCAATGCGGGAAACCAAATTATAATCAGAAGCTTGCTTGATTAGTATGGAATTAGAGCAAGGAGAGTGAATTAGATAATTTTAGACTAACGATGTGAGACAAAAAGAGCCAGATATGTCCATCTTCACAGCAGGGATATTCTTTCAAATGGCAATATAATACTCAAATTTCACTGACCTAGTTCTCTCTGCCCTAGTGAAGCTGGGAGAGGCACAGCCAACTCTTTTCTTGTGATTATGATTTTTTCATAATTATTTTCTGACCAGTCCCTCTTGTTGGACAAAGTATTCTTTCTTTTTTTAATACATTGCATGTGTTTAGTTTAGCTTTGCTCTAGCCAAAAAACTATTCTGTTTCTTTCGAAAGATTTCTACTAATCTCACTTTTCTAATGGTCCTCATTTGTCTTTAGAGTCCTACTCAGAGAGTAGCTTGAGTCTTAAATGTTTCCATACATTTAAACCAGTAGAGTAACAAACTCAAAGGACTATTAATAGAACGTGAGAAGTATAACTTCCCCATGCATTCTCATTTATGTCTGCACATTTTGCCTATTAAAAATTAACAAAAGTTCATCAATAAACATTGGCTAGAGAAATTCTAAAATCTAAAGGAATGTCCTAGTCTCAACTCATATTCAACTTAGACTTCCATATACTTTTCCATGCTTAGTCTATGGTTCAAGAGAACTGATTCTCAGAAAGATGATCTCAATGCCTTTTAAAATCTTAAACATCAAATAGCTAATCATTTTATTAAACTGTTCTTATTAAAATAGGTAAAACAACTCTGACTGTGGGAACTTGTTTTTATCATGTTTAAGCCAGAATATTTTATTTAATTTTTAAATTTTTTTGTCTAAATAGAAAATTAAATTAACCAGTGTCTCCTATTACTCAGTTTTTTACTCAGTTGTTATATTTGTAATTAATACCAACTCCATATAAAATAGCTCTTATTATTTTGACCACATTACAATACCCAGATCTTATGTCAGGCTAGATAAACTGCTAGAAGGTGCTAGCTTATTGCATTCATTCCTCCTTTGGATTAAACACTGTTAGCAAGAGCCCCTTCTCAGATGTAGCAGGTGCTATATATCCATTTATCCACCTCTGAGTTCACTCATAGCTTCAATGTGTATGCCCTGAATGCCTTGATATTAGCTTTTCACCACATAAGATTATGTGTTTGTGTCTTTGTGTCACAAGTTTCTCAAGTGCCAGAAGTGCAGGGCAACCTTAAAATACTGAAGTTAAGCATACCCATAGCAACCTTATTGCAGCTAGTAGAAAAATACAGAGCTTCCACAACTTCTATGAGAGGTAATTATGTAGTGCACTTTACAAGGCAAATAAAGTTTCCCAATGAGGATAGGACTCTGGTTCCCAAAGCATCGCTCACTCATTAACACTCTTTTAATTGGCTCCATCTATTTCCTGTCTGACTTTTACTATCCCTTCACTTGCATTTCTCAGCGTAGTATAATAAATTGTACCTAAACCTTTGTCTCAGAGCATACTTTTGTGGGAATCCAAGAAAACATCATATCTATAAGGCATTAAAGCAAATTTCCTTAATTCTAATCTTCTAATGGTGAATTAATGATGTTAAGTTAATTAGCCACATTCTACTAGTAACTATAGAGAATAAGCCTCCACTTAGAATTATTAGGTGATATATAATAGATCTCTTTCTAATACTTCCCAAGGATTTTAAAGGAAAATTGTGTTCCCTGGTCCTGGGGGTTCTTAGGAACTCAGAAATTACAGATGATTTTTAATTCTATTCACGGTCAAGAATATTTCCTTAATGAGAATCTGAACTTTTAAATGATTATGGTCACTTAATAAAAGTCATCTGATAATACCTTGAAAAAGCAGTAACAATGGTCTTAGTGGTCTGTTTTTTTTTTCTTTTTAAGATTCTTGCCATTAAGAGAGGGAAAGTAAGAAATCTCCCCTCCAAGAGGGAGATGACCACATCACAATCCTTTCTCCCCTCAGGATTTTGGACACACACACACACACACACACACACAAATGCTCAGTGTGGTTTTCAATCCATTGGCCTGGGAGTTGAACTGCTGAGTCAGCCATGTGGGATCCAGAGTCTTAATCACCATGTCACCTGCTGGCTTGGTCTTAGCTTTTGGCCCATTAATTCCACTTCTGGTAATTTATTTAAAGACAATTCATATTGCCAAAATCATCCATACTATTAGCAAGAATATATGTATTTCAGGATTACTTACATAACAAATGAAAATTATCTAAATGTCCAACAATGCAAGATGACCAGTTAGATTAAAGTGCACTTGGTGGCTAGAAGACACAGTACTAGCAATCATGGTTTTGCTATGATGCTAAATGAAAAGCTAAACAAAGTTATATTTGTGCTATGATTGCCATGTAAGTATGTTTGCATATTGACAAGAGCTAAAACAAAACTATTCATAGTTATCCCACCTATAATCTATTGAAAATAAATGTTTTCTTGGGGCCGACAGGTGACGTGTGGTTAAGGGCGTGGGGCTCCCACATGGCTGACCACAGTTCAGGTCCTGGACCTGGTAGCATGCTTTCTCATTTCCTTCTCTCTCTCTCTCTCTCTCCATTTCTGGTCAAATTAAAACAAATTAATAAACAAATAAATAAAATAAATGTTTTCTTAAAGACTGCTGTTACAGCTATATATACACACATACACACACACATGTATATTATTTCCTTTAATACCTGAAAATATGCCTACAAAACTATTTCTGATACTAAATATGGCTGAGAAGTAAATGATGAGTGTCCCAGTATGAATTTCTTTATGAGATAAGAACATAATACTCAGATTTTTTTTTTTGAGAGGTTTCTGCTAGAGGGCACATGTGCTTGCCAGAAAGACAGAGAGACAGAAAGGGAGAAATCACCCCCCCCCCCAGGTGTGTGTGTGTCACACTCCCTTCTCCTCCATTCTCCTCTTTGGATCTTGGGCACTCATGCACATGTGCCTGGCGTGAGTTCGAGCCACTGGGTTGGGGATTTGAACTGCGGTTGACTACATGGGAGTCCAGCAACACAGCCATTATACCAACTTCTGGTCCCAGAATATTCAATTTTTTAAAGCATGTTGTTGGGCAATAACTCAAAGATTAAGAAAAGCAAATAATTATCAATATTAGTAAACATTTTCTTTAACTTTTTTTCCCTTAATGAGAAGAAAAGCTACAATTTATCATCAACTTGAAAATCTTAGGTTCAGAATTAAGGATTAAAAAGTACACAGGAAAACAAAAACTGATCCTCAAGGTGTAAAGTGATGTGTTAATTGGCAGTGAAGCCAGAATCAGCTCTGATCTGGCCATCAGCTGAGAGCTCATCCAATTTCCGATTTGTAAATGGAGTAATAGCCCTTGCCTTCCTGCAGGTCTTTGGCTCTTGCAAGAATCAAATGAAAGGAGATTTATGAAGAGATTCTGTATATTGAATACCAAGTCCAAAATGAAGCAATGTAGAATCTAAAAGTCAAGTGATAACAGTTGTTGTCTGATTTACAATTGCTGAGGTTAAGGGTATAGACTTTGGGAGAGAGGGTTGTTATCTGGAACAGGAGATACAGACTGTTGGCTGCTCCTGTGATAATCTGAAGAATGAGTCCCTTGGCTAGCAGTCTGGCAGACCATCTAGATGCTGCTAATGTATGGCTCTCTTTCCTCAGGCGTGACAGAGTCCATTCTTTGTTCCTGAACCACCTGGGATCAATTCAAACAGGAAAAAGGTGGAGCTGCCAGTGTGAGCTCTATCTCCTTCCATCCTCATTTTTCAGCCATGCTGCACATACTGTCTCCCTTGATACTTAACTCTATTCTTTCCAACTAGGTCCTATCTCCTGGGAATAGCCAGGAGCAGATCAGAACAGACTTTTAGAAGAATCCATGCTGAGCTTCCATAATCCTCTGCATACTTTTCAGGAGCAAGAAGCCTGCTAAAAGCTGCTTAAGGATGTGAAAAAAGCAAAGCAAAACAAAACAAAAACAAGTCTTTATATATAGCAGATGACCAAAATAAACTTTTATCTATCTATTAGTTAGATAAGGGATAGAACTCTACAAAGTAGCATTAGGTTCAATTGTGAATTAGTACTTTAAACAGAGAAGACACAGTTATTTTTAAGTTCCACATATGTTATGAAATTATATCTACATATCTATATATGTATATATATTTGATATAGTAGAATACACATGGCACTTAATGTTGTAAGATCTGAGTTCTCCTCTTGGTTCATCTGCTAACTTGTTCTGTGACGTAGATAAATCAAACTCTCTAGGCTCCTTTTAAAAATGAAAAATTTTCCTGGATGATCACTAAGATCTCTTTTTGCCTTGAAGTTCTATGACTATTTATGAACAAGCTTAAACATAATAACAGTATATGTGTGTGTGTGTGTGTGTATGTGCACACACACATACATCCACATCAAAGTTCAACAATAAAGCAAAGAAGTTCTCAAGACATGTCACTCAAAACTGAATCACTCATAGTGTAATTATTAACACAGGTTTAATAAATACAGCTCGAGTTCAGCTGCAGAAACGTGAACAGTGCAATGAAGAGTATATTTCAGTCAACTTTTTGTTTAAGAAGTGCTCTCTCATTCTCTTTCTGTCGTTCTCTTTGCTATGGCTTGAATAATGATTTGCCTCCCAAAAGTTCATGTTCTGTAAGCTTAGTCTGCAATGTAATGGCAAAATCAAGTAAGTGGTTAGACTTTATAAGTGGTCTTTGGATCATGCTAGAGGACATGAGTAGATTAATACTATCTTGCAAGAGGGACTCTCCCAGGAATAGATAAGTTGTCTTCAGTAGATTCTTGTAAAAAATGGCTTCCTAAATGGACACGTTATCTGTATGCAACTGCTGGCCTTTCTGTCAGCCATGCTATGATGTAGGGATGGATGCTGGCCCCATGCTCTTGGACTTTATAGCCACCAGAATCATAAACCAAATATAGCTTTATTCTTTATGAATCATTGAGTCTCAGGTATTTCTGTAGAGCAACACACTAAAAGATAACTCTTCTTTCTACAGTATAGCATGCATTTTAAGAGCACATAGTTAACCAGATTGAATTCAAAATCAAAATCACAATCTGTATTATATAGCTATATTCTTAGAAAGTTATTTAATTTTTCTATATTTCATTATAAATGATTATAATGGCAAAGGTAATTGCAAAGTATTGATGGTCTGAATAAAAATTCTACTATGTAAACAGGGAAGAGGTCAAGAACAGGACTTTCTGTTGACTCATGATCTTTTCTTTTGGGGGGAGAGGTTTTTGCTATAGGGTGCATGCATTCACCAGAAAGACAGAGAGAGAGACAGACCGAAAGTGAGAAATCACCTCCAGGGATGGGAATCAGCAGTTAGTGTAATGGCTATGTCGCTGGACTCCCATGTAGTCGACCGCGGTTCGCGTCTCGGATCCGGTGGCTTACAACTCACGCCGGGCACATGTGCGTGCATGCCCAAGATCCCGAGAGGAGAATGGAGGAGAAGGGATTGCGGCGTGACCATCCCCCCTGGGGGGTGATTTCTCGCTTTCTGTCAGTATGTCTCTCTCTGTCTGTCTGGCGAGCGCACGTGCCCTATAGCGAAAAACCTCTCAAAAAAAAAAAAAAATCACCTCCAGGTTTGGCCATGCTGCAATCCCTTCTCCTCCGTTCTCCTCTCAGGATCTTGGGCATGCATGCACACATGCCTAGTCTAAGCCACCAGGTCTGAGACTCGAACCGTGGTCGACTATGTGGGAGTCCAGTGACATAGCTATTACACCAACTGCTGGTCCCAATACCTGATCTTTCTTTCAACTTTATTGAGCTTTGATAAGTAATTAATTAATTAAATATATATATATATATATATATATATATATATATATATATGATATGCAAAGTATTGCTTCAGTGTAAGTATACCTATTAGTGATTAAAACTATCAAGCTGTAGCATACCCATTACCTCACATAGTTACTTTTATATGTGCCATAAAAATATTTATGATCTATTTTCTTAGCAAATTTCCAGTATACAATACATTATCATTATTACTATTTTTGCTGCACATTAGATCTTTAGCACTCATATGTCATCCTTAGAGAGTGGTTTTTGAAGGATGTCATATGAATAGCCAAAAGACATGTGAAAAAATGCTCAACATCCTTCATTGTAAGGGAAATGCAGATCAAAACAACAGTGAGATACTACCTCACCCTAGTCACAATGACTAAGATTAAAAAAAAAAAAAATGATAAGTGTTGGCAGGGATGTGGTGAAAGGGGAACTCTCTTACACTGCTGGTGGGAATGTAAATTGGTCCAGCCACTGTGGAGAACAATTTGGATATTTCTTAAAAATCTACAAATAGATGGTAAAAAAACATATATATATGAAAGTAGTAATGGAATTTTATGGATGATAACATGCATGATTAAGCCACTATGCAGTTTACTCTAGAGGGGAAACCACATTTAGTATGTTGTGATGATGCTCAGGGAATGAATGTAAATTAAAAAAAAAAAATTCAGAGAAAAAATACTACAACTGTTACCAAAATTTAAAGAAAAAACTGTGTATTTGATGACCACAGTAAGCTATATAGCCCCAGCTAGGTACTATTTTATAGTATGTTCATTCTACTCACTGAGGTTTATGCCTAAAGTCAGACATGGGTTCTTGTGTATGTATATATCAGCTGTGCTTGTTATTGCAAATATTTAGACAAATTAAGTTCATTAGGGCATAGAAAGCAATCATGGATACCAGAGACAATGGGAGGAGGGTTGGACAGGGCAGAGGGTTAGGGATAGGGAATCAAGGATGGCAAAAAAAAAAAAAAAAGCAAAATATACAAGACATAAGAAATGAAAAATTGTTTGTTGATAACACGTATGTTGATATGCTTGACTGAGCCAACAGACAGTGTAATTTGGATGAAAAATTCATTTTGTATACTGTAATGATGTATAGCACATTAATGTTAAAAAAAGAAAAATAAATTAATAAATAAATTTTTAAAAAAAGACAAAAAAAATCTACAAATAGAACTACCATATGATCCAGCAATCCCACTCCTTGGCATCTACCCAAAGGACAGAAGAATCCTTAATTAGAAAAGTGCTTGTACATCAATGTTTATTGAAGCACTGTTCACAATTGATAAGACATGGAACCAACCCAAGTGCCCCTAGATGAATGAATTGAAAAACTGTGGCACATCTATGCTATGGAATACTATTCAGCCATAAAAAACACTAAGACCCTGGCTTTTGACAGGAAGTGGAAGAATATGGAAGATTTACTGCTGAGTGAAGCAAGCCAGGCTATGAAAGAGAAACATTGTATGTCCCCTCTTAATATATACTGAGTGTCTGCACTCTATGACTGAAACTGATTGACTAAAGGATATAAAAACATAGCAAATGGATGTGAATATCAGATATAATGTGTGTGAAAGGGTAGAGTCTGAGGAAGGAAATTTAGAAAAAAAAATAGGCAAAGCATTAATGAGACAAAGAAATGTGGTATTATCTGTTGAAGATATTTTATAGTTTTATCAACTGGACTAGGGAGAAATGTTCACATGTTGGAAAATTCACTTTGTAAGCTAAATAATGTGATTGAATATATAAAAGAAAATGCAATAAGAAATTTAAAAAGATCTTTAATACTTATTTATCTTATATTAATAATTTGCACTTTTTTTAATTTCCTTATTCACTCTCCACAGTCCCCCTCATACTCATACTCATCATTTCAGTCTGTTTCTTTAAGTTTGACTTTTTTAGATTCTACACACAAGTAATATCATGTGATGTTTGTTTTTGTGTTGACACTACTGTGGAACAGCTTAAGGTAAAGAAATCAATGGAAGATACTGAAAAATACAGGGCTAAAAGAATTAGAAAAACAGAAAGAAGAGAGTGTTTTTAATGAAGCAAAAGTTACAAGGTTCAAAAAGTAGCTATTCAAAAGAGGCAAGTTTATTGCTAATTATTTTTATTTTTATTTATTTATTTATTTAATTATTTATTTTTGTGTGTGTGTACATTACTATTGATTTAGACAGTGGTCAATACACTTTTTTTTTTTTTTGGAGAGGATTTTGCTATAGGGCGTGTACGCTCGCCAGACAGAGAGAGACAGAGATAGAAAGTGAGGAATCACCCCCCAGGGAGGATGGCCACTCCGGAATCCCTTCTCGTCCATTCTTCTCTCGGGATCTTGGGCACGCACGCACATGCGCCCGGTATGAGTTTTAAGCCACCGGGTCCGGGACGCGAACCACGGTCGATTATGTGGGAGTCCAGCGACAGAGCCATTACGCTAACTGCTGGTCCCGTTTATTGCTAATTTTGAGAGAACAGTCTTAGAGAGAGATGGTGAGGGAAAATATTGCTTAAGTGGTGCTCTCTTAAGATTTCTAGATTTTGGTTGTCTATGGAATAAATTAGAGGTGCAAATATGAGGCAGAGAATGTAGTTTATTTTAATATGTTGTCAGGTAAATGAGCTCATGTAGCCTGTTAGAGCTGAGAATAAGAACACAATAATCCTCATTGGTATGGATCAAGGAAGTCCATGCATTTTTAGTTATAACACTATTTTGTACATTTTATCTTAAGGAAGTCTTTAAAGCAATTATATTACATGGAATACAGGTTTCATTGAAGATAGCTTAAACTATTATGATAATGTATAAAATTTCAAGGGATTAATGCTAAAATAGCTACTTAATAAATATCAGAAAGGTTATACTTTTAGCTTATTGCTATGGAATTGAGCTTATATGATACCCAAACAACTATGAGTTAAGTGGAAAAACTTGTTTAATCAGTCCATCATTTTGTCTGCATGGTGCCAAATACTGATTTGACTGATTTTCTCACCAAATTGACTCAACCGAACATTTGCGGTTGCACCATTTAGAGGAGACCCCAGGTGTTTAAAGAGGGCGTTGCTTACCTAAATTGTACTACCTGACTAGACTTTACTCATCTACAAAGTCATTAAGTGTGTAACTACACATACACACACACACACACACACACATACACACACACACACACACACACACACAGTGTTTCTACAGTTCTTATCTTTTAGTTGTTCATGGTAATTTTTTAAAAAAATTTTTCATTTCTTTCTCAAGGTAACAACTTTGTGTATTCTGTGTTATTGCCTTGCTTAATTTAAGTCACAAGAAACTATGCCAAGTTACTATCTATGAAGTTCATCCTGTTTAAAGTGGTAGAAAGTGAGGGGAAGGAAGAAAGGAATGCCAAGGACTTAGGTCATGAACAGGATAAAAAAATAAATAAGGAGAGACAGGAAAGCTTGTGGGGGAAAACATTGCTTCTGGAAATCAGAAAGAAGCTAAGGATAATAGAAGTTCTTGCTGACGGATTCAATTCTTATCCGGATATCTTTTTCAACTATCCAGTCAAGACATTTGGAGGAAGACTTATGGGGTCATAGCTAAAATTTTCAAATCAGGATTAGTTTATATCTCTGGATTTCTGACTCACAATTCTAAATGGAATATAAAGCTTTTATTTTTTTTCCTCAGAAGAAGGAAGACAAGTTAATCTAGCGGAATGTTTTAAGTAGCTCCCAAGAAGAAACATGTTTATCCCTTCTATTTAAATAGAAGGTAGGCCTAAATTTAGCTCTAACAGACCTCTGAATTGTCCAATAAATGTCATTGTGACTTCCTTAGAATAGTCTATGCTGAATAGAAAAGGCCAAAGAACACAATATGAATACCATTATTGTATAATAAATGGCAAATTCAATTATGTCACTATTTTAAATTTTTTGCGTGAAAGAGCCATAATAATTATTAAGCATCGGTTATTGCAAATAAGTTTGCAATAGAAAGTCACTCTCAAAATAGGTTTTGAAATATATATGTGATGTTAATGCCTGACATGTTCCTGTCACAGGAAAAGTCAGTTAATGAAGAAAAGCAATGAAAGGAGACATACTCCTTGTTTATAGAAGTGTGAGCAGGTGCTATGCACAAATGTGAACTAGTGACAGTACTTTTGACTATTTCTGAAATGACTCCAGATATGCACACCTTAAAAAGAGAGAAGTGTTTTTCAAAAGGATGTTAAAGAAAACATGGGACTCCATGAAGTCAAAAGCCAGATCACATTTAAGCCAGTGCACAAGGATTTTGTTCTCATTATGTTGGCAAGCCATTGGATGATTACAAGCTATGGTGTGGCATGAACTCATTTATATTTTAGAATTATTAGAGAGGTAAACATGTGGGTTATAGTCCAGGGCAGGGTAAGCGAATAGTAGATACAAAATGTTAAGAACTTCTTTCAGTTCAGGTAAAAGCTGACACTTTGCGTATATGAGTGATGGAAATGAGAAGTTTGAGATTGGGGATATAAAATTTAAAAATTAGAGGATTTTACAATAGCACTTACGTGCAATTATTCTTTTTTCTTTAGAGATATTTTTTTTATAGGGCACGTACGCTCACCAGAGAAATAGAGAAAGACAGAGAGACAGAAAGCAAGACATCACCCTCTAGGGGGGATGGCCACACTGCAATCCCTTCTTGGAGCATGCATCCACACTCACCCAGCATGAGTTTGAAGCCACTGGGTCTGGGACTCGAACTGCAGTCAATCATGTGGGAGTCTAGTGACAACTATTACACCATATGTGCAATTTTTGATTACATGGATTGTACCTTTTCACCACTAAACGAGTACATAGAAAAAAGTGGAAGAGGGACTAAGTGATGGTGCAGCGATAATGCAACTGGATCCATATGGGAAAGGTCCAGGCTTCATGTCCTGGGTTCTGCCTGAGCACACTGGGCAAGTGTGCATGCCTGTGACTTAGGCAGTCTGACAGGATATTGTGGCTTGGGGACCCTTGGGAATGCCTTTCCCCCTTTCTCTCTGTGGCATCAAATAAATAAGTGAAAACTTACTTTATGGGAAAACTTTTCTTTTAAGTGAGAACACTATTTCTACAGGGCTAGTCTTCATTTTGATTTAAATTATGAAAATATGCATTATTCACAAATGACTGTGTGATTAATATTGGATTATTCTTGACATACCATCCACTCACACTTGGAATTCCACTGTTTGCCTCTACTGCAGTGTGAGTTCCATAGATGCCTGTAGGGGCCGATGCCTGTGAGTTCTATAGATTTCTCTAGGAAGGCTATATGGATCAGGTGAAAGCTGAGCTGGTTCTTTAATGACTGGATCATAAAAGGGAGGATATATCAGATATTGAATATGGCAGTCTCCCCAGACTCTCACACTAATAATATGGAGTAGAAAGAAAAGCGGTAAGCTGACATTTGAGAGAAGGAAGTCCAAGTCACTTTTCTCTGTAATTGAATGCTGTCTACATTTTTTTACCTTTTCACTAAACTCTCCAGAATAAGTAGGTAAGAGAAAATATTTTTATAAGAATTCTAGCACATTTTCCAACCACTATGTGTTATTTCTCCCCTTTATGTAAGAGTTGTTTGGAAGGTGATGAACTCTTTTGAACAAGTCTCTCAAGCACTCCATTCAAGTTTAGCAGGTACATGTGAATAAAAAGGATTTATCACATCTAATTAACTTTACAGGGTCATTTAATAAGGCTACAGCTGCCTCTTTATGCAGCAACACTAAATGTATTCTCTTCTTCATTAGAGTCCAGATGGCAACAGAGGAAAGAACAGAAACCACATGAAAATCCTGATGCTAATGTCCTAACGATCCTTAAACTACAAGGCAGTGGAAGTCATTTAGTTCGGTGACACTGACAAACATATTCTTCCTCACCAGTAAAAGGGGACATGGGTCACTGGGTATGAGTAAGAAGATGGCAGGATGGTGACCTAACATTGGGCTCCCTACTCCAGGAACATGTCCCCCAGACCCTGGTTGTCTTTGGTTTTCCTACTTCTTGTATTACCCCTCCATTGTCTCCATTTGCTAAAATTTAACTTATTCCTCAAAGCTATATCAGTTAAGAAAACAAACTATTTTACTTACCACAAAACAGTAACACAAAACCAACAAAAACTAGTAAAGAAAAATAAAGACTTACATAATTAAAATACATGGGTAAATCCAGGAACAGAAGCTTAATTTCAAGCATGGCTGAATTAATCATTTAAACAATGTCATTAACAATAGTGATGTGTAGAAATACATCCATGCAAGAGAAAGGCACTAGTCTTATAGAAGAGGGAGACAGCTTCTCTGCTGGGTAAAAGATAGAGTTGGCCTGTTGGTTTGAATGGCATGTGGATTATGTTTTTAACTCTTAACCAAACATTACTGTCAAGAACATGGACTCTGTTGACTAGCCCAGATCTGCCAGGTGCTCAAGCATTGCCAGATGGAGTTAATAACACTGGGACACAAGGGGTGAGACTGAGGAAAATGGAGTCCCGAAAATGAAAATAAGATTATAAGATTTTGTGGTAGCAGGTGGAATAACTAGTTGCTGAATAGAACAACCACCAGCAGCAAAAAGCCTACAAATGCCTTCTTAGGAGACCTTGTTTATGTATTTTTTTCCTTTAGAATTTTCTTCTGAGGTTCCAATTAGAAGTGAAAACTTTTTGTGCAAACTCTGCAAGCGGTTTTGTTTTCTTGCTTGTGTTATCGTTACTTGTGCATGCCTCTTCTCTCTCTTTTTATAACTGTTGCTAAAACAGTGTTTTATTTGCACCTGAATGAACCATGAAATATAGCATAGCATGCTGCATATTGAAAGTGTGCCATTAAGAAGGGCTCTTAAGTGAACCAGCAGTTGGCTTAATGGCTATGTCGCTGGACTCCCACATAGTTGACCAAGGTTCGCATCCCGGACCCGGTGGCTTAAAACTCACGCCGGGTGCATGTGCGTGCGTGCCCAAGATCCCGAGAGGAGAATGGAGAAAGGATTGCAGCGTGACCATCCCCCCTGGGGGGTGATTTCTCGCTTTCTGTCTCTATGTCTCTCTTTGTCTGTCTGGCGAGCTCACACACCCTATAGCGAAAACCTCTCTATAAAAAAAAAAGAAGGGCTGTTAAAAAATGAGTGGTCTCATGTTTCCAGATAAACATTTGGATTTGATGAATAGATTAATATCATTTTGCCTTGGCCGGGTTCTGCCCCGCGTGCCGTGGCCAGGATTCTGCCCCGCGTGCCGTGGCCAGGGTTCTGCCCCCGCGTGCCGTGGCCGGGACTCTGCCCCGCGTGCCGTGGCCGGGGTTCTGCCCCGCGTGCCGTGGCCGGGACTCTGCCCCCGCATGCCGTGGCCGCGGTTCTGCCCCGCGTGCCGTGGCCGGGGCTCTGCCCCGCGTGCCGTGGCCGGGTTCTGTCCCCGCGTGCCGTGGCCGAGGCTCTGCCCCCGCGTGCCGTGGCCGGGGTCTGCCCCGCGTGCCGTGGCCGGGGCTCTGCCCCCGCGGGCCGTGGCCGGGATCTGCCCCGCGTGCCGCAACCGCTGATGGCCGTCTCTGCTTTCCTGAGCCGCGTTCCTGAAACCGTGTTCCATGGAGATTCACCTACATTTGCGGGGCTGCACGAGACCCACCCTTGGTCCAGCCCTGAGTGCAGTCTACGTTTCCTATTGTTGGGAACTTTATGATCTGATAATTGGAAAAAAAAATCATGTTTATCATAAAAAATAATTAGAAAAATAATGATTGGGGGAAACATAGAAAAGATATTGAATGTTGAAGCGGGGAGATTAATGTCTCTGTACTGACTGACATGCATGGCATTCCCTTTTGAAAAAGCAATGTAATACACTGTAAAGTTGTATGTAATTCAATGTAATAAAAAAATAGATAATAACAAAAAAAAATAGATTAATATCATTTTTAGAAAAATAAAATAAGTGAAATGATTAGGAAATTATGAAAGGAAATCATAAATAATCTTATGATACTATTAATAGTCTTATCATACTATTAACAGAGATTATTTACTCTTATTTATTTTCATGGACTCTTATTTGTTCACATTTATTTTATTTTAATTTTTTTTGAGAGGTTTTTCGCTATAGGGTGCGTGCGCTCGCCAGACAGACAGAGAGAGACATAGAGACAGAAAGCGAGAAATCACCCCCCAGGGGGGATGGTCACGCTGCAATCCCTTCTCCTCCATTCTCCTCTCGGGATCTTGGGCACGCACGCACATGCGCCCGGTGTGAGTTTTAAGCCACGGGGTCCGGGACGTGAACCACGGTCAACTATGTGGGAGTCCAGCGACATAGCCATTACGCTAACTGCTGGTTCCCACATTTATTTTATTTTCATAAAAATATTAACCAATATTTCTCAAGGTCTTTTTTATGTATATGACAAAAACAGGCAATTTTACTAAGTTCAATTTTTCGTGATAAACCTAGTATGTTATATTTACTTTGTAGATTATGAATTTGAAGTTCAAAGAGGCTAAAAGACTGGACTCTCACATGGCTGACCACAGTTTGAGTCCCAGACTAGAAGCCTGAAGATGGTACTGGGCACATGAGCATATGTTTCCAGGGTCCTGAGAGGAGGGTAGAAGAGAGTGGATTGCAGCATGGCCATCCCCTAGGAGGGTGATTTCTCAAATTTACTCTCTTTGTCTCTCTCTGGCGACTGCACATACCCTATGGCAAAACCTAAAAACAAACAAACAAAATGAAAGATAGGAGATGGGTACCAAACCTGAAATGTGAATTACTGCTTTCCTTGGCTAAAAATGAAGATTTTCTGCTGAGACTTCTCTCTCCAGATTCATTTCTAGTGGGTAGGGCTACCTCTGTCTCCTTCTCTCCATTTCTCTCTGACTCTCTCTGTCTTTTAATTTTATTTTTAAAGTAAAGTATTCTCTGGGCCCTCAAGCCCCTCCTTTTTTTCTGTTAATTTGTGTCCTTACCCATTCTATTTAGGAAAGGTACAAACTCAACTGCATCCTGAGATGGATACTGACTTTAGCTTTGAAATAATGTTTTTTGTGCATGCACGCCACACAGTTTTCATTTTTGCTTTTTAAAATTAAAATCTAAGTTTTTTATTATCTTTTTTCTTTCATTTTTTTAAAATTTTTTCTTCTTCTTTCCTCTTCTCTAATTCTTTTTTTTTTTTTAAATCTTTATTCATTGGCTGCTCAGCCTCTATACACTAAGAGTCTAGACAGGTCCAAGTGAACAGGATCCATATGTCTGAATATGATTAGGGATAAAATATTCCTCTCTTCCCATTGAATCTGATGCACTAAGAGTGAAAATGGAACAGAAGAGAGATTGCAGATCACTTCCTCCTGCAGGCCTCTGAATGCTCAGATTGAACATCAAGAATTAGGAAGAAATGTACTGTCTATGAGATGACTAGAAATCACCAAAGATTCAAAAGAAATGTGGGAAAACAAGAAAATACCTCTCCTCCAAGGGAAAAGAATAACTCTTCTTCACCCTCAGACAGTACAATGAAACCCATGGAAATCTCAGATAATTTAGAACATTTGTAGTTCCAAAGCCAACAGAGACGGAAAAGAGAGACAACAAACTGCAGAAGAGGCAGGAGAAAAGAGCTGATGAGTTTCAGGAAGTGAGGAAATTCTTGCAAGATCTAAAAGAGAAAATTCACATTATGAAAAGAATCAAATGGACCTGTTAGATATGAAAGCTATAATACAGGAAGTCAAAACTTCCCTTACTTCCCTTGAAAGTATTAAAAGCAGACTAAATCATACCAAAAATTGAATCTCAAATGTAGAAGACAGAATTGCTGGCCTAGAAAAATGCACCATGAAGCCTGACAAAATTGCCTCCCAAAATGAGAATACTATACGATAAATACTAGATACTATCAAATGTCCAAACATCTGGATAACTGGTATCTCAGAAGGCAAATATACTCATAAAGGCATTGATAATCTATTCCATGAAATCCTGGAAGAAAAAGTTCCAAACTTAGAGAGGCATTCAAAAATCCAGTTCCAAGAAATACAAAGGACCCCAAACAGAATCAACCTAAGAAGATCTTATCCAAGACACATTATAGCCAGATTGACTAAAACCACAAACAAAGACAAGATACTAGATTGGCAAGAGAGAAACGGCAAGTTACCTACAAAGGATATCCCATCAGGCTAACAGTGGACTTCTCATCGGAAACAATGTAAGCAAGGAAAGAATTGGAAAATATATTCAAAGTGTTAAGGGAAAAGTAATTTCAACCAAGAATACTGACCCGGCATGATTATCCTTCTCTATCTATCTATCTATCTATCTATCTATCTATCATCTATTTATGGAGAGGTTTTTACTACAGGGTGCGTGCGCTTGCCAGAAAGACAGAGAAACAGAGAGAAAGAAAGCGAGAAATCACCCCCAGGGGTGATGGCCATGCCACAATCCCTTCTCCTCCATTCTCTTCTCGGAATCTTGGGCACACACGCACATGCCCCCAGCGTTAGTGTAGCCACCGGGTTCGGGACTTGAACCACAGTCAACTACATGGAGTCCAGTAACATAGCCATTACACCAACTGCTGGTCCCTTTTTAATTTTATATTTTATTTTATTTTATTTGAAGAGAAAGATTGTCCTTCCAATGGGAAAAAAGACATTCTCAGATAATGAAAACCTGAAAGAATTTATCAACCCCAGACCAGATCTCCAAGGAGTTCTAAAGGGAGTGTTATACCAGGAAAATTAAATACAGACACATAAAAATAAGAGTTCAAAAACTAAGAAAATGGCCAGCTTAATCATAAGGACAAGTCTGAAGTCAAATATCATACCCTAGAATTGATTTGGGAAGATCAGATCATGACACAACACTGAACTGGTGACACAGAATTTTATGACTTTTCACTAAAACATTGCTTATTTTCTTCTAGGCTTTGCTTTCTCGTTTCAAGGATTTTTGTCCTGTTTTGAACTGCTGATAGGTTCATGTACCTACTATTTTTCAACAGCCTAACCTGTTTCCTGACTTCAAGTTTTATGCAAAGTTCCTTAGCATTTTTTTGATTTATTAAAGCTAAAACTGCTTTTCTTGAAATTAAAAAATATAGTAAAAAATACGTAATTAATGACTATAGTAAGCTATATAACATTGGCTAGGTGCTACCTTATAGTATATTCATTCTACTCAGAGTTTCATGCCTAAAGTCAGACATATATTCACAGATTACAATATATATATATATATATATATATATATATATATATATATATTTTTTTTTTTTTTTTTCACACCAGCTGAACTTGCTATTGAAAGTAGTTAGATTATTTAAGAAACTTTGTGAATCAGTAAAATGTGGGGAAAAAAAGGAATGGAAAACAATTGTAGACACCTGAGACAGTGTGGGAAGAGGACGGGAAATGGCAGAGTGTGACAAATAGGGGGAAATCTATCTATCTATATCTATATATCTATATCTATATCTATTTATTTTTTTACATACACACACACACACACACACACACATATATATATATATGAAACTAGAAATGGAAAATTATTGATAAAAACGTGTATGATTAAGCCACTTGCAGTATATTCTGGATGGAAAATGACATTTTGTATGCTGTGACAATGCTCAACAAAATAATGTAAATTAATTAATTAATTAATTAATTAAAAATAAAAAATTCAAATAAAAATAGTTTAACTGCAGAGCCAGGTATAGATAGAGACTAGAGTTGAATTCAAATCTGTCAGATTGAAAAACAGGAAATTTTTCATCATACCATGAATGTCTTCCTTCTCTCTTCCCTTCTTTCTTTTGTGCTATTATCTGTGAAAAGTAAGTTGTGCAGCATTTGACATTTGGAGAGTCAGAATAGCACTGAAATTCCCAATTTGGCTTTGGGGATGGGTGGGTAGGCTCAATCATTTCTGCAACTGTGATCTTGAACAAAACACTTTAGTTTCTTTTTCCCTTATTGGCTAATAATGATTAGTACTTACTTCATAGGGTTGCTATGAGAATAAAATGCAATACTTTATAAAACAATGAACTCTGGCACATGGTAAATGTACAACAAAATAGTTTCTCTCATTGATTACTATTTATCTTAGAAAGTAAGCTTTATCTCCCAGACCTCAATTTTTAGATTGTTTTAAAAATTGGGTTCTATTTCCAGAACTAGAAAGTTGAATTTTTTTCTTAAATTATGAAGACACTTGCATATATAGCATTAAATGTTTATAACTAAAATATAATAGAACTCTGTGGCAGCAGACTCTCAAAGGAATCATGAGCCCATAAAAATATACTTGACAAACTCATAGAATCAGTTTCTAATAAGGTCAAGCCCATCATATACCCAAGAGAATATGTCCAAAATCCTATTGCAAAAAATAAATATGCAAAATGAAAATTATTCAATGAAGCTCTTGAAAATATTTTTGTTTGAATTAGTTATTATTTTTTTCTCACCTGGAAAATATGAGAAAGATCAGAAGCATAAGATTTAAACTGGTCATTGTTATTTTTAATACTACCTCCACCCTGTGAAAGATGCTTTACCTTTAGCTAGTTGAGATCATTGGCTTAGCAGGTAAAGGATGGGATAGTGAATTCTGAGTTCTGGGTGGCAGAAGAACCTGCCATTTGAAATGACCAATAGGTTACACAACAGAAAGGAAGATAGGGGATGGATCATCTTTAACATCTGCAGAGTTAATGATAGTTTCTTCTTTCTGCAACCTGCTGTAACATCACCCTCTCTCTACAATGTCCTGTGGTTGCTAAGCAACCTCTCATAGAAGTAGTGGAGTGAGAAAGATCTGTCAAATTCATTATTTTTGCCTTAAAGAAGCAGTGGCTATGATGAAAGTAAAAGTACTATACTTTATCTCTGTTTATAGTAGCATAGACAGAAAAAGAAATTTTCTCTTTCTTTCAGCTCTACCCCTTCTCACTTCTTGCTTTTAGATAGAAAGTCCTTGAGTTCCAGAAAGGAATATAGTTTAAAATTATGTCCAATACACAGAAGAAACAAAATAAAAAATAAATAAAAAGACCAAGCTGAATGATTACATTTTTTTTCTTCAATTTAATTTCTAGTTACTCTGTAAATAAATTACAAAATCTCACACAAACTCAAAATTCCACAAAAGGAGAGCAGGAGGGATATTAATGAGACCCCTGTCCAAAGGTATATTTGCTTCAAGAAGAGAAGAAATCAGCTTTCGGTACTTATGCATTACCTGTTTCTGGGAAGATATGGGTGTGAAATATGAATCTAAGACAAAATTAATTAGGCAACAATGGAAAGATAGTAAAGACTGAGGTGGCTATTACATGCAAAGCCTCTTTTCTGCATGTAACTTTCTTCTAAATAGTACAGTGGGAAGGGAATTTCTTATTTTGTTTGATTTCTTCCACTGAAATTAATTTATTTGGAGGCTAGAATGGTCTGTATTTCTCTCTTCTATGGAAATTCAAAGAATCTCTTTAAAATAAAGGTCAGGTTTTGTCCCGTGAAATAAATAATAACACAGGATAAAATAGTAGTAGTGTTCATTTTAGAACCATGCACATGTGAAGTTATGACTTAATTGCAATTTACAAGTTGTGTGATCTTGGATAAATCATTTAAATCTTGCCCATTCTTGCTTTTCTGATCTACAAAATAAGTACACTAAAAATACTGTCCTATGGAGTTGTGCAGAATCCATGTAAAGTGCTTAATTACATAATAAACCTGCCAAATAAGTAAGTTATATTCTCAATCTTATTTTTATTTTCCTACTGATTTTTTGCATCATTTGAATGTTTTACTATATGCATTACTTTTGTAACAATGCTAAGTATAGTGATAGGACAATAAAATCAAAAGTAAGCATCTTTGTAGCCAGAAGGTGGCCTGGAGGTTAAGATGCTGGACTTCACATGGCCTATTGCTGTTTAAGTCCCAGACCTAGGGGCTTGAAAATCACGCAGAGAGTGTGTGTATGGGTTCCCAAAATCCCAAAAGGAGAATGAAGGAGAAGGGACTACAACATGGCCATCTCTCATGGGAGATAATTTCTCACATTCCCTCTCTTTGTCCCTCTCCAGTGAATGCACAAACCCTATGGCAAAAACCTAATAATAATTACAATAATAATAAAAAGTAAACATCCTTATTCAAACTCTAGCTCTATTCCAATTATAACACCATGGGATGGAATTTTTTACTTTTCTGTGTAGCTCTCAAAGCTAATAATAGCAAATGTAATTTTTGATTTCATTGAATGTTAGACTTCCTAGCTGAGAGAAACCTAAGAATTTGCTGGAAGTACATCCAGCTGTGACTGAGGATGATGAAGCATTGTTTCTTCCTGCCATTCTATCTCTAGCTCTCAGGTAGAACCAGAATGTATGTCAGTGAACAGAATTACACTTAAACAATAATGCCAACGAAAAATTTTGTCTCACAAATCAATCTGAAAAGATTTCTGAAATGAGATGAAGAATTCCTAGTCTTTTTATTTTTTTGAAGAGGTTTTTGCTGTAGGGCGCATGCGCTCGCCAGAGAGAGACAGAGAGATAGAAAGTGAGAAATCACCCCCCAGGGGGATGGCCACGCTGCAATCCCTTCTCCTCCATTCTCCTTTCAGGATCTTGGGCATGCACACACACACGCCCAGCGTGAGTTTAAGCCACCAGGTCCGGGACTTGAACCGCAGTCAACTACATGGGAGTCCAGCGACATAGCCATTACGCTAACTGCTGGTCCCAAGAATTCCTAGTCTTTAGAAACTTACTGCATTTTCAATATTACTGGGTCAGAGGCTTTTTTAATACCTGCACTAGTACAAATAAAAATTAAATACTTTACTTCCATTTGCATGGTTTCATATCATCATCATCTCAGTGTTCTTTAAACTTTCATTTGCTCAGCAGCTGTATGTCACTCATTGGCATGCTTAAGAAAGGCAAATGTATGGCAATTTATTGATAACTTTGAGAATGAAAGATTTTGAAAATAAAGTAAAATTTTTACATATTTTCACAAGTTTTACAGATTACATTTTAAAATATGGTATAACTAAATTTTTTAAAAGAAGATTCCCTAATAAGAAAACTGGGATATTGTAATATATATATTGTTTTCATCCAAGGTTGCTAGCTCAAAACTCCCATAGCCTTTGTTATTTATATGAAAAAGTATACCTCAAGTAAACAAAACAATTAACATATCTTTTTAAAGTATCAACTTCTAGATAGCTGAGTATTCAGAATATGGATTCCCAAAGAAGGCTTTTAATTTATGTGCCCCTTTGTAAGGCTTTGCCCTATGCATCTCTTTTTCTGTATCTTTTGTAATACCCTTTACGATATATCTGTTTGAGTTTATAAACTTATATAAGTGTTTCTCTGAGTTCTGTGAATTGTCTAGCAAATTAATCAAGAATATATATATATATATATATATATATATATATATATATATATTATATATTCTTCAAGAGTGGGTTGTTATAAAAGTAAGATGGCTACCTACAGATTACTCTCTTGCATGTGTTTGCTTTTATTCATGCTTCTGTCAGTCATGTATGACATAGGACTAGATGCTACCCCTATGCTTTTCGACTTTCTAGCTACAAGAATTTTATGTCAAAAAAACCTCTATTTTTTAAATGTTTATTTTATACAAATCACTCATTCTCATGTATTCCTGGTTAGCAACACGATAATGGACTAAAACGGGAAGTTGGTACCAATTATGAAGTGTTGCTATACAGACATGAAAATGTGGAATCAGTTTTAGAAGTATGTAGTAGGTAGAGCTTAGAAGAACTTGGAGGAGAAGACTTAAGAAGTCTTAGTTTCTTGTGGAGTTTTAGAAGAACAATCTTTAAATTAACTGAAACTTTTCAGATATTTTTTAAGCAGCATTGACTACAATGCTAATAGAAATATACACAGTAAAGGCCATTACAAAGAGGTCTCAGATAGAAATGAGGAATTTATTTATAATTGAAGGAATGGCCATTCTTATCAGGTAGCAAAAAATTTGGTGGCATTGTGTCTATGTCCTAAGATATTGAGGAAGGCCAACTTAAGAATGGTGACCTAAGTTCTTTAGCAGAAGAAAATTAAAAAATACAAAGTACTCAGGCTGCCACGTTGCTACTTTTAACTATGTTCAGTGAAATTCAGAAACTAAGAGAAGCAGAAAAAGTATATTTGGAAAGCTCACAGCCTGGCCATCTGGTCGAGAATAAAACTAAAATTTAGTACAGTGACCAGTTAATAATGAGATTACTATCAATTGAAGAAAGCAAATTGCTGAGCCAGTCAGTGGTGGATAAGGCATCTAAATTCCATATGGTTAACAGTGTGAGCTCAAGTCCCAGACCAGGAGAATTGAAAAGCACACTTAGTGATTGTGCGTGCATGCCCAAAATGCCATAAGGAGAAAGGGAGAGGGAATTGCAGCATGGTCATTTCTTCATAGAGTACTTCTCTCTTTATCTCTCTCTCTCTCTTCCTGTCTCTCTCTGGTAAATGCATGCATCCTATATAAAATATTTTAAAAAAAGAAAAGAAAAACAAACAAACAAACAAGAACGAAGAGTAAAGTGCTAATCAGCAAGGCAGTGGGATGAAGGCCCTGAGGGCACCACAGACATCTTCAAGGCTATCCCTTTTATCACAGGCCCAAAGACCTGGAAGCATAAAATAATGTCTAAGGAAAAGCCCCAGGTGTGTTTGCAGACCTTCCAAGCCTGGACCTCCACACATTGCAGCATTGCAGCTAGTCACTCTGATTGTTCTAGCCATAGCTCAGTCTGGCCAGGTGTGGCTTGAACTACAGACCTGGCTATGACAGTGTCAGCAGCAACATTACACATGGTGCTAATTTTGTAGGTGTGCAGAATGTGAGAATTGTGAGGCATGCAGATATCTCTACCTAGAATGTAAAGCATGTTTTTTTGTTTGTTTGTTTTTGGGTTTTTTTGTTTGTTTGTTTGTTTTTGGAGAGTTTTTTTCACTATAGAGCATGTACACTCGCCAGAAAGACAGAGAGAGACAGAGAGACAGAAAGCGAGAAATCACCCCCCGGGGGGATGGACACGCCACAATCTCTTCTCCTCCGTTCTCCTCTCAGGATCTTGGGCATGCACGCACACGCACCCAGCATGAGTTTTAAGCCACTGGGTCCAGGATGCGAGCCATGGTCAACTATGTGGGAATCCAGCAACATCATCCATTACACTAACTGCTGGTCCCTAAAGCATGTTTTGAAAAACCTATGAGCTCAGGCAGAATCCTGCTATAAAAGAAGAGCTTCAAAATAGAATTTCCACCAGGGAGATGTCTAGTAAAGTTGTAGTGGCAGAATTGCCCTTGAGATCTCAGAACTGTAGAGCTACCAGCAATGTACAACAGAGTACATCAGGGATGATACAGTAACAAAGCTCCATGAGTCACATGGGCTGTGATCAGCAAAGTCATAAAGGCAGGGCTACTCAGGACCTTTGGGACTTAAATCCTACTCAAGAACGTGGGACTTGGAGTTAAAGAAGACTGCTTTCAAACATTAAGAGTTAATGTCTGCCCTTTGGAGTTTCAGGCTTGCTTGGGGCCTGTAACTCTTTCTTCCTGTGAAATGGAAATATTTACCCTATACATGTTCCACCATTGTATTTTGAAAGCAAGGTATTTGCTTTAATTTCATAGGCTCACAGCAGAAAAGAATTTGCCTTGAATTTCAGATGAGACTTTGAACTTAGACTTTTGGGTTGATGTTGGAACAAATTAGGGATTGGGAGATGATTGGAATGGTATTATTGTATTTTAAATGTGAGAAAACATAAACCTTGGAGGTGAGGAGCAGAATGCTATCGTTTGTATGTACCTTATTCCAAAAGATTTGTGTGTGGGAATGTTGGTCTTCAAGATAGTGGTGTTGAGAATTGATGAGATATTTGGAAGAGGGAGCCTAGTGGGTGGTGTTTGGACCAGAGGGCATTACCCTCATGAATAAATTAATGCCATCTTGCAGGAAAGAATGAGTTTTTCTCTCAAGGGAATGTGCTAGTTTCCTTAAGAGGAGGTTGTTATAAAAGTAATATTGCTGCCTGCAGGTCACTTTCCTTCTCTTTGTATATGCTTGCTTACCTTCCTGCCCTGTCAGATGTGTTGTGATATAAGACTAGAGGACAGCCAGATGCTAGCCCTATGCTCTAGGAATTTCCAGATGCAAAAAACTGAGTCAAATAAAACTTTTATTCTTCTTCTTTTTGTTATAGAGCATGTGCACTTGCCAGACAGACAAGAGAGAGAGAGAGAGAGAGAGAGAGAGAGAGAGAGAGAGAGGGAGAGAGAGAGAGAGAGAGAGAGAGAGAAGGAGAAAACACATCCCAGGAGTGCTGGCCAGTCTGTGGTCCCTTCTTCATCATTGTCTTGGGAGTGGGATTTACAGGCATACACAAAATGTCCCTGCTTTTGGGCCCAGGACTTAAACTGGGCAGTTGGCCATGTGAGATCCAGCCACCTTAACCAGCACACCATGGGGCTGGTCCAAAACTCTTTTCTTTATACCTCAGGCTCAGGTATTTCTATTTATCAACCTGATAATGGGCTGAAGCAGATAGAGACCAAGAAGAATATGAAAAGCGAGACTTTGACATATTTCTCCACTCATTCTATTAGCATCAGATCACACTCTTTTTTTTCCAGTCACTTTTCTACATGGTTGCCCATGTGTCAATCATGCATATGCAATAAAATCTACATAAAAACTCAAAGGACAAAGTTTGGTGAACTTCTGGACAGATGAATACGTAGAACCTTGCAGGATGGTATACAAAAACTCATCTACTTGCTAGAAAGGTGGCATTCCTCAACTTTATGGGGACAAAAGCTCTTGTGCTCGAGAGCCTTCCTGATCTTGCCTTATATATTTCTTCATTTGGTTGTTTATTTGAATATTTTAAAATATCCTTAAACATAACTATTTCCCTGAGTGCTATAAATTGCTTTAGCAAATTAATCAAGACTAAATAGAGAGAATCCTAACTTATAGCTAGCTGGTTAGAACTTTGGGAGGTATAGATTTGCAACTGATGTCTGAAGTGGGGATAGTCTTATTAGGCTGAAATCTCAACCTATAGGCCCTGAAGCTATCGCTAAGTAGATACCATCAGGACTGAATTCTATTAGAGGAGAACAACTTGTGTCTGCTGCAGAACTGATTACTTGGTTGTTGATGGGAAGAAATTCCACACCTTTTGGGATTACAGAAGTGATCTGTATTATGAATGTACAGTAGGAGAAAATAAATCCCCCCTTTTATATAGAAACTGAATAGGGATTTGGATGATTCATTTACCCAGAGACTGTATCAGTGACCTTAATCATGCCTTTCTATTTCTATTCCATCACCTAATGAATATAACCAGTGAAATATCATTCTGTGTAACTTTAAAGAAAACTGTGATAAATAAGAACATTTTTAACTCTTTGGGAGAAAGATAAGGAAGAGGGTTCTTTCTCTTGTTAAAGTTTTATTTATTGATTTATTCCATGAGTGAGAAAGACAGAGACACACAGCACTTCCAACAGAATGTTGACACAGTGATACACTCCAGCTTCACCCAGCCCAGATCATAAACACACTTACACATTCCAAGAGCTTTCCAGATGCAAACCCAGAATGTTCCCATGTGGGTCAGCCATTCAGAGCATCACATTTTACCATGTGCTACTGTTTCTGAGGTTTTGTCATTGCTCTAACTGGTTTTGGAATGAAGATTATTTCTCTGATTTCTTGTTTCCTTAGATTTCTAAGGAATTGTCATTGAGCTGGCAGGATTTGGAATGAAGATTATTTCTCTGATTTCTCCATTCATGTGGCAATATTTTATAGTGGATAACACAAAACACTTTGAATTTGTCAAATCCAAATTAGATCTAAATTCTGGCATGCACTTACTTAATCACCTTGCATCTTGTTTTTCTTTGTAAATGAAGAGTAATAATAGAGTTGTAATGACTACGTCCCTACCACAGTGACTAGAATATACAAAAGCTATTATAGCCATTGTCATCATCTTCATAAATATTATCCATTCCTCTTCTAAATCTATACACTTAGGTCTGTGTAAATGCTTTAGAAATGGATAAGTATTCTAAAAATGTTCCTATGCTAAATATGTTTCTCTCTATAAGTTATCTTATGCTAGTTTTTTAAAAATTTTATTCATTTATTTTATTTTACTTTATTTTATTTTGAATTTGACCAGAGAGAGACAAAGAGAGAGAAGGAAAGTGAGAAAACAAGCTGCCAGTTCCAGGATTTGAACTGTGGTAAACCATGTGGGATTCCAGCTGCCTTAACCACCATGTCACCTGCTGGCCCCAATCTTATGCTAGTTTTTAAGAGGAGGTACATGACTTCTACAAGGAGAGGTGATCCCACAGACATAAATTTTTGTGGCTTAAGTAGAAAAGTGATAGTGTTTGGGCAAGAACAAGCAGAGACTGGCATACATGCTCAGTGACCAGGAGTCATGAGAATTTTCCCTTCAGGCCTTGTGATTGCCATTAATTATGACTGTGATTTTCCAGTTCAGAAATCAACATGGCAAAGAAGTTTTTTTTTCCCTATTTCTTTCTTTATTTTTAATTTCATTTTCTTTTATACAGTCAATCACATTATTTAGCTTACTAAGTGAACATTTTAACATGTGAACATTTCTCCCTAGTCCAGTTGACTAAACTATAATGTATCTTTAACAGAAATTGGCACCTTTCTTTGTCCCATTAGTGCTTTTCCTCCCCATTTTTCTTCTAATTGTTCTTCCTCAAACCCTACTCTTTCACACACACACAATCTGTATTTACATCCATTTACTGTGTTTTTATATCTTTTAGACAATCATTTTCAGTCATAGAGTGCAGACACTTGGTATATATTAAGTAGAGACATACAATGCCTCTCCTTCATAGCCTGGCTTGCTTCACTCAACAGTAAATCTTCCATATTCATCCACTTTCTGTCAAAAGCCACGGTTTATTTTTATGGCTGAATAATATTCCACAGAGAGACTGTCCTTTCCCTGGCAGCAGGCACAAGGTTCACCTACAGGCCTCTGTCCAACAAGGGATATTCAGGCAGGGTCACCTCTGACCCCCGCCTCACTTCCAGACACCCCAGCCCAAGACCCCACCTCCTAGGTAGGTAGCTAGCATTTTTTTGCTGTTTTTTCTCTTTGAGCCACTCCATTCTCTTGTTAATTCCTAGCTCTGCCTCTTTCCACAGACTGTCCTTTCCCTGGCAGCAGGCACAAGGTTCACCTACATGCCTTTTTCTTTATTTCTCTCTGTTGTCTTTTATTTTGTCCCATATTATCCTCTCCTGTTTATTTTCCACCCTTCCAGAGGGACTAGACAGGTCTATAATCAGATATCTGTAACCCCCTAGTAAGGTAAGTTTCTCTGGGATTTTCCCTTGTACTGATCCACCTGTGAGAAAGGTGTTTTTTAGACACCTCAGTAGATTTCCCCTCTTGAGAGCACATTGGTGAAAACAACAGAAGAGAGACTTCAGGAAACATCAATTCCCAGCCAAAAGGAAACACACTTACTTGTAGTGGGAGAAACGTTCCCCTAAGAGGTTTTCAAAAGGGAGTACATCTTCCAATGACTAGAAGTAGAAGAAGAAGAAACAAGGAAATACGTCTCCAACAAAGGAAAACCGTAACTTCCCTCCATCTCTCATAAATATGGAGGACATTACCAAAATGACAGACAAAGGATTTTGAACATTCATGGTGACCAAATTCTGTGAGTTGGAACAGAAAAGAGACAACGAACTATAGGAAACTAAGAAATCCTTCTATGATATGAAAGAAGAAATGGACACTCTGAGAAAGAATCAGGTAGAACTATTAGAGATAAAGTCTGTAATACAGGAAATCAAAAACTCTCTTGAAAGGATTAAGAGCTGATTAAACCATGCTGAAGATTGAATCTCCAATGTAGAAGATAAAACCTCTGACCTAGAAAAAATGACTAAAAAGATCGAAAAAATAACAACAAAAAAGAGGATAATATACGAGAAATACTAGATTCCATTAGACGCCAAACATCATAATAATTGTCATTCCAGAAGGTGAAGAAACTAATAAGGGCATGGAAAAATCTATTCCATGAAATCCTGGAAGAAAATTTCCCAAGTCTAGAGAGGCACTCAACCATCCAGACCCAAGAAATACAAAGGACCCCAAATAGAATCAACCCCAGAAGATTTTCCCCAAGGCACATCTTAGCCAGGCTATCTAAGACCACAGATAAAGACATAATACTAAAACTGGCAAGAGAGAAATGAGAAGTAAATTATAAAGGCCATCCCATCAGGCTAACACGGGACCTCTCATCGGAAACAATGCAAGCAAGGAAAGAATGGGAAGACATATTGAAAGTGTTAAGAGAGAAACAATTTCAACCAAGACTATTATATCCTGCAAGATTATCCTTCATATGGGAAAAAAAGATTAAAATCTTCTCAACACCAGACCAGCTCTTCAAGAAACCCTGAAGAAAGTACTGGAACAGTAAAACTAAAGAATCAACAGCCAGAAACAAAGAAATAACAGGCAACAAAGACAATGGCCAACTTAAATATTGCTACAGATCCTGTAACATCGATAATAACATTGAATGTTAAAGAATTAAATTCTATAATCAAGAGACACAGACTGGCTGAATGGATAAAACAACAGAAACCCTCTTTCTGTTGCCTACAGGAAACCCATCTCATGGAGAAAGGCATACATAGACTGAAAGTGAAGGGTTGGAAAAAGGTTTCCCATGCAATTGGGAACCAAAAAAGAGCTGGAGTTGCGATACTAATTTCTGAAAAAATAGGCTTTAAAACAAAAACCATTTGAAGAGACAAAGAAGGGAACTGTATCATAGTGAAAGGCTCTATAGATCAAGAAGATATAATGCTTATAAAGATCTATGAACCTAACACAGGAGCACCCAAATATGTGAAGTAAAGACTGTTAGACCTAAAAGGGGAGATAGACTGCAACACACTAATTGTTGGAGATCTCTACACTGCATTATCCCCTCTGGACAGATCATCTGGGCAAAAAATACGTAAAGAGATAAAGGATCTAAACAACACCATAAATCAAATGGACTTAACAGATGTCTATAGAACTTTCCATCCAAAAACCATGAGATATAGTTTTTTCTCACCCCGACATGGAACCTTTTCAAAGATTGACCACATCATAGGACACAAAGCAAGCCTCTACAGATTCAGAGGCATAGAAACTAAATCCAGCATCTTCTCCGACCATGATGGAATTAAACTTGATTTTAATTACAAGAGAAATACTCAAAAATACCCAAATACATGGAAACTAAATAACCTACTCCTGATTGACTCCACTACTACCAAAGAAATAAAGCCTGAAATCAAATGATTCATGGAAGCCAATGACAATGAGTACACGAGTTTCCATAATCTTTGGGACACTGCTAAAGCAGTCATAAGAGGGAAGTTCATAGCAATTAGTGCACATAAGAGGAAGACGGAAAGAAGGCTAATGGATCACCTTACGTCATGCCTCAGAGAACTGGAAAAGCAACAGCAAAAAAATCCAAAAAACTCCAGGAGAAAGAAAATAATAAAGATCTGAGTAGAAATAAATAAAATAGAAAATAAACATACTATCCAGAAAATAAAGGAAATTAAAAGCTGGTTCATTGAAAGGATAAACAAAATTGATACACCACTAGCGATACTTATTAAGAAGAGAGAAAGCAACCAGGTGAATCAAATCTGCAGTGAAGCTGGTAATATAACAACATTGTAGAAATTTAAAACATCATCAGAGGATACTTTGAGCACCTATATGCTAAGAAACAACACAATCTGGAAGAGATGGACAAATTCCTGGACAAATATAATCTACCAAAAATGAGCCAGGAGGGTATAGAAAGTCTGAATAGGCCCATAACAAGTCAAAAGATTGAATCAGTAATAAATAACCTCCGAACAAAGAAAACCCTGGCCCTGATGGATTCACCTCTGAATTCTACAAAACATTCAAAGAAGAGTTAACCCCCATTCTGCTCAAGTTATTTCTAAAGATCCAAAAGAGTGAATCTCTCCCTAATTTATTCTATGAAGCCTCTATCACCCTTATCCTTAAAACTGATAAGGACAGGAGAGACCAGCAGTTAGCATAAAGGCTATGTTGCTGGACTCCTATGTAGTCAACTGAGGTTCACACCGGGTGCGTGTGCTTGAGTGCTCAAGATCCCAAGAGGGTAATGGAAGTGAAGGGATTGTGGTGTGGCCATCCCCTCTGGGGGCTGATTTCTTGCTCTCTGTCTCTCTGTCTCTATCTGTCTGGCGAGTGCACGCGCCCTATAGCAAAAAAAACCTCTGCAAAAATAATTAATTAATTAATTAATTTAAAAAAAACTGATAAGGACAGGACAAGGAAGGAAAACTATAGACCAATATCTCTGATGAATATAGAAGCTAAATATACACGCATATGTTACACTCAAAACAAACACTGATTTCTTATTTATTTGAAAGAAAAGTGACCCTAACTTACCAAAATGTCTACTCTATAAATGGTTTTCTACTCTGCTCTACATAAATCACCGACCTATGCTCTGTGTTCTATCAATTTAAGTGTCCTAGAAACAGTTCTCAGTTCATTGTCGGCAATCTCTTTTCTAAGATTTAGTGAATTTGGAGAAGCCCTCCCAAAACACACTTTTAGTTCAAATCAGTGTGACAATACACCTCTAACATAATTATTTCCCCAAATGAAATAAATTTCATTCAGCCAGCATTTACTTTGGCCTGCTTTGTGCCTAAATAATTGCGTTCCTAAAAGGAAGTGCTAAACAAGATCATATGGATTAACTTTTGTTTCCTGGGATTAGCACACTCACATTAGTGCATTAAAACTACACAGATGGGACCAGCAGTTAGCATAATGGCTATGTCGCTGGACTCCCACATAGTCGACCGCGGTTCGAGTCCCAGACCCGGTGGCTTAAACTCATGCCGGTCACGTGTGCGTGTGTGCCCAAGATCACGAGAGGAGAATGGAGGAGAAGGGATTGCGGTGTGGCCATCCCCCCTGGGGGCTGATTTCTCGCTTTCTATCTTTCTGTCTCTCTCTGTCTGTCTGGCGAGCGCACACGCCCTATAGCAAAAACCTCTCCAAAAAAAGAAAAAAAAAAAAAACTACACAGATGTGGGGCCAGCAGATGGCATATCATTACATTTCTGGACTCACACGTAGCCTACTGCAGTTTGAGTCCTGAGCCCAGAGGCTTGAAAATCATGTTGAGCATACATGTGTGTTTGCCTGCCCAAGATCCTGGGAGAGAAGGGAGGAGAATGGAAATCACTCTGATGGGGGGTGATTTTTCAATTTCCCTATCACTGTCCCTGTCTTTCTGGTGAATGCGCATAAAATCTCTTAAAAGAACAAAAACAAAACAAAACTACACAGATGTTATCCTGAGTTGTCCTTAGAGAGATGGTAGTTGCGGTCTGGGAAATGAAGCTTTTCTTCCTGTTCTAGGCTCTGATTCATTTTTAGCCATTATCAGATGCAGAAACACAAACTTCTATTTTTTGCAAGAATAAATTCTGTCCAATACATATCCAATACACAGACTCTCTCCCTCTGTCTCTCTCTCTTTCTTTCTGTACACACACACACATCACACACACAAACACAAACACATACACACATAGTCTCTTCAATATCATATGTGCTGAGCACATCAAGCTGTGTAGCTTTTATGTGTTTCTAACGTAATTATGCAGCCTTAACCTTTACACACGAATAAGTTGCTGTGTGGGTGGCAAGATGAAAAGTTAAAGAGCACTGCTGTTGTAAACAAAAATGTGGGAAATAGGCCAGAACAGCAGCTTAAAAACTTTATACTCTTAAATGGCTTTCTGTTGTGTTCTTATTAGAGCAAATCCTCATAAAAGGATTACCAAAATCTTTGTTTATCCACAATTGCACTTCTTCCTTCTTTAAATATATCACAGATTTCTTGATTTAGTTCAAAAACATTCATAGAGTGGAAGAATATTCTCTTTTCAGAATCAATTGTTTATAAAATATACAAAACATATATTCATCTTCCTGACCAATAGACACTTTTGTCCTGTACCAATTAAGAGAAATAAAGAATCTACGTCTTAGTGTTTACATCATTTACTTAGATAGAGATACTAAATCTTTCTTGGTCATAATCTCTCATAGAATCTTTAGAATCAATATGAAACATTAATAATAATACTAGTGATAATAACAAAAGTGACCCAGGTGTTTATAATTCTAAAATGTTTCTATGTCTGTCAGAGTATGTATTTGTGTTAATGTGTGTGTATACAGTGGGGGAGGGTTAAATTAAACTAGAAGGACAATAGTCATCAAGAAACTTTCACATGTTTCTTTATGTGTCCTTTCAATTAAATGTCACTTACGTACTCATTTGATGTGTGATATGTTAAAGAAGTGGTTTGAGGAACCAGCAATGTCATAGTGGTTATGTCACTAGATTCCCACATAGTCAACCGCAGTTTGATTCCTGGACCTGGCTGCTTAAAACTCATGCCAGGTGTGCGTATGTGTGCCCAAGATTCCAAGAGAAGATTGGGAGAGAAGGGATTGCAGCATGGCCATTCCCCAGAGGGTGATTTCTTGCTTTCTCTCTGGTGAGTGTACGCGCCCTATGGCAAAAACCTCTTTAAGAAAAAAAAGAAGTGGCTTAATCTTTCTTCTGTTAAGGTTTGATCTTCCAGATTGAATTCTGGGATATAATATTCATCTCCAAACATTGTCCCTACAATTAAGTTGCCCATTTTCTTAGTTTTTGAACTCTTATTTCTGTGTGTCTGCATTTAATTTTACTGAAAATAGCACTCCCTTAAGAACTTCTTGGAGATCTGGTCTGGTGCTGGTAAATTCTTTCAGGTTTTGTTTATCTGGGAAAGTTCGTGTCTTTTCTTCCCAAATGAACAATAACCTTGCTGGGTACAGAATTCTCGGTTGAAATTGCTTTTCCCTTAATATTTTGAATATATTTTCCCATTCTCTCCTCGCTCGCATTGTTTCCAATGAGAGGTCTGCCGTTAGTCTGATGGGATACCCTTTGTAGGTAACTTGCCTTTTTTCTCTTGCCAGTCTTAGAAAGATTAAGTACATGAGACTGAACCGATGAAACAACATTCTGTGACTTGACTAAATTATTGCTGCTTTTCTCCTAAGCTTTCTTTTCTGGTTTTAAAGGATTTTTGTCCTGTCTTGAGCTGTTGATAGGTGCATGTACCTACTATTTGAAAAGAATATTAACCTGTTTCTAGGCTTTAAGTTTCAAGGAAATATCATTACCAGTTCAAAACTACTCTTCTTGAAATTACCTGCTAAAAGTAGTTAGATTACTTATGATATTGTGTGATGAACAAAATGTTGGGGAAAAAGGAATGGAAGACAACTGTATATAGCAGAGATAGTGTAATAAGAGAGTGGGAAAGGGTCGAGGGTCAAACATGGGGTAAAAAAACATATATATATATATATATATATGTATACATATGTATGAAAGTAGAAATGGAATATTATTGATGATAACATGCTTGATTAAGCCACTATGCAGTTTATTCTAGATGGGAAACCACATTTAGTACATTGTGATGATGCTCAGGGAATGAATGTTAAGTAATTAAAAAAAAAGTTGCAGGAGAAATAAAAATGGTAAAACTGTTAGTATCAATTTTTAAAAAAATGCATATTTGATGACTGCAGTAAGCTATATAGCCCCAGCTGGGTACTACTTTATAATATGTTCATTCTACTCACTGGGGTTTATGCCTAAAGTCAGACTTGGGTTCATGTATAGGTATATATCAGCTGTGCTAGCTATTGAATATATTTAGACTAATTAAGTTCATTAGCAAATCAATTAAATGGGGGGGGGGAAGGCATAGAAAGCAACCATGGATACCAGAGACAATGTGGGAGGAGGGTGGGACATGGCAGAGGGTGAGGGATAAGGAATCAAGGATGGCAAAACAAAAAAAAAGTATACAAGACATAAGAATTGGAAAATTATTTGCTGAAAACATGTATGTTGATGTGCTTGATTGAGCCAACACACAGTGTATTTTGGATGGAAAATTCATTTGTATGCTGTAGTGATGTATAGTGAATTAATGTAAAAAATAAATAAATTTAAAGAGAAAAAAAAAGAAAAAAAAGAAGTGGCTTGAAGCTTATTCTGAAACTATAGTACTTGGGTTCCTATCTTCATACCACCATGCTATTATAAGCACTGACATAGAGTCCACAGACCTGACAATATGTGAAGAATATGAATAGAACTTAGAGAATCAATACATATATTCCTTTTACTTCAGAAATTTTATTGAACGCCATGGTGTTCAAATGAAAGTGGGGGGGGGCAAAAGTAAAAAAAAAGGAATTGATGACATAGACTGTAAAAGATGCAAGAAACAACATAAGAATGAGAACAAAACTGTTCATGAATTGAGTTACCTAAACTGTGTTTTCATTAAATGTGTGCTTTAGTGGGGGTATTAATTAAGTGAACTCTTGACTTCACTTAGATTTTATAAATATATTTATAACTTTTAAACATATTTTCATTTATTAATGATTCCTAATGACCACTAACGGCTAGACAGAGGCTGTTGTAAGCAAGACTCACACATCATCTCTCTTGTGGGCACCAAAACAGGAGTGTCATTTACCCCATCTTTCATCTTGATGGTAACTGGCTAAAATCTAAACTCGAGCTTAATAATTTCAACATAAATTTCATAAATAAGCCAATACTTAATTAAGTTAAAATCATTTGATTCTCCATTCGACTGACTAAATGTATAGGAAATGTCCATTATTGCTGCTCTTCAAAAACGGGTGTTAAGTTCTTGGGAACCAGCAGTTAGCATAATGGCTATGTCGCTGGACTCCCACGTAGTCGACCGCGGTTCACGTCCTGAAACCGGTGGCTTAAAACTCACACCGGGCACATGTGCGTGCGTGCCCAAGATCCCGAGAGGAGAATGGGGGAGAAGGGATTGCGGCGTGACCATCCTCCCTGGGGGTTGATTTCTTGCTTTCTGTCTCTATGTCTCTCTCTGTCTTGCGAGCACACGCGCCCTATAGCAAAAACCTCTCCAAAAATAAAAAATAAAAAAACGGGTGTTAAGAACATGTGAGAAAAAAAGAGAAGACATAACCTTATATAGAAATTACCTTTATTTCTACTTGTTATTACCATAGTAAGTGCTTTGAAATGTTTATTCTTTCTAGTTTGGACAACAGCCAGTAATTTCTAGCTCGTTTTTAAAATACCCATTCCCACTGATAGCAGCCTGACCTCGCATTTCACTGATAACATGTATGTATAAAATGAAGCTTCCTCTCAGACTCTAGAGTCTTAGGGTTAATTGGAGTGTGAGTTATATATGCCGTCACAACAGATCAGTCTTATGTTCTTGCAATCAGAACTAAGGCTTTGCAGCAAGCTTATTAAATTTTTTCAGCACCCAAAACCATTGTTTAAAAAACAAAAGCAGGAAAGTTTACAGCTAATGCCACTGGTAGCATGTAGGATGAGAAGAATATGTTATCCCCACTCTAGAGTTAGCACTCTCTGGAAATGCACAGCTGATTTTTTTTCAGACTGAGAATTTGATTTTTAAAGTATCTTTCAGATCAAGAAAGAAGCAACTGCTATCCTAATCAATAAATTTCAGTGGGATTTCCCCTCCCAAAATAAGGAATTTTAAATTTGTATTTTGACTTTAATGTGGTCTAAAGCTCTCCTGTTAACTTTGTACTGTGACAAAACAGTGATATAAAAAAGCCACACACACTAATTGATAAATCTATGGGGAAAGAAAGGGGAAAAGACACCCAAGAGTCATGATTTAAAGACCTGATGCTGTGTCTTTGATAATCCATGCAGTCTCTTAGTTACTTGTCAAATAAGGGGTGCGTACAGGATAAGTTCTAAGGTCACTTTAAAGCTCTGATATTCTATGAATTGCTCATTGAAAGTTGGTTTTTGTAGAATCCTAAAGAGTAGGAGAGACCAGAGACATGTTGATGGCCAATGGTTCAGGAAGGGAGGAATAAGACCAGGTGGCAAACCACTCCTTGCATTTGCCAAGGACACATTCCTGTCTCTAAATGCAGTTTGCCTCAGCCAACTTTAATTAAGAGAGCCCATCCCCTTGCTGTTTTCTCCTCTCTGTGCCTGATGATGACAGGTTCCCCCATTGTTCTCATTTTAGGATTCTGTGAAAGAGAATTTGTTTTGTTTTGTAAAAATGCTTACTTGGCAAGCAGTCTCCTCCTCCTCTTCCCCCTCTCACAAGCACCATAATAATAAGCATCACCAAAAGAGGTTAATTTTGCCAGACTTGGATTCCATCAGCCGGTGCTTCCCAAAGATTGCCATGTTATTGCAAAATTAGACTTTTTATTACTGGAATAAATACTGTGCAGTCTTTGTAGCCAGCACTTAATGGATTCCTTTGCTAATTCCACTGAATAACAAGGATTCCTTGTGAAAATAAAAGGCAGGCAAGGTAGAGTAAACCGGCAATTACATATAATGTGCTGCTGTTAGCCTGCCAAGGCGGTTCATAAACCCGGCAGGAAAAGACTAGGGCATTTTTCAGGGCTTTCACCCCAATTGCCTTACTGAACGCCTCCCTCTTGGTGAGCTGTTTACATGGAGGTAAATAGATTCTGCAGCTGTCTCTTTCTGTGGCCTGGTAGGAAGGCTTTATTACCTTCTTTCCCTTGTTTCCTTCCCTGGGAGAATTCAGTTTCCATTCTAATACCTTATTTGCTTATGAGCCAAAGCTCTGAGAAAGCCAGAACACAAAAGAATACTGTATCAGAGGAGGGCAATACATCAGTTCAGAACATGGATATTAGTGTTAGAGGAACATGAGTCTGAATGCCCCCTCTACCACATTCATGCTGGGTGACTTTAAGGGAAACTATCCAAATGCCTTCATTTTTAATTTCCACAACTGTAAGATAGATATATGAAGGGGTACTGAAACTGTACCAGAACCCCCTGGGTAGCTCCTCTTAGAATTTATGATTTGGAAATTCTGGGATGGGGAGCAAGAGTTTGCAATTTAAAACTGTTATCATGGGATTCTGATTGTGCTGGTCTAGAAATTGCACTGTGGTCTCCTGCATAGTAATAGTCTAAGGATTATATAAGATAATGTTTTCAAAATGTTTACTTCACACAATATTGCCACTTAGTGATTAATATAGTGTATGTCTATGTAAACACACAGTCTGTTTTTGCTTTCCATTGAGAAGTTTGTTCCTCTGTACCTCTCATAACTCTAATTTTTTTCAACTTTTTCTGAAAGTCTTTGGATACTTTTTTACTTGTTTGTTTATTTAGATAATCATTAACTTGAGAAGTGCTCCCACACACTCTTTTTAAACCTTAATCATATACTAGGATTAATTTTATTGGGTTTCAGAATTTACTTCCAAGATACTTATCAGTTCAGAAGACTATCATTTCCTGTTCCTTCTTCTTTTAAATTTTAATTTGCCAGAGGGCACGTGCACTTGCCAGAGAAAGAGGGAAAAGGAAAAAAGCAACTCCCCATGGAGCATGGTCATATTGTAATCACATTCCCTCCATTTCTCCATCTTTTTGGGATTGGGGGCATGTACATACATGTCTCATATGTTTTTCAGTCTGCCAAGTTTGATACTCTAACCATGTAGCCATCCATGTGGGTTTCAGTTCCCTTAACCACTAAGTCATGGGCTGGGCCTATCACTCCCTATTTCTATTCTACATCTCATAAAGTTGGCTGTGTGTGTGTGTCTTTTTGAAAAAAAAAGCCAATATTTACATACTAATAACTATTTAACTGTTTTGTTCATAAATTCAAAAATATTCAAAATAATAAATGAAAATCTTATTGCCCTCAAATGCAAATCTAACTTCTTCATTTACCAGTCATGAGTTGATTTGTTGATACCCATCTGGAAAAGCAGTAAGATTTTCTCCTATTCCTGGAAATGAGAAGAAAGAGTATGAACCAATTCATTTGTGGTTCAGTTCTGGCCCATGATCTGTGTTCTAGAGGGTTTTAAAGGATCCTGGTCTCAGAAGGAAATTCCTTTCTAGTTAATACTGTGTGGACCATCCTGGGAAGTGACAGATGAATGAGCTGCCAGTGTGGGCAACCAGATTCTCAACCTGGTTCAAACTAGCTATCCAAATAATCTCAGTCACGTTGCTCAGCATTTCTAGACATGGTATGCATTCTACAGTCCATCATATGTATAACATTATAGCACTAATTCTCTGAGATCCTCATAAGTTTCTGAATTCTATGACTCTTAGAAATCTTTTCTTAAAAGTTCTTATAAAACTTTCTTCTCTAGAAAATTCACACATAAAGAAATTATTAAGGACTTGGGTAACTTTGATTATTTTCTTAAACTTTTCAGATGATATGACTAAATACTCATAAGATAATTTGAGAAAAAATTAAAATCACTTTAACCCATATTTCTCAAACTACGTTTTAAGGAATGATGTTTTAAGAAATCTCATAGAGGGACCAGCAGTTAGAGTAATGGCTATGACGCTGGACTCCCATGTAGTCGACCATGGTTCACGTCCCGGACCCAGTGGCTTAAACTCATGCTGGGAGTGTGTGCGTGCATGCCTAAGATCCCGAGAGGAGAATGGAAGAGAGGGGATTGCAGCATGGCCATCCCCCCTGGGGGGTGATTTCTCGCTTTCCATCTCTCTGTTTCTCTGTCTGTCCGGTGAGCGCAAGTGCCTTATAGCAAAAAACTTCTCCCAAAAAAAAAGAAATCTCATAGAAGGACTGGCAGGTGGCATTACATTGCTGGACTCCCACATAGTTAATCATGTTTTGAATCCTAGATCTGGCAGCCTAAAACTCACACGAGGTGTATGTGGGTGTGTGTCTAAAATTCTGACAGGAGAATGGAGGAAAGGGGATTGTGATGTGGCCATCTCTCCTGGCGGGGGGGTGGTTTCTCGTTTTCTGTCTCTCTGTCTCTCCAGTGAGTGCAAGTGCCCTATAGATAGCAAATATCACCCTTAAAAAAAAAAAAAAAAAAAAAAAAGGAAATCATAGCAGATATGCGACTACTACTCTGTCCCAATCCCAGTGTTTAGTGAAACATTTAATACTATGGTCTCCTTTTGAAAGTCTAAATGGTATGTTCACACATCAAAGCCTTGAAAAGTCCCACAGTAAACATAATTTGTTCCACTCTGTCTTAGGGACACCTTAATTTGTAACACACACACACACACACACACACACACACACAATTTTTGGTATCAGTGAACATTCTGGAATACTAGCCTATAAGACAACCAAGGAAAGGCAGGCTGTCTAGAACTGAATTCTATACAATTCAACTAAAGTTACTTAAATCTTGGAAATTCATAGCAGGGAGAGATCACTGTAATATCTGAAGAAACAACAGTACTTTGGAGGCACTGGCCTTGTAGGATGAGTTGACTTTTGTCTATGCACCAGGCACAGTGACTCATTGGAACTTGGCATGCTTATAGGATGAGGCCTGAAACATCACCTCAAAGCACCTTGCTGCATACCACATAGCCAAAAATTCCCAAAATGGGATAAGGTACATAGTTCAAGGCCAGTACTGTTTGCACACATTTCTGTCCTGTGTCCTTAGCACACAACATAACAACATCATAAACAGTGTGGTAAATACTGGTGTCCATCAATGACAGTGAGTAGATGTTGAGAAAGGCAGCTGCAGAAAGATTTTGAAAGGATAAGATTTCTAGGTCCTTTCAGAATGTATGTCATGGCAACTACATCTGTATATTTACACAGCACCTATCAAAGACAACATGCACACTTACGGGTAGTGTTAATTCCAGGTCATATGCTAACAAATACTTGTTCAGACCTCTAAAACTTGTCCATTTAGAAGCCTGTATCTTGCACATGTACAGTAGGCAATGCATCCTGCATGCTGAGATGGTTTACTCTTATATTAAAGAAGCAGCAGTAGGGCATCTGTCTTTGGTTAGAGACTCCATCTTAGCCTTTTCTCTAGGCATACGTGTGAGGGAAAGACAGTTAATTTCTTTGTGAATCAATGCACCTATGTTAAATAGGAATAATAGCTGTAACTACATGCAACAGTCATCCAGCTCCACAGCCTCAAATTAGAAAAAGAGAAAGAGGAATATGTAGAGAGCGGCAATCTGAGAAAACATGGGACCTTTAGACACATGCAGAAATGTGCTTCTGTGAGCTACTCTAGCAATGGCTATTGAGAGCATTTACATATGAAAAGCGCTATCTGCCTGTCCTTATCAGTTATCTTCCTGTTGTTGATACCTGATACCCAATACTGCTGAGTAGTATGAGGCTAAAGGAAGCTACATGTTTTTATCAGATTCTCCCCCCAAAAAACCAGAGAAATTACATGGTGCCAGTCATTTTCACATCTTCAGTTGATTTACATCCAAAAACAACTGACATTGCATTCCATTTCCTCTTCTTCCATTCTCTTTGCATTGCATTTTCTCTTACTGTATTTTCTGCCCTTTAATAGAGTAAACCTGAGACCCCCTGGAGGTCGCAACTTCTCCATCAGAGAAGCTGGGCCCACCAGATCCTTGCTTTTCTATACTTGTGTGCCTCTGTGTGTTTGTTACTGCGTTTATTTCTCATCCAGAGCCTTTCCCTCTCAAAAAAACGTGTTCAGTTGAGCAGGTTCTGACATGGTGAAAAGAATATATTTTAAAAATCTGAGGACTATCTTAAATAGATAATTCAAGGGCAAATAAGTAGATAGTAAGTCCTGAGGAACTGAACCAAGAAATAGAAAGTTATGATCAAGTGTTACTATTTACTACTGCTAGCACTGCCATGCCTTCTCAGCTCTGATTGTGTTTAATGTAACAGTGTCATATTTTCTTTCCCTGGACTGAATTTTGTCTCCTTGGCTTGAATATGTCAAATGTGGCCACCCTCATTTTGATTTTCCAGGAACATTTCTTAATTTCAGTTTTAATTAAGGAATGTACATTTTGAAATGTGCCCCAATCAGAACTACCTAGAACCTCTGAATCCTACTTCAGTTTCTCAGGATGAATTGAATTGGTTCACACTGAGTCCAATACATTTTCCTGATTTACTTATCAATGACCAAGACATGGGCCATGGTGAGAGTACAAACATGTCAAAGTGGCCCCCTTCTTTGGAAAAGAAATTCCCAGAATTAGGGGGTAATAGGCCAGGAAGAAACCTTTGGACCTATGCTACATTGTGTGAATTATGTCATCACTGAACAGATACACACACTACTACTGTATACACATCTCTGTGGAAGTAAAAAGTAGAGAAATTAAAGTTAAGATACTTAAAAGGAAATTTCTATTGCAATTATTATTGCTGTTGTATCATCACAAGGTATAAGGATGTAGGAGAGTGAGGAAACGCATTAAGAAGGGTTTTAGAGAAAACATGGAGTTTGTGATTCTCATGCATCATAAACAGTGAATAAGAATGATCCAACTCAGATTTGAGGGAGACAATGGCAGGAGCAAAAGCACAGAGGCATAAGGACTTCCGCTTTATTCTGTGTCATAGTGCATTTCCATGCTGGCTTGAAGGATATTTGAAATGTGGTAGGGTACAGCTTTCAATATCTGTCTGATTCTCTTAAAAACATAAACTGGTAATCTAAAAGGGATTACTCATTGAGGAAAATGACTTTGTGCAAATAGGCACACACATACACACACACACACACACACACACACACAAAGTGAACAATGTGAAAATACCTGTTTTGCTTACCTCTTTCAAGATAACTTTAATATGTTTCAGCTTTCCAAGATGAGTTCAATGTACTTGAAGGGTAGTCTTCTCTTATCTGAGTCAAGCCAATGCTTCCTGGACTATGTAAAGTTATCTTTCCTAAGTTATTATTTAGTTGGAATGAATCAATATGTTGCTAGAATAATGAAGACTTTGAAAAGGGGCTTAATGAATTGTCTTCCAAACCTTCCAAATGTGGTTTGCCAGGGGTAATTACATGTACATCTTCAGCGTATTTTACAGAGGTGGGTTTAGTTCACAATTCTTAGATTAAAACTGACCCATCACCATAGCTTGAAAAATATCACCAAGTATTTAGAGATAAATCTAACAAAAGATGTGCAAGATTTCTGTACCAAACATGAAAAATGTTACTATGAGGGATTAGAGAAGATAAGTGAAGAAATACATGCTTTAGATTAAAGATGATGTTATGACCGTGTCAATTCTTTTTTTGTTTGTTTGTTTGAGAGGTTTTTGCTATAGAGCGCATGTGCTTACCGGAGAGACAGGGAGAGACAGAGAGACAGAAAGCGAGAAATCACCCCTCCGGGGATGACCATGCTGCAAAACCTTCTCCTCCATTCTCCTCTTGGGATCTTGGGCACACACGCACACACGCACACACGCACACACGCACACACGCCCAGAGTGCATTTAAGCCCTGGGTCTGGTACCCGAACTGTGGTCGACTACATGGGAGTCCACTGACATAGCCATTACGCTAACTGCTGGTTCCATGAGCATGTCAATTCTTATAAAAATTGATTGACAGATAGAGTACAATCAAATATGGCTAAGATTTTTTTTGGTAATAATTAATGAACTAAATCTAAAATTTATATAGAAATATAGAGCTTAACAAAAACCAAGACACATCCCTGCCAGCATGTTATTTTTCATCTTTTTCATAATCGGTATTCTAACTGGGCTGAAATGATATTTCATTGTGATTTTTCTTTGCATTTCTCTAATAAGTAGTTATGTTGAACATTTTTTTATATGCTTTTGGCTATTGGTATGTCTTCTTTTGAGAAATGTCTATAACATTTACCCATACTTATTTATTAAAATTATTTTATTTATTTATTTATTATATTTTTTGAATTTTTGCTGTAGGGCACATGCTTTCATCAGAGAGAGAGACACACACATGCAGAGAGAGAGAGAGAAAGGGAAAGTGAGAAAGCAAGCCATCTGTCTGAGACTCAAACCACGTGTGAGAGTCCACTGCCTCAATCACCATACAACCCGCTAGCCTCAATTTACCCATTTTAAAACTAGATTTTTTTTGTTCTTTTTATCCTACAGAGTTGAGTCCACTATATATGTTACTTATCAATCCCTTGTCATGTGTATAGCTTATCAATATTTTTTCCCATTTTGAAGGTTGTCTTTTCATTCTCTTAATTATTTCCTTGTTGTGCATAAGCTTTTTAGCATTTTTCTACTTTTATTTTTGTTATTTGTGCTTTTGAGACCTAATTTCCAAACTTTTAGTCTAGTTTCAAAGCTGGTGGTTGTGGCAACTGGTTCTCACATTACTGACTGCATAGTTTAAGCCCCAGACCTGGTGACTTGAGAAAAATACTTGGTACATATGTTTACATGTCCCAGATCCCTACAGGATGGAGAAATGGAAGAGAAGGGATTGCAGTGAGAACTCACCTATTGAAGGTTATTTTGTTTCTCTCAGGCAAACGCATATATCTGCTGACAACCAAAAGACAAACAAATAAAAATATCTTTATCCAGATCAATGTTCTTAATTATTTCCCCTGTTCCCCTCTAGTAGGTTCATTGTTTCAGGGCATACATTTAAGTCTTTAATCCATTTTAAGTTGATTTTTGAATATGATGAGAGATAGGGTTCTAGTTTCATTCTTCTGCATATAGATACCCATTTTTCCCAATATTGTTTATTGAAGATACTGTCTTTTCTCCACTGAATGTTCTTGGCATCATTGTCAAAAATTAGTTGACTGTATTTGCGTTGATTTATTTTGGGGTTCTTTATGCTGTTCCACTAGTCTATATACCTGTTTTGGTGCCAGTGCTTATATGATAACTATAGCTTTAATTTACATTATTGACGTTAAATAATGCGGTGCTTTCAGCTTTGTTCTTTTTGTTTATGATTGCTTTGAATATTTGAGGTCTTTTGTGGTCCCGAACACATTTTATGATTTTTTTAAAATATATTTTTGAAGAAAATCATTGCTATTTTTGTAGATATTACATAGATTGTTTTAGGTAGCATGGACAGTTTAACAATATTGTTTCTCCAATAACTGCACTATTAGGAATATACTAATTGGAAAGAGAATCAGTACATCACAGAGATATTTGGACACCAATATTTACTGCAGCACTATTAACTCTCAGCAAAATATGTAATCAGCATAGGTATCCATCAGAGGGCAAATCAATAAAGAAAATGTGATATACACACATATACAATGAAATACTGATCTATCATGAAAAACACTAAAATCCTTTAATTCAAGGCAATATGTACAGACCTGGAACATATTATGTTGAGTGAAATAAACAAGGCATAAATAGAGAAAAATGACGTGTTCTTACTCATGTGGGTGCTAAGAGACTAACTTCATATAGAGAATAGGATAGTCATTACTCTGAGCAGGAATGGGCATGGGGTGAAGGGAATAAAGAGATTTTGATAAATGGATGCATAATTAGTCAAATAGAAAGAGAAAATTCTAGTGTTCTATAGCACAGTAGGAGAACTATAGTTAACAATAATTCATTGTATATTTCAAAGTAGCCCAAAGAGAGAAATTTTAATGTTCCCAACATGAAGTAGTAATAAACAGATGATATACTAATTACTTTTTTTGATAAGTATACATTGTAGTCATGTACTAAAACATACTACTCTCTCCATAAATATGTGTAATCAATATGTGTCAATAAAAAAGAGCCAAGACAATTTTCTTTTTTTTTCAGAGAGATTTTTACCATAGGGCATGTGTGGTTGCCAGAGAGAGAGAAAATGAGAAATCACCCCCCAAGAGGATATGGCCAGTTGCTTCTCATCCATTGGCCTCTCGGGATTTTAAGTACACATGCACACGCATCTGGCATGAGTTTTAAGTTGCCAGGTGTGGGACTTGAACTGAGTCAACTACGTGGGAGCCCAGTAACATGACCATCATGCCATCTGATGGTCCTGTGCCAAGATGATCTTGCAGAAGAACAATAAAACTAGAGTATTATCACATATCAGTAATTACTATAATATTAGAGCAACTGCTGACATGAGAATAAAGGAAAAAATCAGTGAAGCAAAATAGAGAACTCACAAATAAACCTGTCTTGTTTGTAAAAAAGTGACCATCCTCTGTAGTGGATAAAAAGATGATATTTTCAGTCAATATTGCTGGATCAAATTAATATCTTTATAGGGTATACAAGGAATCTTTGCTCCCATCTCTCACTCTTTATAAAAATCAACTTTAGAGGGGTCAACTGGAGGTAATGGTTTGAGTCATGGATCTAATGGCCTGAAAAATACTCTGGATGTGTGTGATCATGCCTGTAACTCCCAAGAGGAGAATGGAACAGAAGAGATAGTGGCATGGCCATACCCCCTAGGGTGCATTCTCACTTTCTCTCTCTCACTTTCTCTCTCTCTTCTGTAAGTGCACAAGTCCTGTTGTGGAATTTTTTTTTTTTTTTAAAAATCACTCTAGATATACTGTAAATATAAATATAAAGGGGGGGACAGATGGTGTGCAGTGGTAAAATGTGACACTCTGCAAGTCTGACCCACGTGGGAAAGTTATGAGTTCATGTCTGGAGAATTCCTTGAATCCACTGGACACACATGTGCCCATGATCTGGTGCTGGCTGAGTCTTGGAATGGGTTGCAGCACCAAGATCCTATTGAGGTGGTCTCTTTCTCTTTCACAGGAGAAATAAATCAACTAACTAACTAACTAAGTGTGAAACAGTAAGTTTTTGGAAATAACAATACTTTCATGACATTGGGACTAAGTGGAGATTTGATAAACAGAGCACAAAATGCACTATTAGGTAATAAAAGAAAAAATTGCATTACTTTAAATAAGAACTTTTATTAATCAAAATATTTTGTGGGAGTGCCAACCCCATACCACAGTTGTTAAGTGCTTTGCAGTGGGAGCTGAATCCCTCATAGCTGACTGTGGAACAAATGCAGTCATGGTGGCTGGAAAAACACACCAGGCACATGTACATGGGTGCCCAGGATCCTGATAAGATGGAAAAAAGGAGGAAAAAGATTGTGGAAAAATCAGGCCCCATTGGAAGGTGCTTTTCTCTCTCTCTCTCTCTCTCTCTCTCTCTCTCTCTCTCTCTCTCTCTCTCTCTTTCTCTCTCTATTATGTATACATACCTCTTGGTATTAAAAAAATATATGTATAAGTATATTTTATATGTATGTGTGTGTGTGTGTGTGCTATGTACTATGAGTAAGTCGTGGAATGATACAATAAAGGACTCATCAAAAGTTTTGTTTTTTTGTTTTTTTTTTTAAACTCTCACAAATCAATAAGATGGAAGAAAACAGAACAAGTATAAACAACTTTTTTTAAATAATTATTTTATTTTAACTTTATTTATTATTATTTTCCAGTTTGATCAGAGAGAGAGAGAGAGAAAGAAAGTGAGAAAAGAAGTCACCAAGTTCAGGACTTGAACCATGGTTGGGCATGTGCTAGTCCAGTGCCTTTAACTACCGTGCCACCTGCTGGCCCCAATAAACAACTTTTGTTTTTTTTTTTTTTTTTTTTTTTTTTTTTTTTTTTTTTTTTTTTTTTACAGAGATTTTGCTGTAGGGTGTGTGCACTTGCCAGAGAAACAAAGAGACAGAAAGCAAGAAATCATTCACTCCCACTCCCCAAGCAGGCATGGCCATATTGCAATTCCTTCTTCTCCATTCTCCTCTCAGAATTTGGGGCATGCGGACCAGCAGTTGGCATAATGGCTATGTCACTTGACTCCCATGCAGTTGACCACGGTTTGAGTCCCAGACCCAGTGGTTTAAACTCACACTGGGCACGTGTGCATGCGTGCCAAAGATCCCGAGAGGAGAATGGAGGAGAAGGGATAGCAGTGTGTTCATCCCCCTTAGGGAGTGATTTCTCACTTTCTGTCTCTCTGTCTCTCTGGTGAGCACATGTGCTCTATAGCAAAAGACCTCTTGCCCAAAAAAAGAATTTTGGGCATGCCTGTACACACACTCAGGGTGTGTTTTAAGCCTCTGTGTCTGGAACTTAAACCACGGTGGACTATGTGGGAGTACAATGACAACCATTATACCATCTCTGGCCCTAGTAAACAACTTTAATAGACACTTCACAACAAAGCATATTGAAATGATCAAATACATTGAAAGGTTTATCAACTTCATGATTGTTAGGAAAATATATATTAAAACCACAATATACTACAATTTCTAGGACAGGTGAACCATACAAGAGGCAATACTAAAGCATTAGTGAAGATATGCACCAGTGGGAATCTTATACTCTACTGAGGGAGAATGAATCTATCCATCACTCTTCCAAATTAATTTTTAATTGGGAAATAAAGTGTATATATTCATCATGATTTATAACCAGTTTTGAAAAGTATTTGCCAGGTCTATCAAAACTGATCTTATGTGTAAACTTTCACTCAGAAGTTTTACTCCAATGTTTCCAGATTTCTACCCAATGAATTGGAATAGTTGTGTTTATCAAAAAACTTACATAATTCTTCATATCAACACTCTTAATAGCTCTAAACTACAGAGAACTCAAATGCACAAAAATAGAATATTTGGTGTTAGACAGTAGTGGAGCAGTAATGCATCTGGACCCCCATGGGAAGGTCCCTGGCTCACGTTTTGAGGTCTCTCCATGATCACTGGGTGTGTGCATGTGCACCAATGATCCAGACTGACTGGGGCTGGGGTTGGATTGTATCATGGAGACTCTATTGGGGGTACATATCTCTGTCCCTCTCTCTCATAGAAGATATAATTTTAAAAACTTAAAAAACAGAATGATCAAATTTGGTCTATTCAACTCTTGAAAAGTAGACTTAGACAAGAATTAACTATAATTTATTAATTGCCAAAATAAGTGAAAGTTGTATTACTCTTACAATACTGACCTTACATAATATTTTCTGGCTTTCCTAATGCTATTCAGCTGTAAAGCACAAATTGAAAACACTTTACCATTAAATTAGTCAACACTCAAAATGGTACCGTATTTAAAGCCCATTGTTCTACTTTTCTGTTTTATTTAATAATTTAAATTTATTTTTTCTCAAATATCATGTATACATTCCACAATTCATTTCGGAGTTTAGAAATTTCTTCATTTTTTTTACTTCTAAATTTAATTTGAGTTATTTCATAGTGGTGGGAAAGGGTGAAGTGCCCTTGACGGGTTCTCACCATGTTGTAATCCTCCTTCATCCTATCACCTAGATGGGATAAGAGGCCTGCATGACTGGGCCTGGCATATTCATGTACTCAAGACAGAAACTCAGGCCTCCAGGGCCAGCAGGTGGCATGATGATTGCAGCACTCGACTCTCACATGGCTGGCTTGGTTCAAGTTCTGGACCTGGACACTTGCTTTCCCTCTTTCTCGCTGTCTCTCTCTGATGAGTGTATATGCCCTATAACAAAGTAAAAATAATAATAGTAAGCAAAATTAAATAAGTAATTTTAAAAAAAGAAAGAATGAACCCCAGACCTACAATGTGGCTAGAATACTGCACAGTGGCACTCTGTCACCTTCACCTGCGTCATCATGGCTGGGCATCCAATAAAATATTGGTTATTTCTCCTTTTGACTTATTTTAATTTTTTTTAAGGATTTGGCCATGAGGGATGTGCCCTTGCTTGAAAGAGACAGAGAGAATGAAAGAGAAAGTGAGAAATCAGCGCTCAGGGGTGATGGCCAGACAATCATCCCTTCTTCATTCTTTTCCTGGTGTTTTGAAAACACACACACGCTAACCGAGTGTGATTTTCTAGCCACTGGATCCGGGACTCATATCATGGTCAACTATGTAGGAATCCAATGCCATAACCACTATGCCACCTGCTGGCCTCTGTTTTTCAAATTTGTATATGGGATTTGGTAAGAAAATTCTTCTTCCCAAGAATTCACCAATTTCTAGTAAATTTACATGCTCAGCACAAGACAAAAAATATTTGTGATCTGTCGCTTAACTATAATTTACAGCAACAACATATGTGAATCTTCTACTGTTGAGAAAGATCAATTAGACACAAAAGAGAACAAAATATATGATTCCATTTATATAAAAGTTCAAAAATGGTAAAAAGTGACTAATCTATGGTGTTAGAAATTGAAGATTCTGGTTGTTCAGTGGTGGAAGTAATAATAACTGGGAAGGAATTGAAGGGGTGGCTTCTGAAGTGCTAGTAATTTTTGTTTCTTTATGTGTTCATAGGTGAGAAGTGTTTCTTTGTGAAAATCTATCTGGCTGTAAACTTGATCTATGAACATATTTCTAATAGTATGGATTTTGTTTCAAGGGAATGCATACCTAAAAACAGAAAAAGAAAAACCCTGAAATTATTTTCATTTCAGTAGTTTTTCCTAAAAAGTTCTTCATAAATAACCCTCTGCTGTGGTTGAATCCCATGTCTGCTTCGTATGGTGCTGCTAGTGTTTACATACTCTAAGATTTGTAAGCTCTGGGCACAAGGATTGATTTTGAGAGGACAGATGCTTTATTTGCAAATGCTTACCTCTTGCGCTGCAGTTAACGAGCCTGCTAAACAGGCTGCATACAGAATGCTGTGGAATTTATAGCTGAGCTGTACATACTCAGGGAAACCATGGAAAATGTAGGACCAACCAACATATGTGAGTTGGGGATCCATTCAAAGTCCAAGAAATATAGGGAAAAATGAAGAAGCAGCCTTTGTGGGTGGTCTATAAAAGAGGTGGTCTTAAAAAACTCCCTCTTCTATGACTTCTTTATTCCTATCACCAAACACCAAAGTTGAGCCCAATTTCCAAATCTGCTTCTCAAAAGACAAATGTTAATTTCTTTCCTTTTTTTTTTTTAAAGTTTTGTTACAGGGTGCATGAAAAAGAGATAGAGAGAGGGAAATAACCTCTCTTGGCGGATGGCCACACCATGATCCCTTCTTCATTCTCCTCTCAGGATTTTGGGCATGCACTCACACACACCCAACTTGTTTTACAAGTCACTGGGTCAAGGGCTCAGACTGCAGAGTCGACCATATGGTCTTCAGCTGCTGTCACCCTCATGCTACTGGCTGGCCTTTGTTTATTTTATGTGATCATTCTTGGAAAGGCAATGTAGAATTTAAGAACAGAGGCATAAGGAATAAGGGAGAAATACTCTCTGGTCTCTGGAGACTGAAAAGATAATCTTAATAGTTTTAAAAGACCAGAAAGGTTTTTGCTTCTACTAAATTGAGCTTTAGGTTTTGAACTTAAGAGGAGAGATATGTCACAAGACATTGGTCTTCTTTAGGCTCACAAGAGAGGTTCTAGATACTATTGCCAGCATTTCCTGCTGTACCCCATGTCCACATAACGTGAATTTCCTGTAGTGTTCATCTTAGTGCATGATACCGACTCCTTCTTTAGTTTGTGGAAGGTCTCACATTATTTTAGTACACATGTTTACCAAAAACATATTTTTGAATAGGCCTTTATTCTCAAAACCAAGGCTCAAAAACAGAGAAAGCATTGAGTTAAGATATAGAACAGGACTATTTAAAAATTATTTATTTCTTCAATTGTGTTTTTATTATTTTTTTAAATTTGACCAGAGAGAGACAGATAGTGAGAAAGAGAAAGTGAGAAAGCGAGCAGCCAGGTCTAGAACTTGATCACAGTTTGAGTCCTGAACCTAGCAGTTTGCTTTCTCACTTCCTTTTTTTCTCTCTCTCTCTCTTTCTCTGGCCAAAATAAAAATTAGTAATAAGATGAAATAAATAATTCTTTTTTTTGAGAGATTTTTGCTATAGAGTGTGAACACTCACCAGAGACAGAGAGACAGAAGCGAGAAATCACCTCCCAGAGGGGATGGCCGTGCTGCAATCCCTTCTCCATTCTCCCCTCAGGATTTTAAGCACATGCACACACGTACCCAGCATGTTTTAAGCTTCTGGGTCTGAGACTTGAACCGCAGTTGACTACGTGGGAATCCAGCAATGTAGCCATTACATCATCCCAATAAAGAGTTCTTTTAAAAAAATCCCTACTATTCTGCTAAATTTCTTTTTTGTCCTTATGAAAGAGAGATAGAAAAAGGGAGGGGGTGGGGAGATACCTATTTTTGATAGGATTTCATCATGTCATGACCTTTCTGTCTTATCCTCTCAGATAGCTAGGGTTAGAGGCATGTGCCTCCATGTCTGGCCTGTTTGGGTTGGCCTGGGAACTGAACTTGGACCTTCTTCATGGCCCCAGCCTCACACTGCAGCTCTCTTCCACTTGTGCCACTATGACTGGGCTAACCCCTACTTTTTTTAAAAGCAGTCTATTTATAGACTTGCTTTCAGAGAATTATCTGTGCATTCATAAACATATACAAGGCAACAAATTGAAATCTAACTAATCACCATAAAAAAGGTTATTGGGTGAACCTGACAGACTTAACATAGGCCTGGGTGATCAATGTATGGAATAGTCTCATCAGGAGTTAGATAAAGGAATCGAAAGGAAATGGCGTGTGTTTAGCCAAATAGGCTATCTTGAACTACGTGAGTACAGAATGACAACAGAATGTCGGAGTAGAGGGAGATGAGGATGTGTGTCTGTTTGGACAGCACACTAATGGAAGAGCGTGGCTCTAGGTAAAATCCTCGGTCAGATCCTTCAGACTTAGCACAAGGATTTGCCTATGGAGTCTCTTGAAAGAAACTTGCCCTGCACATATTAGACATGATACACAGCAAGTAACTGTTTTATTGAAGGAGCTGATATCAGATACTCAGCTTTCCATCAATAGACTGCCTTAAAAATATATATCTGTATATATTTTTATATTCTGTATATATATTTATATATGTAAATACATATACAGAATCTATCTATATATTTATATATGTGTATTTATATATTTTAATGTATATTTTATATATATACATATATGTATATATGTATATATGTGTATATATATTCCCCCACACACACAGGATACATGGACTCACCAGAGTAGGACAGAGAGAGGAGGGAAGAGAAAACCACTTCCCACCCCCAGGGCCAATAGCCATACCACAATCCTTTTTCCTCCATTCTCTTCTTGGGAATTTTGGGCATGAACACACACACACCCAGTATGTTCTTAAGCCGCCAGGTCCAAGACTTGAACTGTGGAGTTGGCCATGTAGAATCTAGAACCTTAACCACCATGCCACCGTCTGGCCCACTTTTTTTTTTTATTTTTTTTTTTTATATCCAACTTGAGTATAATTTAAAAGGAATTTAAAATATAAAGGGTATGAACTACTATTAATGTGTCCATCTCAAGGAATCTATGAGAGAATAAGACTTAGACAACCAAAGTGCCTAGAGAGGGAATACCATAAGGAGTAGTGGTGAGTGTTAAAGATATCATTACATGTTGAACTATAATAGAATGAGAGTTAGAAAGGAGAAAGTACAACATGTAATGAGTACATATTCATACATATTTGAGATAGGGATTAAAAGAATCTGCATAAGCAAGTTTAAAAATTATTCTAAATATTAGAGGTAATCCTATTTATATTGCTAATCTTGAACCATTGCATATATAATGTGGGAATAAAATGAATGAGTAATTATGGACTGTCCTAGTATCTTCTTGTGTCCTTAAAAAACAGGATTCATTCTCTTTCACTATTTTTCTTTCTTTCTTCCTTCTTCTCTTTCTAATTTGGTGGTAAGGTAGATTTTACTTACAAATGGGAATTTATCAAGAATCAGGATTGGATTTTTTTATTAATTTTTTTCTTTGTTCATGACAGGGTTCATGTGTGTACACATGAAAGAGAGAGAGAGATCATTACCCTCCACAGGGTCTGTCGTATGTACATGTATGCATTAAAGATTAAAACACCTTATGGAGGCCAGCAGGTGGCATAGTAGTTAGGACTCTGGACTCCCATGTGGCCAACCATAGTTTGAGTCCTGGATCTGATGGCTTGAAACTCATACCAGGTGCCATTTGTGTCCATTTCCAAAATCCTAAGAGGAGAATGGAGGAGAAGGGATTATAACATAGCCATCCTTCTCTGGGGTTGATTTCTCACTTTCCTTCTCACTGTTTCCTTCTGTCTCTCTCCAGCAAAAATGTGCTCTATGGAAAAAGCCTAAAAAAACACACACACACAAAAACACCTTATGAGTTCATACTGATAGTTCAAATACACTTCAGGATTTCAGAATTTTGTTGTTCACTCTTCTAAATTACATTTATATCTGCTTTCATCAATATCAAGAATTTTGGTTCTTGGGCTGGCTCTATAGTGTAGTGTTATGTGCTGCTCAAGAGTAACTATTGATAGATACCACATGGAGACCACTGTTCAAATCCCTAGCCCAGGCAGCCTGAAACATGCTGGGCACATGCCTGAATGCCCAAGATCCCACAGTCTGGAGGACTCAGAGAATAGGCTTCCTTATTAAGGCTCTCAGGTGAGGAGCTTCCTAGGTATCTCCCCCAAGTTCATTGTATTAGGGCCATTGGTGGAAAATCTTTTCTCCAGGTTAGCTCAGTACTTTTCCATTCCTAGCCCTTCTCCAACTTTCTCCTCTCTGTCTAAAGGTTCATAAAGAAGCAGTGTCCTTCTGTTCAGGGCTCCTTCACAGTGAACTGATTGGCCTACTTTTGTGCTCTCTCTGCCTGACCCTTTCTTGGTATCATTCTGTGGGGAACAAAGGAAAACTGGGCAGCCAGTGCTTTCTTCAGCCTCCTGCTCGCACCGTCATGATAAGTGTATAAAGGTTTCATTATTACATTGGTTCGTCTCATTTTCCTAATTGGACGTTTTGATATACCTGATTGCTTGACAAAATTAAAAAGACTATAAATGACAAATGCTTTCAGGGAAGGTAGAGTAGCCTCTAACACACCAGTTCAACAGAAAACAGCTATAAAAGTTGAAAGAAATCCAAAAGCAGCTGTTTGAACATACCAAAAAGTAACCAGAGAAAAAGGATTTGAGGGGTCTTGAGGCTCAGGTGATTGGAGGCACAGTGAGGTAAGCTAGACAGCCTCTATCACTTTTTCCCTGAAGACATTTGTCATTCATAAATAGCACAGGCTGAGCAGATCATCAAAATTGTGAGATCTGAGCTTTCAGCAGTTTCACTAGGCTGGGTATGTAAATATTAGAATTTGGTATTCCCACGGCCAGAATCCTTGAAAAGAAAACCAGGACAAGAAAGCTGGTCTTCAGAACCATGTTTGTCCTCTAAGGCATTTATTTATTCTAGTGAGGAAGAGGGCTAGAAACTGGAAAGAGGAGAAAGTGGAGAAAGAAAGAGGAGAAACGGAGAAAGTGGAAGATAAAAAGCTAGAAAGCTATGTGGAGCTTGTGTTAGTTTCCTAGTGCTGAGAAGAGGAAAATTAGAACAGAGACAAACAAGGGACCAGCAGTTAGCGTAATGGCTATGTCGCTGGACTCCCACATAGTCGACCGTGGTTCGAGTCCTGGACCCGGTGGCTTAAACTCACACCGGGCACGTGTGCGTGCATGCCCGCCCAAGATCCCAAGAGGAGAATGGAGGAGAAGGGATTGCAGCATGGCCATTCCCCCTAGGGGGTGATTTCTCGCTTTCTGTCTCTCTGTCTCTCTCTGTCTGTCTGGCAAGCGCACGCGCCCTATAGCAAAAACCTCTCAAAAAAGAAAAAAAGAACAGAGACAAACAAGTAGCTAAAGCTAGAGTAAAACAAACCCAGGTTTTGAATTGAGAATTTGAAATGGCTACCGCAAAACAATATCAGCATTCTAGATAGACCAGGCTTCACAAAGATGGAGACTCTTGGAGGAGCAGTTGAAAACAAACTGAATTAACTTTGTCTTCCCTTATGTTAACTATATGCAAGGAGAACATTAAATCGTCTCTGGTAAATACTTCTCAGTATACTTGAAAATTCTTGTCTACATGGCTAGAACTCAATATAAAATAATGATCTTAGATATGCCTTAAGATAAGTCATTGTGATAAAATCGAATAAAGGAAGAGGAAAATAAGAAAAAAAAAAAAAGAAACAAATCAACCATGCACTAGAAGTAGATTTGTGAATGAGACATGGATACAAGAAGAAACAAAAAGTCTTAAATGAGCTAAAATAAAATAGCTGCCATCCTAAAATTATATAGCCACCAGAAACATTCTTGAAAAATTAACACAAAATAAATGTTTTCATGCAACTAAAAGCAGAGCTTTCATGCCAGCAATTTTATTCTCATCACATATACTAAAGCAAATGTTTCATGGGGAAATTATATAGTTGGAAGCACAATAATATAGGAATTAATAAAAGGTTGTACATGCATAAAGAGGTGAGTAAATTTATATTATATTGGTTGAATGCAAAATGATTGCAAGATTTTGTATGAATTATATATATATATATATATATATATATATATATATATATATACATATATATGGAGAGAGAGATAGACAGCTAGTGGTAGTGGCAGGGTGGCTGAATCTCACATGGCTCTTGGTATGGTTTGCAGCCCAGACCCCCTGTCCTGAAAAAACTTGCTGTGTATATGTGCACGCCCAAAAGTCCTAAGAGGAGAATAGAGAAGTAGGAATTGTAGGGTGGTCAACCTCCTGAGGAATGCTTTCTCACTACCTCCCACCCTCACCCCTCTCTCTGGATCCCTCTCCAGCCAGCACATGTACCCTCTGGCAAAATTTCGATCAATCAATAAATAAAACATCATGTATCATGCAGGTGTGAAGCCGCACAGTATCTGTACGCCAGGTTACACTTTTTACAGTGTGTCTCAGCTAGCAGGGAAGATAAAGAGGACGAGAAATAAGCATAGGTTCTCTTTTCACATGGTCTGTTGGATTAAGCATGCATGTGAAGGGCAGGAGTTAACTGAGTACTTTCAAGAGAGTCTTTGTTATCACTAGGCATCAAGCGATCTGCCTCTGGAGACTATAAATGAACACTATTCTTCCCACTTTCATTGGGAACACACATCTGTTTTAACACTGAGCATTCCCAATGAACAGTTAATTTTTCTCATGTTCGTTGGAATATTATGGCATACATCAATACTACTAGTATTTTTATTTATTTGTTTCTGGATGTCATATTACCTTATTAATTCTTAGAACATCTGCTCTCTACATAATCATTTCAGTGTTTCTCACTGTAATAGCAATCTTAGGCTACTATAACAAAAGAGCATAGTCTAGTGTCTTACACGATAGGAAGTTACAGTCTCAATATTCTGGACATTGAAAGTATGAGATCAGGGTGCCAGTGTGGTTAGGTTCTGGTGAGGGCTTTTTTCTTGGCTTAAAGACAGATGCCTTTTACCTATGTCATTCCATGATTTTTCTCCATGTTTTCACACGAAAAAAAAGATAGTTTTTCCTCTCCTCCTCATCTTGTAAGACCACCAATTGTTTTGGATTAGGACCCCAACTCCTTATTACCTCACTTAACCTTAATTGCCTCTTAAAAATCCAAATGCAACTTACATTTGGGAGTTGAGTCTTCAACATACAAATTTTGGGGGAGAGCAAAGTTTAGTCCATAACAAATCACCAATATTTAACCCGTGCCTGCTTCTTGCTTTATCATCTTCACTACAAGATATATTCTTGCTAATTGTAAAGAAAATGGTATTTTGGTTACTGAGTACTTAGGGAATGATGGGTCTGGATACAGATACACTAAAGGTACAGTGACATCTCTAAAGCTAGAGCCTAAGTGCTATGAATTGTAACTTAGACTAGGATGCAGACTGAAGAGAAGTAAAATGTTAAAGGTCAGAGATATCTTACACAAATAATTAACTATATTTGCTTATATAGAATATGAAGCAAAATGTGTAAATGTAATTATTATATTTGATTGAATAAACACAAAACAAAGAAAATGTATAAACTGAAACATACAATCTAATTCAGGGGTTTAAAAATTTGCCAAGACATTGAAATAAATTCTGAACATTTTTCAGAGCAGATTTCCGGGACTTATTGCTTGAAATTTCATAATTTCTTATGACAGATTCCAGGAACTTTTATATAAAAGTGTCAGATAATTTGGATAATGATCCAAATTTGGGAAATACTGTTCAAATTAACAATGGCTAAAGAATAATAGTTCCTACAATATATTCATCGAGAGAGAGGTGAGTTGAAGAAAATTAATTTGAATCCCCAGTTCAGAAAATAGTACTTAGAATCTAATTTTGAAAGAAATTAACAGATGTTTATTAATGATACAAATTTTATGTATTTTCTCCTATAGCCCTATTATGCAACACTCCAACTACAAGTAAAACATCTTACAGAAATTTGTATCTATACTTTTATTTCCAACTGTCAAAGCAGCTTTAGAAATGGTATTTATTTTGCCACTCAGCACCTGAAAATTAATAGCCAAAGTTTATTGAGCATTTATGCATAACCACATACTACGCTGAGCACTTCATGTGAATCACAACATTTAATCCTTACAACAACCCAATAAATAGTTGCTATCAATGTCCCTGTTTTGACAAGTAGATACAACCACTGAATCTTACAGAGATTAAAAATTGTCCAAACTGACAAAAATTAACAAGTGATTAAGTCAAGTCTCAAGCTCATAGACTTGAACTACAAACTCAGCCTCTTACCATTATACAACCTATATATCCTACACACTTCCATTAGAGACACAGCTAATATGTGTCCCTTAGAGTATGAAGCCAGTGAAAGCGATAAGTAACATGATGTGAGTAAAAACTCCATCCTGTTATTTCTTTGCTAGCTAATCTCATTGACATACATTTACTGAAAAACAGAGTACTTGTTATAATTTCATATTTTTATTATTTATTTTTTATAAAGAATATGTTATGAAACCTAAATCATGCTTCAGTTACCCATTAAAATAGGATACTGTAGTTATATCTCCCCTGAGATGAAGATGACCTTCTGGGTATATGTAAGGGGGTCTTTAAAAAGTTTATGGAGAGACTAGCAGATGGTGTAATGGTTATGCCTCTGGATTCCCATGTAGTTGACCATGGATTGAGCCCAGACCCAGTGGTTTAGACTCATGCTAGGCTTGAGTACATACAGGCCCAAAATCCTAAAAGGAGAATGAAGGAGAAGGGATTGTGACATGTCCATATCTCCTGGGAATGATTCTCACTTTCTGTCTCTGTCTCTCTCTCCGGCGAGCACAATCTCTATCAAAGAAAAACAAAGTTTATGGAAAATACATATTATTTAAAAAACTATACATGGATTTCAAAAATTTATTGCACCAAAATAAACTTGCACTTTAATTTTCCATGAACTTTTTGAAGTCCCCTAATATAAACAGTTATCCCCCAAAAGCACCTACAATCGCCTTAGCCTGGTCTAATTTTTGGTGAGGGAGAGATGACACTACAATGAATGTAATAAGGACTCTGTTCTACAGATGTCTCTGATGTTAATGGATGTCTAACAGCAGCACCATTACCTATGGAGTCTGAGACTTCAACAGTATATATTTGCATGAAGTTGCTGGCATTTCCCAAGATAAATACTATCAACAGAAAATAATCAGACTGTGAAATATTAAAAGAGGTTTATGCTAAGCCAAAATAGGAGTGACTGAAGCTTGCACTGAAGCCTGGATGGGCATAATGCCCAAGCATGCTCAGCAAGTTTTATAACCCTTTTTTAATTTGAGAGGTTTTTACTATAGGGCATGTGCTCTTGCCAGGAGACAGAGACAGAAAGTGAGAAATCACACCCCGGGGGCGGGATGGCCACACCATAATCCCTTCTCGTCCATTCTCCTCTCAGGATCTTGGGCACACACACACATACACCCAGTGTGAGTTTAAGCCACTGGGTCCAAGCCTTGAACTGCAGTTGAGTACCTGGGAGTCCAGTGACATAGCCATTATGCCAACTTCTGGTCCCAGTTATAGCCCATTTAAAGTTAAAAAATCATGTGAGAAAACTGAATTTCATTAATTATTTTGGGACAATAATCCTTTGTTACCATGATCAAAGGTATCATCAGTGAAAAATTAGATAAATAGTCTCTGGGACAATGTTCTTGCACTGGTCTCCACGCAAAATTATGGTTTGGGGAGAGTTCTCCAAACAGTTCTTGTTATCAGGCATCCTAATTTGGGAAAACACTTCCTCCCTGGCCTTCCTGGCTCTGCTTAGTCAAAGCTGACACTAATGACTCCATTTTGATTCTGAAAAAACTTTTCACAATACTTACTGGCATACTGCTGTTAGCCATTTTTCCCAAGAACCTTTGGACATGGTTTAGCCAAATCTATTCCTCTGGATGTAAGAGAAATAGAGACTTTCATACTGTTACCAGAGACAAAACTAACTAACTAACTAACTAACTACATATAAATAAATTTTTTTAAAAATGGGTGTGGTGATGAAGAAACTGGGCACTAGACTGTTTCTGAGGATCTGGTTGCATTCTAATGCCTTGATAATATGCTGTCATGGTTTTTCTATTTTTCACATATCATGTGTAGAAAGTGCTTTTCCTTCCCACATAAGCCTATCAAGAAGCTGGAAAAACACATCTAGTCACCAAGATAAATACTTGTGAGGCTCCTGAACTATGGTAACAAATACATTTATAGGGTACTCTTTCTTTGCCTGGGGTACTCTTTGCCTGGCAAAGAGGAAGTTTTATGTAAGAACCTTGCTTGTACTGTTATTTTAATCTCATTACAACCCTGTAAGGTTAATGCTACCTTAATCCCCATTGCACAGAAGGGAAACAAACAGATCTAGCATTAGTAGGCTCCAAATCCGTGGTTAAAGAAAAATGTATTACTAGAAAATATGTTACTGGAACCAATCTTAACCATTCTTCTATGTTTCTTATCCAACTCAAATTCTGGGCTGTGTTTCAACTCATTTTACCAGGCAGCTACCAGCAAATGTTTAAATATATTGAGCTACCTTTACAGGGGTTGTTCTCTGCCAAGTGCTGTCTGTAAGCAGATTTCGGGCTACTCTAAAGTGAAGTAGATTAATACAGGTAAGGACATAAGAGAAATATAATCAATCTCTATCAACTTTACATATGAGTCCCAAATAGATGAGAAAACGTAATGGCACTCTGTAGAATATCCCTGCTCTTTGTACATCCCCAAAATGTCCATTCATTATTAATGCTCTGATCTGCCTGCACTTGTTTCACTTATTCCACCAAATAGCGAATCACACTGTTGTTTTAACTTAGTGAAACTGTATAAAGGCAATGGCATTATTGAAAAGGACCACAAAATCAAGTCAATAAAAGCAGTAGAACACAATAGCCATTTTCCAATAATGCTGCAGGGGATTGGTTCAGCTTCTATTTTATTGAAAGCAGTTATCAAATGAAAATAATCCCTTAATACACCAAGGGTCTGCCATGTATTTGCAATTTCCAGTTCTATCTGACTTTGCTTCTTGAAACATTAGTGCTTGTGGATAAAACGAAAGCCCTCAAGGCTGGTGAAAGACATAGCTAGAAATGGCTTTTTTCCATCATCATCACCTTTATGAGGACAGCAAGTTTTATATATACCAGGACACAGTCAAATGGCACATTGTTTTCTTAAGTCATGATTCTAGTCATTCCTAGACATTTGGGGAGATCAAAAGTATGATATGATACCATAAACACAGAATTATGTCCTAACTTTCTTCCCTTTATTGAGAATTCTTCATGGACTATGACCTAAATTTATTTGTGTATTTTCAGGGTAAAAGCTTATTGTAGATGGTCAATACAATTTTTTTTTTTAAAGGAATCGAATGTGCTTAGTCTCCATGTACCTTCCTATAGTATTATCTGTTAAAGATGCAATAAATATTTAATGCCAGGTACTGATGTCAGTCACACTTATTATTAAAATCCCCTACCTAAATACTCATAAAAGAGGCAATGACATCACTTTTAAAATAATTTTGTCCTTTTTAAAAATTTTATAATTTTTATTTATATTTAATTGTGGTATATCTTGTGGGACACAACATGGATTATTAGAGTATGCATGCAGTGTGTGACAATAGAATCAAGGATAATACCATATTCATCAATTTCAACAAAGAAAATCACATTTGATTACATGTATGTGTGTGTGTGTATACACACATATATACACATACACACACATATATATACATATACATATATACACAATTGTCAATGTCTGATTTTCTTTTACTCAGTTGTAGTGTGTCATTCCACAACCTATTTACCCCATATACATGCATTCCTCTGTATTTTTTATTATTTATCTAACTTTAGTTATTATTATTTTTTAAGAGGTTTTTGCTATAGGGCACATGCTCTTGCCAGAAAGACAGAGAGAGACAGAGAGACAGAAAGTGAGAAGTCACTCCCCAGGGGGTTGTGGTGTGTGGCCACACCACAATCCCTTCTCCTTCATTCTCCTCTTGGGATCTTGGGCATGCACACACACGCGCCCAGTGTGTTTAAGCCACCAGGTCCAGGACTTGAACCGCAGTCGACTACATGGGAGTCCAGCGACATAGCCATTACACTAAGTGCTGGTCGCTATTATTATTATTTTTAAATTTCTATAGGGCATGTGTGCTCACCATAAAAAGAGAGAGAGAGAGAAAGAGAGGGAGAGAGAGAGAAATTGAGAGAATTGAGAAAACAAGCCACTAGATCTGGGACTTGAACTGTGGTTGGACATATGGAAGTCCATGTGTCAAGCACCATGCCAGCTACTGGCCTCTCTTGTGTATGTCAAATGCTTTTTCTCCTGATATTTTCTTAGCCCTTCTAAGACCCAATTGCATTCAGTCTCTGGTACGTCTTCAAATCTTTCCGTTTCTGCCATAGAATGTAAATATTCAGCATATATTGAGCAGGGACATACAGTGATTATATTTCATAGTCTGGCTCATGACATTTTCTAGATTTGAACACTTTGAATGGAACAACAGGATGTCTTTGTTCTTTATGCCTGAATAGGAGTCCACTGTGTATATGTGCCACGTTTTAAAAGCCCAGTCTTCATTTGTTGGACATATAGATTGATTCTGTGACCTAACTCTTCTATAATAAATAATGTTGCAATAAACATAGATGTACACATGTCTTTTTGACTGAGTGATTACCTGTCCTTTGGGTAAATACCCAGGAAAGGTATTACTAGGTCATATGGTAGTTCTACTTGTAAATTTTTGAGGAACCTCCATACTGTTTTCTACAATTACTATATTAATTTACGTTCCCACCAATAGTGCAGAAGGGTTCCTTTTCATCACAGCCTCACCAACACTTCTTGTTCTTTGATTTGTTTTTATCATAGTCATTCTGATTGAGGTTAGGCAATACCTCAATGTGGTTTTGATTTGCATTTCTCTTATGATAAGAGATGTTGAATTAATTTTTATATAATTTTGGTCATTCATATGTCTTCCTTTGAGAGTTCTCTGTTCAAATCAATTGACCATTTTTGAATTGGATTATTAGTTTTTCTGCAGATAAGCTGCTTGAGTTCCTTTATTTTCTGGTTATTAATCCATTATCTGGATTTGCAAAATTTTTCTCCTATTCTGTGGACTGTTTCTTTACTTATTGTTTCCTTTGCCATGCAGAAGCATTTTTGTTTGATGTAATCCCACTTGTCATTTTTAGTGCTTTTGCCTGTGCTTTATGGGTCTTATGTAAGAGATCTTTGCCTACTCTAAAGTCTGCAAGCATTTTCCACAAGTGGTTTTATAGTTTTAAGCTTCATATTTATAACTTTGGCCATTTTTAGTTGATTTTTGTTAATGGTGAGAGATGGGGGTCTAGTTTCACTTTTCAGCAGGAGAATATTCAGCTTCCTCAGCATCATTTTCTGAAAGCATTTTCTTTTTTCCACTAAATTGTGTGGTATCTTTTGTCAAAAATCAGTTGGCTGTATGTTATTGAGTTTACTACTGAATTCTTTATTCTGTTCCATTTGTCTATGTGTCTATTTTGTGCTGTTTAGATAATCAGACCTTTACAATATGTTTTGAGGTGAGATAGTGAGATGGCATCTACTTTATTCTTTTGAACAGTATTGCCTTTGAAAGCAGGAATTTTTTTATAATTCCCAACAATTTTTTTGAATGTTTGTTCTATTTCTGTGAAGAATATCACTAGTGATTTGATAGGAATTGCATTGAATTCATAAACTAATTTGAGTAGAATCAACATTTTAATTGTATTAATTCAAGAACAAGGGATGTCCTTACACTTTTTTGTATCAATTCTTTCTTCAGTTTTTCTTGTTGTTCTTTGTAGAGTTTTTTTTTATTTCTTGGTTAGTTTATTTTGTATCCTGCTACTTTACTGAATTCATTTATTTTTTCTAGAATTTTTTTCATGGATTCTTTTGGCTTTCCTACTAATATAGTCATATTGTCTATAGCTAGAGACAATTTAACTTCTTTCCTGTTTGGATGTATTTTATTTCACTTTCTTGTCTGATTGTATTGGCTAGGACCTCCAATATGATATAGAAAAGGAGTGGAGAATGTGAACACTCTGTCTTGTTCTAGTTTTCAGCAGGAAAGCTTTCACTAAAATCCTTTTTAGTAGGATTTTAGTTATGGATTTGTCATAGATAGCTTTTATTGTGTTGTTGAGAAATATTTCTTCTATACCTGTTTTATTGAGTCTTATTTATGAAGCAATGATGTATTTTATCAATGGTTTTCTGTATCTATTGATATGATTATATGATTTTTATTTTTCCTTTTGTTAATATGATGACATTTATTGTTTTAGGTATTTTAAATCATTGTTCCATCCTTGGGGTAAAGCCTAATTGGTCATGGTATATGATATTTTTAATGTACCATAGGATTCACTTTGACAGTATTTTATTCAGAAAATTTTCTAGTACTTTTTTCAGGAGTTTTATTTATTAGAGATGTTAGTCTGTCGTTTTCTTTTCTTGGTGTATCCTTGTCTGCTTTTGTCATCAAGATGATGATGCCTTGGGCCAGCAGGTGGCGTGGTGGTTAAAGGTGCTGGACTCCCACATGGCCGACCGGGGTTCAAGTCCTGGACCTGGCAGCTTGCTTTCTCACTTTCCCACTCTCTCTCTTTCTCTATCTCTCTCTGATTGAACTGGAAAATAATAATAATAAATAAAGTTAAATAAAAAAAATAATTATTTAAAAAATGACTGAGGCCTTCAAATTAAAAAAAAGAAAAAGATGATGGTGCCTTCATAAAATGAAGGATTCTTTTATAAAATGTAGGGTTCCTTCTTTTTAAATCTGTAAAGATAATTTAAGCTAATTTATCTTAATTCTTCTTTAAGGGTTATGTAGAATTCAGAAGTGAATCCATCTGATAATAACTACCTTAATGAGCAGGAGGTGGCATAGTGATTTTGATTTGCATCTTCCTGATGATTAGTGATGTGAGCATATTTTTACATTACTATATTTATTCTGTATTGACTCCTCATCAGATATATTGTTTGCAAATATTTTTTCTAATCCCTTGGTTTCCTTTTCATTTTGTTGATTGTTTTGCTGTGCAAAAACTTTTTAGTTTGATGTCATCCAATTTCTTTTGACATCCTTTTATATGTTTAATGAGATGTGGGTGTCTAAAACTGGAGAATTTTCTTTTTTCTTTTTTTTTTCTTTTTTTGGAGAGGTTTCTTGCTATAGGGCGCGTGTGCTTGCCAGAAAGACAGAGACAGACAGAGAGACAGAAAGCGAGAAATCACCCCCCAGGGGGGATGGCCATGCCGCAATTCCTTCTCCTCCATTCTCCTCTCGGGATTTTGGGCATGCATGCACACGCGCCCGTCATGAGTTTAAGCCACTGAGTCCAGGACTCAAACTGCAGTCGACTACATGGGAGTCCAGCGACATAGCCATTACACTAACTGCTGGTCCCAAAAACTGGAGAATTTTCTGAAAGTCTATTTTCATAGTACAAAGAGGCCAGAAAACAGGATAGCATGTCACAGAGAAAGAAATTTTCGGACAGAGGCTAGGGTTATTTTTACAATATAAACATCTTAAAACCACAGATTCATGGTTTTCAATGTCTAGGGAAATAGTAACATTCAGTGGGTTAAAGAACAGATTATAGGATCCACTGCAGAGCCAGCACTGAGGTTACCTTTGTCATTATCCTGGTTGTGGCATGTTGAAGAAAGTATGTAATCTCTCTAAGTCTCAGTTTTCTTATCTAAAAGTGGAAATAGTAGCATTGTTCTTGAAGAATTGCTAGGAAGACTAAAGTGAGCCAAAAATGAAACTATTAGTGCATTTTCTAGCTTACACTAGCAGTTTTCATGAGTGAATAATGATCACTTCCAAATGCCTCATGGCAGCCCTGTTATGTCTAGAATCTGAACTATTTTAAGATATACTTTTAATAAACCATAGTTAAGTTTATTTTTAACATCTGTCATTTCATAAATTCATAGGGAATAGGTTCCAGAAGCTCAGGCTCCTTTCCATTGGTTCTCACAACGTGCTTCTCTGGGTGGAGCAGGCTGGCACTTCAGTTGAACCCAGGTACCGTATCTTTGGCTTCCTTCTTTTTCTAGTCATTTTCCTTCACATGAATTAGGAACCTATCTCTGCTCTTAGAGTGCTTAATATGCTCAATATGCACATTAATTCTCTTGGTGAGAATCTTGCCCTTACCTTAACCTGTTTGTTTACAACAATGCCAACATCATGCTGGATAACATTGTTGGCTCTTCCAGTTTTTCCATGGTAACATTTGTGGGACATTCCTTTTTGAATAGTACCCATCCCCTTGATGTCTACAATATCACTTTCTTGTAGATTTGCATGTCTGTTGCCAAAGGAACCACTCCATGTTTTCAAGTTTATATTTTTGGAGAGAGAGAGAGAGAAGCACCCTAAACAGGAACTTCATGTGTGATTATCCCCTTAGCTTTACAGCCAGTCATGTTTAAGCAACCTTGAAAATGAATTCATACTTTTCTCATATGGCTCCACCACTGGGTAGCAGAGCCCTTACTGCCTACATCACCATGACTAGATCCTGATAATCTTTGCATATAGAAATGATGATTATGCTGGTGAAGGTGGGCAGAGTCATACGTAAAAGGCAATTCTTTATGTTTTTGTTGAACAGTTTTACTTATTTAATGGTTCTAAACCTATTACCCCCTATTCAAAATGTGTTCTCGCTTCTAATGCGCTACTCATAAAATCAAGGCACCCAGGTCAAACTATTACCAAGTCCAGAGATAGAAAAGGAGGCAATATAACACATAATCTTAATTCAGAGCTTGACTCTGTCAAGAAGTTCCACATACTTGGTTTAGTCTTCTACAAGTTCTGAACTTCAGCCTCCTCATTTATAAAATATCAGTGAGAGCAGCCATTATTGATAATTGCCATGATGATGAGGTAAAAAATAAAAACACATGCTATGACTCTTGTCATATGGGCCACTAGTATACAATCAATATGCCTGGGTTTAATTTTTTTTTTTTTTGAGAGGTTTTTGCTATAGGGTGCGTGCGCTCACCAGACAGACAGAGAGAGACAGAGAGACAGAAAGCGAGAAATTACCCCCCAGGGGGGATGGCCACGCCGCAATCCCTTCTCCTCTGTTCTCCTCTCGGGATCTTGGGCACGCACGCACACGCTCCCGGCGTGAGTTTTAAGCCACCGGGTCCGGGACGCGAACTGCAGTCGACTACGTGGGAGTCCAGTGACATAGCCATTACGCCAACTGCTAGTCCCCCTGGGTTTAATTTTTTAAAAATATGTTTTGCCATAGGGCACATGCACTCACGGAGAAGAAAGAGACAGAGAAAGAAAAAATGAGAAATCACTCCCCCATAGAGGATAGCCAATCTGCGATCTCTTTCCTTCCATTCTCCTCTCAAGATTTTGGATGTACCTGCACATGCACCAGAATGATTTTCAAGCCACCGGGTCTAGGACCCAAACCATGGTCAGTCATGTGGAAATCTAGCCATCTTAAACACCACAGCACCTGCTGGGCCCAAGATTTAAGACTGCCACTGATATTCTGGTTCTCTCCTCATCTGGCAATTTCTCATTCAGTTGACTCATTTCAGTAAATACTAAACGGGAACGAAAGTGCCCTGTCATTTCTTTTTATAGGCCAGGATATGTGTAACTCTGTTGTCTTCATTTCTCTGCTATAATGAAGAGCACTTCAATGAAAGAAGAAAATCATTGGCCTGGAATCAGGCCAAAGTAGGATGCGGAGTAGTGTTCCCAAATGTCTTTCAGTTGCTTTAAGCCACTGAAATTTGAGCTTTGTTACTACAACCATTACTAGTCCACCCTTTCTGATATTATCACTATCAGTATCATCATCATCATAATTGTTAGTAGGAACTTCATTTTTGTTTCAGAAGTCTTGCTAAATAGAGAGTTGACACCTGTCTGATGAGGGAACAGTTCTCTTAAACTTCCAAATAATAAATAAATAAGTAGTAGTAGTAGTAGTAATAATAATAATAATAATAATAAAAGGTTAAGTATTAGCTTTTTAAGATTTATTATATCATAAACTCTATTTTATGAAGTTTCTTTGTGTAGCCAGGTTTAATTCTTACCATGATCCTATGAAAATATATCATGACCTATTTCATACAGAAAGATTCTGAGACTTGAATTTGAATCTTGTCACTTCCTTTTGATCATTAGAATGTATAATTTGGTCCACATTTCTTGAATTTTTTTTTTTCTACTACAAAGTGTTTCTTTCTGGGGGACCTATAAAGGATAACTGCAAGAATCTGGCAACATGGCATGATTTGACCATGAGAAAGTAAAATAAAATAAGAAATCATAAAGTAATTATTTATAAAATTGGAAAAGAATTATTTGTTTTTATTTTAGACATCTTCTGACCTTTCTTTTTCTTTCTTTTTTTTTTAATTTCAAATCCCTCTTTGTAAGGAACAGTGAACTAGTTCTTGATTTGTGCCTGTAGCAACTAAAGTGGAGTTAAGTGCTTATAAATAGAAGATGGTTTATATTGGTTTTCTATTGTGTGTCTCTTCCTATCTATGATTCTCATTTGTTTAAGGCCTTTTTGTACCTGAACGATGGTAACTCTGAAGAAATAATGACAGGATTTCCTTTTATCTTACCTACCTTCATTGAGATGTTGGTAGTGAAAGCAAAGAAATGTGGTTTTCATTTTCTAAACAGTGAATTGTTTTTAACTTCCTACTTGTAAAGATGTACAGTCTTACCAAACATAGACCATGGTGTACCATTGATTAGATGTGGGTGGGGCTCAGTATTGTTCAAAGGACATGGAGAGAACACAAGCACTCTGGAAGGAGTGAGTGACCATAGGGAAGAGAACCTCTTGAGGAGAAATTTAGGCCTCTGTAATTTAGAAATTAAAATTGTACTCTGGGAGTTGAGCCATATCTGACCAACATTTTAATTTGCTTAAGTTTAATATATTGTGCTCTCTTTCTGGGCCAGACGTATCTCCAGAAAATAATGGTGCATCACATTTGATATGATCCTGTCTACTCATTCTTACTAAGATCATCTCATTCTGTTTTACACATTTTCAATCTTTTTGTTGCAATTTTCCCCCTCCCAGGCTTATGAGTAGCCATTAGACATTTCTACCTTAAAAACAAACAAAAATCTGGGCTAGTTAACTGTTTCACTTAAGATTTTAAAATATATCTATTTAAATTTTTCTCTAATAACCTGTAAAACAGCAGAAATACTGAATGAAAAACTGCTCGTATAGTTAGGGAGGCAGAGAATACATACATACTAGAAACACACTGTCTATGTAAGTATGTCAATCACATATAGTTATTTCAAGTACAAGCTTACACAATGATCATATGTCTCCCTAAGAAAAAGAAGGTGAATTTGACCTTGATATATTCTTTACCTTCTTGCTCTTGAGGAGAGTTGCCTTTCACCTCAAGTAAAATTGGATTGTTTTTTGAATTACAATTCTCTAGAAGCAGACCTCAGCAAAAATACTTCAGCAAAGTTGTACTACTTCTTCACTAGCTTCTTCAATATAGGTTGTAATTCTGATCTTCCTTGCTCATCAATCTCCTTCTATGTGAACAAGAGGGATGTAAAGTCATGGAACCCTGACAGAGTGAGCCAGTCAGATGCTTACATCATGAGGACTCTGTGATGCTCACTTTCTTCTAACAGTCAACAGATCTGCTACAGAATGTTTACCAGAGAGAGAGAGTATTCTCTGGATGAACACCATTAGTACAATACTCTTCCAGTAATTTCAGTGAGTGAGGCTACATCTGCCTCAGAATAACTTTTCCATATTATCTTTCCTATCTTTACAAGTCATCCCAAGTTGTCTATTCTATACCACAGTGCCTTGTAAAACTACCAAACAAATACTGTAATGATATTTGATTACTGAGCTATAGTAGTGGACTGTACTTATTTAGTCAGTAAGAAAAAAGTTTTGTTTGTTATTTTGTCCCATATGATTTTTTTAGTCAAAGTTATTAGTAAATAGAAAAAAAAAAGAAAGAAAAAGAAAAAAATATATTTTCTCCTCAAAATTTATGAATAAGTGGAGAGAGGGCCTTGGAATTTGAGCTTTTATACCCCTCTAAGAGATTCTACTAAATGACTACATTTAAGAACCAATGGTTTAATATAACCTTCCAAAATAACTGAATTTCTTTGACTATATCTTAAAAATGGTCACTGATGCCCAGCTTCAGTTTTCTGTGACAGAAAATGATATATATGTTGATCTGATTCATTTTATGTTTGTAATGCTACTTTTAACAAAAGATCCTTCTTTACATGACTGGATAACACTTTTGAAGTACTATTCAAAGTTTTTTACATTGGAATATGTGTCTAGGAAAGATGGACCCTCAAATGTAAACATTTGGGGAAAAGTTCTGAGTTTCCATCTAAAAGTCTGGAAAGAAGCAGTATAGTTATCTGAATGTGATAACAAAGGTAGACAAGGCAAACCGAAGCTCCCCAAGTGTTAAAATAGTTTCTGAGACAGCCGGATTTTCCTGTGTCCCTAAGAAAGTTTGGGTTAGCTGAGAGAGAGCCAAAATACCATGAAGGGGTATACCATAGTTGAATCATGAAACTAAGAATCCAATGACAATAGCTGGCCCTTTTGATGGATACATCTAGATACTCAGTGACCAAAGCTCAGAGGAAGCAAGCTAATTAGCATGTCTGCTTTGGACAGAGGATGGAAACCTCTTTCCTTGAAATTAGAATTCATTGTAAGCCATGTAAAATGTAGTAGTGAACCTGTGGGGGAAAAAAGGGAGATGAGAAAAAAATTCTGACTTCACTAAATTTTGAGCCTGAAATAACTGTTAAAACACTGAAGGACTTAAGTTTACTCAGACATGACTGAGATCATATCTTTTATTATTATTATTATTTTTAGTGCTATAAGATATGTGTTCTTGTGGAAGAGAGAAAGAGAAAGGGAAAGTAGGAAATCACTCCCTAAAGGCAATGGCCATGCCAAAATCTCTTCTCCTCCACTCATGTGCTCACATACAACCAGCGTGATTTTTCAAGCCGTCTGCTCTTGAACGCAAACTGTGCAGGTGGCTAGGTGGGATCCAGTGCCTTAACCTCCAGCTGCTGTCCCTAAGAGATTATACATTTTGACATCTAGTTTTTATTTTTTCAAATAGAATGGGGAGAAGAGTTGAATTTCAGAAAGGTAAGTAAATGAAGATACTTTTTATACCTTAAAAAAATTTTTTACACATCTGAGTACATGTTTTGAAAAATATTTACCTGATATATATTGAGTTAAACTGAGTTAAGTTAATACTTATTTTTATCATATCTCTGTAATCATTGAAAATAACCCTTTTTGCATGACAGGTTTTTTTTTTTTTTTTGGAGAGGTTTTTTGCTATAGGGCGCGTGCGCTCGCCAGACAGACAGAGAGAGACATAGAGACAGAAAGCGAGAAATCACCCCCCAGGGGGGATGGTCACGCCGCAATCCCTTCTCCTCCATTCTCCTCTCGGGATCCTGGGCACGCACGCACACACGCCCGGCGTGAGTTGTAAGCCACCGGGTCCGAGACGCGAACCGCGGTCGACTACATGGGAGTCCAGCGACATAGCCATTATGCTAACTGCTGGTTCCCCATGACAGGTTTTTAAAACTGAAAGATAACTCTTACTCTTTCTCCGAGTCAAATCTTTTCCAGCATGAACATGGTCACAATAATCTAGCTCATCGTGCTATGTCTTAATTTCTAAAGTTATCAGTATCTTTGTTTATCCTCTGCCTGCAAACTGGTATTAAACAATCCTTGCAGAAGAGTGGATTGTGAAAATTTTCTGAGAGTTTGCAAACAGTAAGACTTTGGTTCCCACCTCAATATTTTTGTTTTATCCTTTGATCTAGGGTAGACTCCAGACATGAGCACGTTTAAAAACTTTATGTATGATACTGATGTGTAAGCTATCTTACACATTATGTCTTAAATTAAAACATAATTAAAGAAAACAGGCTCAGTTTGGATAGAAAGGATATACATGACCATTTTCCTTTGCCTAGACATAACTTATTTTTTTATGAAAATTGTCCAAGGTAGCATTTTTTTTTCTTGGCAGGCACCTAGAAAATTGCATCACCCAGTCACCCAATCTACCTCTCCCCTTTCTGCTGCTGATGAAGTTAAACACTTGAACCAGTGTTTATTAAGAGGACTCTTTGTATCCATGGTGTCTTGTATATGGTGTCACTGTTTGTGTTCTACACAAAGATAATACAGGTATAAACCATATCATGGAGGAATTTATGATCATATAAACCATAACTGGTAAATCACTTCAATGCAATAGGTAAATGCTCTGATATATAACATATATGATATATAAGATGTATGATATACTCCAGGAATGCTAAAAGTACACAAAAAAGGGTGATGACATGTATTATATTTGGGCGAAAGGAGAGTTGGGTATGCATCTGAAGCTGAACCATTCTGGGCTGCAGTGTAAAAGGGATTAAACCAGGTGCTAATTATTCCTGGAATAACTAATCATTAAAGCACCATGCCATTAAACAACATATGAATCCAAGTCCCTGGGTAATTCAACTAAATGTAATCATCTAAAATTCTTGGTCTATTTAGCTAAGCATGATCATTTCTGCTCACTAGGTCAGTGGTTCACAACTATAATGATGAGCATAATAATTATTTGAGATCTTAGTAAAATGTGGATTCTGATTTTTTAGTTAAGTAATATGTTATGTGATTCTATAACACTTGCTTTCAGGATGTAATATCTCTGGTTCAGGACCACACATTAAATAGCAAAGTAGTATAGAAATATCATGAGAGGAAAGAAGGTGCCATGGTCTGTGTCTGGGTAGAGCAAAGATACCTAATTCCTAGAAGATAATTCAACAGAGCACAGGGTTGGAAATTCCTGCATCAGTCCCTCTTCTACTTCATCAATGCTGTAAGAAAAGAAATCTGTGCTAATTGATTCTAATTTGCCACCAAATCATCATCAACACAAATTATTAAAGAAATTCAGAGCATATAAAGATGCTCATTGGTTTGCTAATGAAGCCTGTGTAGGCTTCTGTGCTACCCATCCATCACTCTCTTCTTTTATCCTTCCTAAGGTATGGTGCAATGATAGGCCCACATTTCTCTCATTTCACACATGAGTCCATTTCTATGAGAGAAGCTACAAATGAGAAGTGTAAATATGGATCTGGTGTATGATTCAAAAAGACTGCCTGCCAGTCCTTCTCACTCAACCTCTATTCTCTCCAGCTAATTTATCCTGCATGAGGATTCATGTGCATGTCGGGGAATACTGGAACAGATTGAAACAAAGCCTTCCATCCAATTTCACTGCGTATTTCAAGTAGTGGTGTAAGATGGTTTGGGAAAAATGCTCCCAGAAGTCTGCATCAGTTCACATTGGGAAAACTACTCGATTCAGATATAGCAAATGTTTAACAACATGTCACTGTTTGAAACCCACAAAAATGCTCCCAGGGTTTCACAGTCTCCTTCTGGTTCTCTGTTCCCTTTGCCACAAGCAGTAAAATTATCCCTATTATCCTGCTTGACAGCCAGACTTCTCCTGTGCTGTGTAGCAGACAGAATTCTACTAAAATATCTTTTGTGAGCTAGGTTCTAAGCATAGTGAGATTGGTTTAATTAGTCATCTTTCTACTGGGTAGTGAGCCCCAGAACACTGAGGGAATGTCTTAGAAATATAAAAGTCTGGTCTGCATCCTGCTGCGTCAGAATTTCTTGCCAATTAAAAAAATATCCCACAGGTGATTCCAGTGCAGACCCATGTTTGAGAACCACTGGATTAGACATTATATGATTTCCTAAGGAATGGATTGTTGGATACTAAAACAGAGGACAGAGGATTTTCTTCTCTTAAGATGTGTAAGATCAAAACAGATATTGGACATTTTAGCTGTAGTCTAGGACTGAGAGCTAAAGGTGAGTATTTTGGATTGGCAGTCTCTAGGTACTTAACCCAGCTAGGACACATTCAAACTAGAAGTGATGAAATTTTGTAGCACATTAATATAAAGAAGCTATCCAATCTTCTACCTGCAGGAAATAGAAAAAAGTGATAAGAAAGTAAATGCCATTCCTGAGTGACCAAATTAAAGTTGGTTTACAATGGCCTTCTAGGTTTTTTGTGCTGATTAAGTGAATTATGTAGATGAAAACCTCTCATGCAGAGCAAAGCATATAGCTGGTGCACAATAAATGCTATTTCCCTTCTACATATTTAAAGGCAAAAAGTAAAATGTAAACGAAACTCAAAGTAGGTCCAGAATTTTCAGCTGCATCAACCTGATCAACCAGGAGTAAACTATACAACCTGTCTTTTTATATTTAAGACCGAAGTTATGCACAGAGACGAAGCTGTGCCTGAACCTAATCAAGATTTTGGCCTCTTCTCTGTTTCCTTCTAGTGCAGAAGTGGCCGATCAAAATTTTGGCCTCTTCTCTGTTTCCTTCTAGTGCAGAAGTGGCCGATCAAAAATAAGCTGCAGCGTTTTGTTTTTTTTTTTTTTTTTTTTTTTTGAAGAGGTTTTTGCCATAGGGAGTGTGTGCTCGCCAGACAGACAGAGACAGAGAGACAGAAAGTGTGAAATCACCCCCAAGAGGGAATGGCCACACCACAATCCCTTCTCCTCCATTCTCCTCTTGGGATCTTGGGCACACATGCACATGTGCCCGGCATGAGTTTTAAGCCACAGGGTCTGGGACTCGAACCGGTCGACTACATGGGAGTCCAGCGACATAGCCATTACGCTAACTGCTGGTCCCAGACTGCAATGTTTTAACAGGAAAATAACGAGTTCTTTACAATGACTTTTAAGATATGGCTGGAAATAGGTTTGCTACAATGAAAATCCAATGGAACTCTGAGACCATATTTCCTCATCAGCAATTTATTCATTGCACTTAATAAATGCTCTAGAAACAAACAAACAAACAAAAGAAAACAAAACACTTTAACAAGGTAGGAAGAAGAGTGAGGGAAAGGAGTTTGACCTTAAGTGACCCCAGAAAAGGTCTTTTTTCCTGCCTTTCCCATCTTTCTCCCTTTTGTCTACTCCAAATGCTGGAATGTTTTGCTCCTCTTTAATACCCAAGCAATACATAGAAATTATGGCATTTCTTGGGTAATTATTTGATTTTTCAGTTTCTCGAGGATAATGTTTAGAAACATTATTTCACCACTACATTATTTCAGTGTGCATTACCACGACTATTAGGACAGTATTTCCCCAAATGCTGGGATATATCTGAGATTTTCTGTAGAAATTTGGCTTCCTTTTCGCATATATCTAGGAAACTGCATTGACTTTCTTTTCAGAAGTTCACAAAGCAAGGAGACAGAGCAAATGGTTTCATTTGTTTCACCCAACATTTTCCAAATTAATTTGACCATGGAACCTTTTCTTTGTAAAATATCTACTGATGTGTGATGTGCTTTTCAGAGCATACATTTTGGAATGCTTGTTTAGGTATGAGATAAAATCCATCTTTATGGATTTGACGATCAGTTCTCTTATAAATAATGAAATCTACATGAGTAAGGACACTATTGCCCTTTCACCTGGGTATTTTTCAGTCTCTAAGTAGAGAAAATCATAATGGTAGTCAAAGATATTGATGCATTTTCATCAAAACTTCAGCACTGCTGTTGAAGAATCCAAAGATATTCTACAGTGTTATAAATTTTGTGATGATGTGCTTTACTGTAGATGTTTTTCCATTCTCTACGTTGGAACTTTACTTTGTGAAAACTTTCTTTTTTACATAAAATTTCTATTTTATATCCGTGTTAGATTTATAGAAGATATTAGGAAGATAGAACAGAAATTTCCTGTAAATTCTACAGCCAATTCTCCCCATTATAATCACACGGTACATTTGTCAAAATCAATGAGCCAATATTAATACATTATTATTAACTAATGTCCATACTTCGTTTAGATATTCTGTTTTCTGTTAAGGTTTGTTGTTGTTGTTCCAGGATCTCATCCAGAATATCACATTATACCTATCATATATCTCCTAGGGTCCTCTCAAATGTGATATATTTTCAGAACTTTTTCTTTCCTTTTCTTTTTTTTTTTTTTAAGAGGTTTTTGCTTTAGGGTACGTGTGGCTCACTGGGGAGAGGCAGAGAGAGATAGAGAGATGGAGACAGTGAGAGAGAAAGTGAGACATCATCCCCTAGAAAATGGCCACACCATGATACCTTCTCCTCCTTTCTCCCAAGATCTTGGGCACACAGGCACATGTGCCTGGCATGATTTTCAAGCCACTGGGTCCAGGACTTGAATTGCAGTAGGCCATGTGAGAGTCTAGCGATGTAATCGCGGCACAATCTGTTAGCCCCAATCTTTTTTTTTCTTTTTAAAGTTTGTTTATTTATTATTTTTTCATGTGGGAGGGAGAGTGAAACAGAGATGACAGTATCCCCAATAGGGTGCTGACACTGAGAATCACCTGCAGCCATCAGCCTGCTCCAGGTCATGGGCACACATGTGCCTGGCATAGTCAGGAAGGTCTCCGGAATTGAAATGGCAAACATTCCCATATAAGGTCACCTCACAGAGCATCACAGTTTACTGGTATGCCACCATCTGGTACACTTATTTTTTTATAACCTTGACAGTTTTCAGGAACATTGGCAGGACATTTTGTAGAATGACTCTAATTTGGGATTCGTCTGATGTTTTACTTATGGTTAGATTGAAATCATGTGTTTTGAGGAAGAAGACCACAAAGGTACTATATCGGTTTCATCATATTATTTCAGGGGTTTATGCTATCAGCATATCTCATCACTGTTGATGGTAAACTTGATCATCTGGCTTGGTGTAGTGTTTGCCAGTCTTCTACATTATAAAGTTACTCTAGGGAATGGAGAGAGAAAAAAATGTTTCAGAAGAAAATTACAGTGGACTTGTTACTACATTTTAGCTTTGTCCATGTATTTAGTTTAATTAAGATCTTTTGTAAATTAATAAAGTGTGAAAAAAATAGTATGAAGGCAGAGAGGAGAAAGGGGAATAAAAAAAGTAAAGGTATGTTAATAATTGACCAAAAAAATGAGAAGCTATTCGCTGATGATAATGCATATAGTAATGTCTTTGTCTTGACTGATATGCATGGTATGCATGCTGGAAAAAGAAGTGTACGCTGTAAATATATATGTGAATAAATGTAAATTAAAATATGGAAAAATAAAAAAAAATTTTAAGTTTTTATCACTTTTCAAGCTGTGCTCATTTGAATATCACTATGCCTAGTTCACATTTATAAACAGGGAAGTTATGTTCTACCTCCTCAAGGGTATCTGCATAAATTATCATTATCATCATTATTATTTGAGTGAGAGGTTTTTCCTATAGGGAGCACGTGCACGCCAGAGAGAGAGTTAGACCGAGAGACAGAAAACAAGAAATCATTCCCCAAGAATGATGACCAGGCCACAATCTCTTCTCCTTTATTCTCCTCTAGGGATTTTGGGCACACACACACATACAGCATGAGTTTCAAGTCTCTAGGTCTGGGACTGAAACCACAGTCAACCATGTGGGAGTCCAAAACCTTAATCACTACACCACTTGCTGGCCTTCATCTATATAAATTATTTGTCATTCTTCCACATTAAAGAGTTAACTATTTTCTCATATTTATTTTTATTCAAACATTTATACATAAACATAAATTCATGGATATTTAATTCATCCTTTGGTTTAGAAACCAATACCCATTTTTGACTTTGTTGCTCACAAGGTTTGTCCATTGGGAGCACTTTCAATTGGCTCCTGTATTCTTTAAGTAAACCTTCATCATTTCATGTATGAGTGTCTATGTATGTGTGCATGTTTGAACACTTACTACTTTCTGGCATTTATGCAGTTCTCTGGGTTCATCTTATTTGTAATTCTGGCTCCAGACCTACAGTCATCCATTTCTTCAAGGAACATATGTTTCTTTTATTAAAGGGTGGTAATAGAAACCAAGATCTGGGCATTAAGTGTGCTTGATGCTACTTGGGTGAAGTTGCTGCTAGACACTTTCAGCTGACAGAGAGGAGATATATGTGTGGATACCAGCTTGAGTACAGACATGTTCATGTGCATGCACACAAACACCCTCGCACACACACACACACACACACCAGTACATCTCACTGTCATCATTTTATTTAAGCTAAACATAAATTCATACTGAAGTGTTTGACTCTAAAACATTACAAGAATCATTTGTGGTGTCTCCTATTCTTATTTATAATTTTCCACTCCAGTAATTACTTACATGGCTCCCATCATACACTATTTAATAACCAAACTGTTCAGTTTCAGTATCTGTTTATACCAGTTTCAGTATCGTTAACCTGTATCTCTGGAAAAAGAACAATAACCTAAAAATGACCAACTGGAGTGCAGTTTTTAGGTACATTTCCTTTTACCTACAGTCTCCCAGAATCCAAATATTTCCAAAGCTACTGAAGACAGCACCTTATACCTATATTCACTTCAGTGAAATTATTCAATATATCTGTAGTCACAAATGAAATCTTTTATTACTTTCTGTTGTTCATTCTGAAAATCCCTGACCTCCAAATACACCTATAAATACATACATATTTATAAACTTTCATACATTCAGATTTATCCTTTTTGTCGTACAGATCTATGGGGCTTAACAAGCAAAGTGTCACATATCTTCAATGATAGTTGTCAATTTCCAAATAACAAATGATATTTAGCATTTTTATATGAATAATTAATATATATAAATCTCTGCTGAGATGTTTACTCCAACCTGTGTTTTTTTTCCGGTTAAGTTGCTTATTTTCTTATTGTTCAGTGCCTAACATTTTTTAAATTATTTTATTTACCTTTATTTATTGTTATTATTATTTTCCAATTTGGCCAGAGAGAGACAGAGAAAGAGGAAAAGTGAGAAAGCAAGCCACCAGGTTCAAGACTTGAACCGTAGTCAGCCATATTGTCCAGTGCCTTTAACCACCACACCACCTGCTCGCACCAGTGCCAAACGTTTTTTTCACAGATATTTGATATAAGTTCTGTATTAGATATTTATTTTGCAAGTATTTCTTTTTTGTTTGTTTGTTTTTTGAGAAGAATTTTGCTATAGGGCGTGGCGTTTGCCAGAAACACAGGGACAGAGAAACAGAAAGTGAGAAATCACCCCCCAGGGAGGATGGCCACACTGCAATCTCTTTTCAGGATCTGAGTACACATGCACATGCACCCTGTGTGAGTTTAAGCCACCAGGTCCTGAACTTGTAATGCAGTTGACCACGTGGGAGTCCAGCGACACAGCCTTTACACCAACTGCTGGTCCCAGTATTTCTGTCATTCTGTGGCTTGCCTTTTCATTCCCTTGACTGTGTCTCTTACAGAGCAGAACATGGTAATTGTAACAAATTCCAATTTACAAATATTTGTTGCAAAATTGGGCCATTAGTATTATATTCAAAAATTCATTGCAAAATCCAATGTCTTAGGTGACTTTCTTCTGTTTTCTTTACATGTCATAGTTTTGTATTTTGACAACTTTGGATGAAAATTAGAGTTCACTGAGATTGAGTAACTTGCTTGATGTCACTGGATAATCAAAGTGGGGTCAAAATTTGAATCTCGGCGAGCCTCGGTGGCGCAGCTGGTATTACACTGGACTGTGGAGCTGAAGCTGCATGCTGACTGTGGTTTGAGTCCCTGGCCCAGTCAACCTGATTCTGGGAGGGCAGAGGACTGGAAGAAGAGGATCATGGCATGACAGAACCTTGTAGAGGGCACTTTTCTCTCTCTTCCTCTTCTCTCTCTTGCACACATGTGTTCTATCATGAAAATAGTTTTAAAAGATTTGAATCCAGGTTGCTAACATATAGAGCATGTAGAAAGAGATAAAGGAAAGAATATAAGGAGGATGAAAATAAACTGTGGAAAAGCTTCTGGAGATACTTTATGAAGTTTTCAATGATAGGACTTTGAGGTTAAAGGGAATATATAATATTAAGGCCAATTTTGTGTAAATCTTTGAAGTGACACATCACAGATTACCAGCTACTCCACTTTTATTTGAAAATGGATGAGTTAAAAAATTCTATAATTCTAGATGGGCTGTATTCTGAGGTTAGAGCTGAGAATTTAGGTCTATCCTAGAATACATGAAGTCAATATAATATTACAATGATTTGAGAAGAATTTATAGTTTGGGGGGATTAACTAAACTGTAACCTCCTCCACACCAGAAAACTTTATTTCAACTTAAAATTAAGAAGTCACAAAAATTCTAAAACTTTAGAATTCACTCTTTCTTGCCTTGTCGTTTGTAGCAAAGAAACATTCCTCATTGGTTGAATAACTTGAGAATAAAACACACAAAGAGGTGTCTTGGCTTTGTTTTTGTGTGTTGGGTTTTTTAGCTAGAATTGAAAAGTGGCAATATCATTGCCAAATTTCCCTCTGATTAACAATTCTCTGGTAGTGAAAGAAACTTAAATCAGTGATTCACCTTGGTCATTAAACTTAGCATTTCTACTTTTTTCCACTTACTTTTTATAACTTTAAAAAACTTTTTTCCTTTTCTTTTTCTTTCTTATTTTTTATATTCAATCACTGTATATCTTTCCAGAATACAAAATGGATTTCTCAGAATGAATATATAGTATGTTAGTCCATTCAAAGATATTATCATACACATTATCATCAACAGATACTTTCCATTTTCTGTCCATTAAATGTTCTGCTTTTTCCCCCCTTGGTTCCCTCCTTCCTGTCCCTCCCCTTTTTCCCCCACTCTCCTTCCACAGTGTCACTAGTATCCACAGTTAGTCTCCTTATTTTTATACCTTTCAACATTTGCATACTTCTAAAGGGTTTATTACATGGATTCAAACTTAAACTATCTAAGAATTCAAACAAACCAGAAGGAAATATAATCTACCTTGCCCTGAAGCAAATTTATATGAATAATAAATTGACAATGCACTATAAATTCAGTGATGAACGATGTTTCTGGTATCCCAATGTAAGAGATCTTAAAAAAAAAAAAAAAAGGATTAAAATATCCACAAGTTTTGGGTCAGCAGGAGGCATAATGGCCAAGGTGCTGGACTCCCACATGGCCGACCCTAGTTTGAGTCCCAGACTTGGTGGCTTGAAAATCACACTGGGCACATGTGTGTGCTTGCCCAAAATCCCAGGATGAGAATGGAGGAGAAGAAATTATAGCATTGCCATCTCTGCCCCCCACCCCAGGGGGTGATTTCTCATTTTCTATCTCACTATTGCTCTCCAGTGAGTTCACGTGTCTTGTGGTAAAAACCTAAAAAAGAAAAAAAGAAAAAAAAATCACAAGCAGGATGGGACAATGTTATAGACCAAAGTTATAGCCAGGATTCAGGCCTCAAGCTTTTTCTGCCTTCACCCAGAGTCCAGGTGCACAACATGCTTACAGTAGCTCATGGCCAAATCCATGAATTCTTTCTTGATATCTGGTTTTCACACCCTCATCTCTTAGCCATTGGTAATCCTATTGCCTCTAGGTAAGTATCCAGACTTGGGCACTTCTTACTAGCTTATTCACTTCTACTCAGAATCCAAAAATGGCTCTGTCTTCACTAAACCTAAAAGTCAAAGTCCTTACATGGCCTGCAGAGTTTTGTGTGATTTCTTCCTTGGTGGATATTTGACCTCATCTCTTATTCTCTTTCTACCTCATTCCTTTCCAGTCATCTTTTTCTAAACTTTTGCTTTTTCTAAAGATTTCAAGTGTGGTCCTGCCTCAGGGCCTTTGCATATCTGTTCTCTCTGCTGAGTCATTTCATTCAAATCTGAGTTTAAATGTTAGGTTCTGAGAAAAGCATCCCAGAGTATACAGCAAAAGTTACCAAAAAACATAGCCCAGATCCTCACTCTCTATCCCACCTGTTTTTCTTTTTCTCCATAGCAGTTATCATCAACTAATATATATTTATTACTTGGTTTATTTTCTGTGCCCCACCTGTTAGAATAAAAGCAACCCCAAGAGTTGAACTTTGTTTTGTCTGTTGTTCTAGTCTCATTCTTTTCAAGTATCTATAAAACTTGTCTTAAATAAAGAAAAGATAAATAGTAACTAAGGAAAACAATACAGACTTGTGAAAATTCTTTTTCAGCAAAAGGAAGGATCCTTATCAGCACCCGTTGATCTTTATCAACTGCTTTTCTCCACACAGGCTTGAAAACAATAATTATGAAGTGTATAGTATAATCTTTGATTTCACATCTTGCTTACTCGTTATTAATTATGTCACCCTGAGAAAATTCACCTCACAAAGCCTCCTTTGCTTTTTTGTGAGATAAGAATAATATTTTGTGACTCCCTTGAGATTATAGGGATGAGCATATAGGTGATGGTGCCTGGCCGAGTGCTTAGCACATAGCGGCCATTCCACAAGTTATTAATTGGCGGTGCCATTTGCCTTCCAAGTTTCAAATAGTAAGGAAAGTAGATGCTTTTTTAAAACAAAACTCAGGTTTATTAGCCAGAACTGAAAACATTGCATTTATAAAGGCAGAAACTAGAGGAAAAGAAGAAACCAGAAATCAAAAGGTAATGGAGAAGTAGTCTCTCTCTTCTCCACCCACTTATAAATAAGGCCAGTCTTCATTATATATATTAAAAGGATCAACTTTGGGCTCAGCCGTGGTGGCACCACAGTGGCACACTGCTTCATGATTCTGGAGGCATGTGGAAGACTGGAAATTAGTTGACGTCTGCCTATACACAGCATGCCCATGTCCCCATGAATCTGGATGGCTAGAAAGGCTGACAGGGATTTTGGCATAGACCCTATTGAAGGCATCCCTCTTTCCCAAAATAAAGAAAGAAGGAAGAAAAAAAGAAAGAGAAAGAAAATAGATAAACTTTCTTGGGAACCACTATAGATGGAGTGTTTGTAACCCCAGCCCCCATAATTAATAGGTTGAGACATAATTGTCAATGTGGTGATATCGAATAGTGGGGACTTTGAAGAGTTATCAGATCATGAGGATGGAACCTTCCTGAGTGGGAACAATGCCCTACAAAATAGGCCCTAGAGAGATCCATTACCCCTACTACCATGTGAGGGAATAGGAAAAAGACGGTATTAGATGGCATTCTATGAACTCGGAAGTGGGCCATCACCAGATACGGAATCTGCTGACATCTTGATCTTACATTTCTCACCCTCTAGAACACTGAGAAATAAATATGTATTGCTTATAAGCCATCTAGTTTATATTTCATTTTGGCAGCCTGAAAGGACTAAAACAGGTAACTTTCTGACTTCTTTTTTACCACTAGTATCATCTGCTTGTCATAATAAGGCACCTGTGGCCCGTGAGGATCCTGACAACCTCAGAGATGCAACTCTTCCAAGAAAAAGTTACCTTTTTTTTTTGAGAGGTTTTTGCTATAGGGCACGTATGCTCGCCAGAGAGACAGAGAGATAGAAAGTGAGAAATCACCCCCCGAGGGGGCATGGCCACACCACAATCCCTTCTCCTCCAAGATCTTGGGATCTTGGGCACACACGCAAGCACAGGTGCCCAACGTGAGTTTAAGCCACTGGGTCCGGGACTCGAACCGCGGTTGACTACGTGGGAGTTCAGCAACATAGCCATTACGCTAACTGCTGGTCCCAGAAAAAGTTACCTTTTAACAGAAGACTACAACTTAGAATCTAATAATTCTTCAAATTCTAAAGAAAGGAGCTATAATAGGGTACTATGCATTACCTTGTATACTTCAGTTCCCAAACGAGGCATTGGTTTGCACTTTGGTTCCAAACCAGGCATTGCACAGGAGCAACGCCATTGTTCCATGCGCCTCAATTTTTACTATGGAGATGCTTGCTTTACAAAAAAGGAGTTCTCTCTTCCCGAAGACAGATATTGCATTTCATATGGCTCCGAAAGAACATCATTTTCCATTATAATAAGTAGCTCACTCTAGAATGCAAAGGCAGACTGACTTCAGCTTTGCTATCACATGATACTTATCATCAGGAAAGGGATGTCACAGTTGTCAGGTATGATTTTCCAGCTCACCCCACCAATAAGTCTGGCTCCATTTGCCTTCCATGGGTATGTTGCTCTGGGGTATTTGAAACCACTCCATCTACACACACACATAGCCCTAATTATAAATCTCACTCATACTAACTTGGGTCCTTCAGGGTTTCTCTCCTTGTTCTTTGTTTCATATTCGTCAGTTTTTTTGCAAAATTAAGCTTGGAGCGCTCCTAGAAATGTGTTATAAATAATTAAAGTAAAGCCTCTGTACCTTCCTTGTTGGGGCAGTGTGTGTGTGTGTGTGTGTGTGTGTGTGTGTGTGTATGTGTGTGTGTATGTGTATTTTCCAGAAAGCTTGGAACGAAACAGTGCTACTGAATGCCTTTAATGTTAAAGATGCTTTTTATGACATTGGATAGAATGGGTTTATTACTGTTATGGTTATTATTTTAGAAAGCAGGCTATCTTCCTTTAAAAGAAAAGAGAGAAAGAAGAAAAGTCAAATCAAATCAAACACAAAGCTCTGGGCTCTATTATGGTATTAGGTTTCATGTCCCAGAGCAGGTCAGAGCATACTTTTGATATATGAAAATTTGTCATTCTTGGGTACATTTCATTTACTGAAATGCTATTTGAGAGCAACTTTATTAAAGATGCAAGACACTAGTACAATGCCACTTTATTTTGTGTCACCGCTTTCATACGAATCTTCTCCCCAAACACTTTGGAGAATTAAATAATACAAGACAGGAGAGAGTGTTCTGTATAAATTATACAGCACTATGGCATAAAGAATAATTTAAAGAATCACTTAGAAAGTCAATAGCTAAGGCTCAGAAAAAGGGAAAGAAAAGAAGAGATTTTTCAGAATTTTTATTTTTTTTTTGTTCCAGCAGTTATGAAGAGTGGTTGAAGTAGAGAGGGAAAATAGGAATTCTTGTGGAACATGGGGTCAAGGTTTTATTGTCCACAAATAGCCTTCTCAGTGCTTCTTCTCTACTACAACACCTTCTAAGTTGTCTCTGATATTTTTATTTTACAAAGTACCCATGAATAATCATAATAGATATCAGGAAGCTATTATAATTCAAATAACTTGAAATTCTAAAATTTTAAGGTTATCATCCACATACAAAGGCAAAAATAACGGAAGTAAAATGATCCAGCTGCTAGACAGCAATCCCTTCAGTGAAACCAACCTTTAACTGAATCCAAAGCCTGGCGATTGTTACTACCCCAATGAGTTTAGCAAGAACTATCATTAATAAGACACATCTCTCACTGAGCAAACTCCTGTAGTTTTCTAACAATATCATATAATCAAATACTCTCAATCTTTGTCCTAACATGATTGAAGCGCCTTAGTTCATAAAACAAAAGTTGCTAACATGGCACAGTTCTCTAAGAGAGGAGAGTCTATAATCAATGCAAATATCCTAGTGTACATTCTATTTATACACTCCTACATCAACAATCAGGGAGAGCTGGAAAATGCACTAATTCATCAGGTATTCAGAGATGACATCATCTTTCATCTTAGCACCTCAAATAAATATGAACAGTAGAACGGATAAATATTATACTCTTTTGCTTCTTCTTTCTTACTGTCAACAAGCCTAATTTTGTTCTAGAAGAGAATATAGATTGGTCTAAGTGAATCATGAAAATTCAGTTTCCTAACCTTTCTTACCCCAAGGAATGTGAATAAGTCAGTCTTTGCCAATGAGACTAAATTCCGTGGTGCTGCCCCCCTTTTCTTCCTTCTTCCTGCTCTAAATATCGCTGTGATGACTAGAGCTGGAAGTACCCCTTTGAAACCGGAGTGCTGCCAACATGTTTAGGACTGAGGAGAAGGGAAAAAAAAATCTGTACATCAAACACACCAACTTCTAACTACAATATGCAAAACAACAACAAAGCAAATCCTATATGCTTAAGTTACTGTTAGTTTGGTTTTTCTTATTTACAATTACATTCCATCCAAACAGATCCCAGCAGACACACCAACTGATGTGGGAAAGGAAGTAGATTTGAGTAGTAGAGTGATAAATGCAAAGCTAAAGAGCAATTGGAAAATTCCATCTGTGATCATAATTTTGGACAAGGTTCCATTTTCTAGGACATCTAAATGTAGAAGATACTACCAAGGCCATACGTGATTTCTAAAAGCCAGATGATTAAAAAGTTATAAATATCACTTGTCTGGTACACATAATTACTGCATTATTCCCTTGACCATGATTATGTATGTGCCCTTTTGCACAAAGTTGTGTATAGTATGCCAAGAACTAAGTTACAAGCAAAAAAATTTGGATTTTGTCCCCTCTAGTTCTATTTTAGGTAAATGTGTTGATCAGAGTGGATTAAGTTGTACTTCAATAAAAGCAATTAATAATAAAAAATAAGATAAATGATCTCAAAGTTTCAGTGGCTTAAAGAAGAAAAGGTCTATTATTCGCTTACCCTACTGGTCCCTTACAAATCAGCTGGGAGGCTTGCTTATGTCATCCTCACTTAGGTACCTATATAGAGGGAAGTTCTATCTCTCTGTTTTCATATTTTCTTTGATAAGAAAAATGGATACGAAAGCATAGATATGAGTTTAAAGCTTCTATCACAAAGTGATATATGTTGTTTCTGCTAAGTTTTTATTAGACAAGTCACATGCCTAGCCCATCATCCTGAAAGCAAGGAAATACAATTCTAGGGACCAGGAGTTAGCATAATGGCTATGTCGCTGAACTCCCATGTGGCCAACTGCGGTTCAGGTCGCAGACCCGGTGGCTTAAACTCACACAGGGCGCGTGTGCATGCGTGCCCAAGATCCCGAGATGAGAATGGAGGGGAAGGGATTGAGGTGTGGCCATCCCTCCTGAGGGGTGATTTCTCACTTTCTGTCTCTCTGTCTCTCTCTGTCTTTCTGGCAAGCACACGCGCCCTGTAGCAAAAACCTTACCAAAAAAAAAAAAAAAAAAAAAAAAAAAAAGGAATACAATTCTAACATGAACCTTTGAGGAAAAACAGAACATAGTGAAAGTCCCCATGCAGTGGACCCTAAATATGTTACGTCCTTCTTCTATAGACTCAATTTCCTTCATTATTAGCAAAATATTATTTAAATCTCTCCTTGACTGCTCTAAACAACTGTGATCCTGAAAAGAATTTGTTTGACTCTTCACCTTTAACCCACTAAGCTTTGGGGCCAAACTAAGTATCTGTTCATGACCCAGAAGACAAAGCCTGAGTAACTTTCCCCACTTTGAGCTCTCAGCAATTTAAGAGAGCTCTAGAAGCTGTAAGAACATGTGGTAAAGAGATTCTATGCTTTTTCTGTTGCGACAAAGTAGGAAAAATAATATTTTTGCCCATATTCAGTATCTTTGACTTCGTATTATATGAAAGCAACAAAACAATGATTTCTCTGCACTGCTGGTGTAGCCCCTGCAGAAAACTGCTTAGCAAAATATGTTCTTTAAATGTGCTAGATACAAATGTGCTGTTCTTTGTAGGACAGATAGGAGCAAAGAGGAGTAGACTGTGTTCTAAATTAGATATGAGGACCTGATTTTTCCTGGAGATAAAGAGTTTGCAGGGACCAGCAGTTAGCATAATGGCTATGTCGCTGGACTCCCATGTAGTCGACCGCGGTTCGAGTCCCGGACCCGGCGGCTTAAACTCACTCCGGGCACGTGTGCATGCGTGCCCAAGATCCCGAGAGGAGAATGGAGGAGAAGGGATTGCAGCATGGCCATCCCCCCTGGGGGGTGATTTCCTGCTTTCTATCTCTCTGTCTCTCTCTGTCTGTCTGGCGAGCGCACATGCCCTATAGCAAAAACCTCTCCAAAAAAAGAAAAAAAAAGAGTTTGCAAAGACTGTTCTAATAATGTTCAGTAGCAGTTCTGTTTCCTCAAGACAACTTGTAGCTGCCATCAGCTTTGCCTAAATTTATGTAAGGGTCAGGAAAGTAAGCCCAGCTCTCATGCTGAAATAGTGAGCCAGAATCCATCACAGAATGAAAAAATAACTTCTAACTTTTCCATACTTTTGGCTATTCTTTAAAAGTTTCTGTGGACTTCTCCCACAAAATCTCATTGTTTATCCAGCACCTAAGCAACTTGCCTAAAACGAGTTTATGAATCATTTTGTGGGTAAAGTTTCACATTGAAGAGACGTGCCTTCAGACACAACTGCCAAAACTGAGTTCTGAAAAGCAATAGCTGCAACTGGACCAAACGTTGTGACTAATATGACCTATATTTTGCTTAAGGGAAAATAAAATTATCATCCATATGTTTGCAGGGCATGAGATAACAAGTTTGCCTTGACATTGATATTTTTAGGTCAGAATTATTTACTTTTTTTTTTTTTGATCTGAGAGGTTAAGCAAGAAAGCCCAGAATGATTCCACCTCTATGCTTTAAGAACTCATCCTGTGTTTTCTCCTCAGTTAAACATAAATAGTGCTTCCAAATGTGAGTGACAAAGTTGACAAAATGGTGATGAATATTTCCTTCAAAGCTGATAAAACAATCTCTTGCTAGGATCAGCCAATGAATCACTGAACACCTTGAATGCACTTTGTATTATGTAGGGTTTTATTTGTTTCAATTTATAAAGAATTGAGTTTTTCATATGAAAAATGAAAGCAAGAATTGGTTTATTTTGAGAGTACCATTCTGGGAACAGGAAGGAAAAGAGAGAATTTCATCTGCTCTTTGGTTTTTGCTTTATGTTCATTGGAGAATGACAGTTCTTTCTTCACATACTACTGAACAGATCTGTATTATAAATTAAAAAAGGGAAGGATTAACTCTTGATGGGTGAGACTTCATGAAAGCAATTCTAGTGAAGAATGACCTAAGGTATAACCTAACAGTATTCTTTACCTGCCTGAATTAATTAGGCCTAAGTTGGCCTAATGTTTGCAAACTCCTCTTATTCCACTCTTTTTGTTGTATCCAATTTCATAGTTCTCCCTTGATTTTTTTCCCTCCTCATCACATTCTTACTCATTTTAATTCCCCATTTCCATGTGATACACTCTTCTCAGACGATATCATGCTTCCTTCCATTCTGAGATTCCTGAGGGGAAAACAAGTTCAAGTTTGAGTGTAGCATGTTCAAAACTGAATGTATTATATTTTGTTTATTTCTACTCTACTTCCTATTACAGAGGATATTACCATCATCTTTTCTTTTTTTTAGAGAGAGAGATTTTTGCTATAGGGCATGTGTGCTCACTGGAGACAGAGACAGAGAGTGAGAAATCACCCCTGGGGGTTGGGGGTATGGCCACACCTCAATCTTTTCTCCTCCATTCTCCTCTTAGATATTGGGCATGCACACATATGTGCCCGGCATGAGTTTCAAGTCTTTGGGTTCAGGGTTGAGCCCCAGTTGGCTATATGGGAGTCCAGCAACGTAACCATTACACCATCTGCTGGTAACCACCATTATCTTTTCAGTAGTGTAAGCCAGGAATCTAAGTGAATATCTTTGACTAAACATGAGTAGAGAGAGGAGACAGATTCAGTCTCCAAACTTCTAATGCTTGACATTAATATCTTGTTTTTCTCTTCTGACCTGCTTTTTATCAATCTCTTGCCTTAGTTGAAACCCAAACCTTTATTCCTGTATTACTGAAATAATAATTCACTTTTCTTTCCTACATTGATTGCTGTCTAAGGAAAGCCATGGTCTATAACACAGTATATGAGAACACTTGTAAACACAAATCTGTGTGTTTTTTTTTTTTTTCTAGTGCTTTCAGGAAAAAGTTTAAATCTGCTAATTTATCACGTAAGAGGAATTTCTAGTAAATAAAAACATGACTCTGTCTTCCTGGATAGTAGAGTTTAATAGGATGTGTGGGGAGGAAACAGACAAGTCACTCAACAGTTCCATTCCAGTGTAGTATGTGTGCTGGCGAAGACCTGCATTTGTGCTGTGAGAGCCTAGCAGAGAACTGCTAAATCAGACTGAAGGTTGGGGAGGAGAACTCAGAAGAGGTCATTCTTCAGCTGTGTTTTGATAATGAAGAGGGAATAGCTACACAGAGAATAAGAAAAAGGCATGCAGTACGTTTTACTGGGTAAACGCCAAAATAAATGTAGGCTAAAGTATGTATGTATATGTATATATGCACATATATACATATATATATATACATATATATTCATAATCAGTTTCACACTCTATCAAGGATATTTATCTCAGCTGGTTAGATTATCTGCCAAACACCTATGCGATGTGAATACTTTCGTTCTCAGTTTTAAAAGATGATAGCTAAATTCAGTCATCTTTATTTCCTTGCAACATTAGAACTCGGAAGAATAAATATTAACACAAGGAGTAGATATTTATTTTCAAGTAAATACGGAAAAACCAAATATAGATAATTGAAGAAATCCATGAGGGTTCTATATGCAATCGATACTTCCATCTTAAACAACGTAGGTCATCAAAAACCATAGTTGTGGGACCAGCAGTTAGCATAATGGCTATGTCGCTGGACTCCCACGTAGTCGACCGTGGTTCGAGTTCCGGACCTGGTGGCTTAAAACTCACGCCAGGCACGTGTGCGTGCGTGCCCAAGATCCTGAGAGGAGAATGGAGGAGAAGGGACTGCGGCATGGCCATCCCCCCTGGGGGGTGATTTCTCGCTTTCTGTCTCTCTGTTTCTCTCTGTCTGTCTGGCGAGCGCACGCGCCCTATAGCAAAAACCTCTCCAAAAAATAAAAAATAAAAAATCATAGTTGTCCAAACTATGTATCAGTTACCTGTCATCTTACAGAAGGTAATTCCAAAATCCTCATCTCTGTCTCATTATCTATCAAAAACAGCCAAATTATAACAACCTCCTCTTCTGCTATATTAGAATATTTCATTGTTTTTATGGTAGATGTGTATTATCCATGGCATTCTGAATATTTGACTTTTCAACTAGAGTCTTCAGTGTTTACAGAGAGATGCTGAAGAACATTAGAAGTTATAAATTGACATGAATTTCTGAGTTTATTTGGGTATAAAATATGAAATATACTGTCCTGATAATTCATTTATCCACACCTATCACTTATGTTCTTTATATGAGCTGGGTTCATTGCTGTTAATTTTGGTGGGGAACTGAATTCAGAGGAAATTGTAAAATGCTGGTCAGGAAAAAGAGATCTCTTGTGAGATCCATAAATCTCAGACAAAAGTAAACCCCTGTGAGACTATTTTATGTCCCTTATCTAGCTCATTGGCTGTACAGGTGAAAATAAAATCTCCCAAGTGATAGATTAGACTGTATAAATCACCCTAGGACTCTAATGAGCCAGACTATTCAAAAGGGAGTCAGTAACTAAGATTCAGTTTGAAATGTTATAGGAGGGTTGCATTACTTCCTTGTTAACACACCTACCTCATTTTAAGTCTCTCTGGAACTAACTGGCAGGAGAAAGTGCCCTTGGTCTTTTCTGATACAGACAACTCCCCCCCCCCCCCATATTTCTTTAAATTGTTTATTATCTATTAAATTCATCTGACCTCTCTGGAATGATCACAACTCTTATAAAGTATGCTGCAAACTGAAGTAAAACCAAGAAAGCAATATAAGCTGCTTATTTCTGCTCTTTTCTTCTGCCTGGTGACTGGTGACAATGTCTTGGTTTCTCAATTTACTTGTCAATAAAAGAGAGTTATACCCACCACAAACCACCCTCTCCAGAGGACCATACAGTTTGACTAACTAAAATTTGTAAAGGACATCTAGGATAAAAAAAAATGTAGTTTATTGTTGAAGATTTTGATTAAGCATAGCACACACAAACAGAAAATTCATTCTATGTCTGTTCAATATTGAAAACTATGACAGCCATAAATAAATGTTGAGTAATATTTCCTGGTTGTATACCTCTTTCTTCCCAAAGGAAACCAAAGGACTTGACAAGTATATCAAAATGAAATACTGGGTATATGGAAAAGAGAGAGAAAGAGAGAACAAAAAGAACCCTAGTGATGTTGACTTGCTTTATCATCTTGTTGTCCTTTTATAACCCACAAAATGACATTTCTCATTATAATACCATATTTCATTTTGTTGAAACATAATGTGAACTAAGGCTTTACAATTTTTTATTTATAAAAGCATGAAAATTTAAGACTTAATACCGACTTGCTTACATTTTTCAATCATTCACAATATATTCTTAATGTTATGTAACCACTTTTAAAAATGTAGATCTGTGCTTCCCTCAGAGGTGGAACTAAAGAAGTCACATAAGTCCTTCTATTGAAGTCTTGAAGTGGATTCAAAATCAATTCTACATGCTTCTTTTCTTTCTATTTAATATTCCTTGTCACTCATAGAACTATCATCTTCATAAAATGAAAGGCCATGTATATCATTATTTTCTGTAACTGTGCTAATGGTATTCTGCAAGTAAAAGAGTTCCTGTGTCCTATAAATGGAGAAGACCACTCACAGCATCATGGTATAAGTGAGATGTGAAGCTGTCATGGGCTGTAGCTCACTTATAGGGAAAATCCAAATCCTAACTGTGACTTTCAAAAAAGAACATACTCTGGCCCCCTCTTGTATGTCTGATTTTCCTCACACTATCTCACCCTGCTGCTGCTTTTGCTCATCCGACTGCTGCCATGTTGGGCTCTGGACTTTCTCAGCTGTGCAATCACATGCATGCTTCTAGTATTAGCACATGCTATTTTAACTGCTTACAGTTCTCTTCCTCCAACTATCCACACAGCTCTCTCCTTTGCTACTTTTCAGGACTTTTCTCAAAAACCACATCCTCAGGCTGAATGGTAATGTGGCAGTAAGGTGCAATGCCCTGAGAGGGTGACCCACATGGAAGGGTTCCAGGTTCATATCTAGAAGCCTTTCTGAATATGCCAGGCATGTGCCTGCCCATGATCTGGGGTTGGCTGAGGATGGGGTAGAGTGCAGCATCAGTAACTTTCTCACTCTCTCTCTTTCTCTTTCTCTCTCTCTCATGAGGTATTTCCTAGTGGACCTATCTAAAGTATATGCCCATTCCCCTCCAAAATTTCCACTGTCCCTACCTATATACTTTTCTCTTTAACTTGTATGTATCTAATATGACATATATTTACTTATTTGTTTTGTGTATTGCCTGTCTCACTCATTACAACCTGAGTTCTGTGGGGAAGGAGTATTTCTGTGCTTTTTTTCTCTGCTATAATCCTGCACCTAAGACAGAATTGTTGAACACATTGTAAGTGTCCAATAAAAAAATTAATGAATATGTGCATAAACAAATATGTAAATAAATCAATGAATAAATGATTAAATGAATGAATATAGCATTCTGAACTGGTTGAAGTCATAAGAACCAAATTCCAGATACAACTGACACAAATTTGCTTTGTGCTCTTGAATAAACCATTTAACTTCTCTCTTATTTTTAATTTTTTTGGAGAGATATTTGGTATAGGGCATGTGCAGTTGCCAAATAGAAAGAAATTAAGAAATCACCCCTTAAGGAGGATGGCCATGCAGCAATCTCTTCTTCATTCTCCTCTCAGGATCTCAGGCCTGTACGAACACGTGTCCAGCGTGAGTTTTAAGCCACCAGGTTCAGGACTCAAACCACGGTCAACTATGTGGAAGCCCAGCAAGGTAACCATTATTACATCTGCTGCTCTCACCATTTAACTTCTGTAGATCAAAACTTTTTAATCTTTAAAATGTTATCCTTTCGGGAACCAGCAGTTAGTGTAATGGCTATGTCGCTAGACTCCCATGTAGTCGACCGCTGTTTGTGTCCCGGACCCGGTGGCTTAAAACTCACACCGGGCGCATGTGAGTGCGTGTCCAAGATCCCTAGAGGAGAATGGAGGAGAAGGATTGCGGTGTGACCATCCCCCGGGGGGTGATTTCTCGCTTTCTGTCTCTATGTCTCTCTCTGTCTGTCTGGAGAGCGCATGCGCCCTATAGCGAAAACCTCTCAAAAAACAAAAAATGTTATCCTTTCTAAATCAAAAGAATAAGTAAAGCTGCATAGTTTTATAATTTAAAAATAAAAGAATAGCCTTTATTTGGGGTATAAAAGATTTGAACAATACACGTAACAGGTAGATATAGGATAATGTTAAAATTTCTGACTCTTGGGACCAGCAGATGGCATAATGGTTATGTTGCTAGACTCCCATGTAGTCAGCTGTGGATCGAGTCCTAGACCCAGCAACTTAAAACTCATGCTGGGCACATGTGTGTGCATGCATAAAATACCAAGAGGATAATGGAGGAGAAGGGATTGTAGTGTGTCCATTCCACTGGAAGGTGATTTCTTGTTTTCTGTCTCTCTGTCTCTCTGGTGAGCACATGTGCCCTATAGCAAAAATCTCTCTAAAAAAATTAGTAAAATTTATGACTTTTTAATAATAGGAGTAATATTAAGTGCTACTCTCTTTGACAACTTATTTATTTTTTTTTTTTAGCTTTCTGATTTATCTTCTTAAATACTGGTTTAAATGAATAAGTCTTTTTTTCATCTTAGTCAACAAATGATTGTGCAGTTAAGTCTATGCAATGGACTGACAGCAAATATATTGGAGCCGAGTTTAATTTATTTATTTATGTATTTCAGAAATTGGAAACTCTTATAGAGGAACATGTCTTTGTTAAATAAATGATCTAAGCAACCTGCTCTGTGTTTCTTAATACATATTTATTTCATATTGTTTACCACGTGAGTCATCTGAAAATTGTTGCTGGGTCCTGAGAGTTGCTGCACCCCCAGGAATTACTTGCAGGTTCAGAAGACTCTGTGGGCAGATTGAAGCAGGTTAATAAATCTCACCTCCTGCCTCTTCTGGATCACATTCCCAGGGCTGCATTTGGACCTCGAGGATTATCTCTGAGCATTTCACACAGGCCACACAGAACCAGGTTCTGCAGTCTCACAGATAGGATTGCCTCTAGCTCCTTCGGGACCACCTTGCCAGGGCTGCATTCAGGTCCTGAGGGATTCCCTGCCCCTGAAAAATTACTGGGAGGCTATGCAGACCCTTCTTGAATCTGAACAAAATGCAGCTGGTCTCTGGACTCTCCTGGACCACCTTGGTAGAAATGTACTTGGGTAATGAGGACCTCACCTAAAGCCTTTACAGACGGTTCTCCAATCCCTGCTTGAGTATGAAAAGACTGGCATGATCTCTGGCCCCTCCTGAACCACCTTGCCAGAGCTGCATTTGAAGCTAAGGGGTGTCTCATCCCCAGGCATTAAAGAACTTACTCCACAAATCAGGAAGCAGTGAGTACTCACAAGATGCCTAAAAATCAATGCAAGGACACAAGAAATACAGAGAAAAAAGAAAATATCTGTGGGAGCAGCAGATGGCATAATGGTTACATCGCTGGACTCCTACAAAGTTGACTGTGGTTCCAGTCCCAGACAAGGTAGCTTAAAACTCATGCTGAGCACATGTGCTTGTGTGCCCAAAATCCTGAGAGGAGAATGGAGGAGACATTGTGACATGGTCATCCCCCTTGTGGGGTAATTTCTCGCTCTCTGTCTCTCTGGTGAGTACATGTGCCCTATAGCCGAAAAATTTCTCTAAAAAAAAAAAAAAAAATCACTTTCTCAAAGGAATAGAATAACTCCTCACTAAAAATATCTGAAATACAGGAACTTACAGAAATGTTGGAAATGGAATCTGTAAAGAAATGGAATAAGATGCAAGACAAAACAATAAACATTTACAGAAGATGAGAAAATCATTTCATCAAATTAATGAGAAATTCTCTGAAGAAATGGCCATCTCGGGAACCAGCAGTTGGCGTAATGGCTATGTTGCTGGACTCCCACGTAGTCGACCGCGGTTCGCATCCCGGACCCGGTGGCTTAAAACTCACACCGGGCGAGTGTGCGTGCGTGCCCCAAGATCCCGAGAGGAGAATGGAGGAGAAGGGATTGCGGCGTGGCCATCCCCCCTGGAGGGTGATTTCTCGCTTTCTGTCTCTATGTCTCTCTCTGTCTGTCTGGCGAGCACACGCACCCTAAAGTGAAAAACTTCTCCAAAAAAAAAAAAAAAAATAGCCATCTTTAAAAAGAATCAAATAGAACTTCTGCTGATGGAGAATACTATACAAGAAGTAAAAACTCTGTAGAAAGTATGAACAACAGATTATTCAATGCAGCAGAAAGAATCTCCATTTTTGACAGGACAATTATTATTTAGTCTAAGCCACTGAAAAGAAAAATGTACATATATTTACAATGAAGACTACATACATAAAACCTGGGACACAGGTGACTGAATAAATATATAACGGGTATTGCATTAGGTGAAGAAATAGATAAAGGCATGGGAACACCTATTTCATGAAATGCTATCTGAGCACTTTCCATGTCTAGAGAGAGATCCAGACATTCAGATGCAAAATATACAAAGAACAGCAAATTGATTCAACCTAAGAAGGTCATTTCCAAGGAACATCATAGCCAAAAATAATGACAAAAGTCAAAAACAAAGATAATATTTAGTACCAAAAAAGAGAGGTGTTAAGTTACTGTTAAAGGATTCCCTATCAGATTAATTTCAGTCTTTATAGCAAAAATCATGCAGGCAAAGAGGGAACACAAAGATATAATTCAACATTCTGAAAATACAAAATTTCAGCCAAGAAAACTATACTTGAAAAAACTGTCCTTCAAAGTGGAAGAAGAAATAAAATCATTCCCAGATGAACAAAAACTGAAAGCATTGGGGCTGGTAGGTGGCGTGGTGGTTAAGGGCGCTGTACTCCCACATGGGCGACCATGGTTTGAGCCCGGACCTGGCAGCTGGTGGCTTGCTTTTTCACTTTCCCTCTCTCTATCTCTCTCTCTCTCTGTTCCTCTCTGATCAAATGAAAAATAAATAAATAAATAAAGTTAAATAAAATAATTCTAAAAAAAAACTGAAAGCATTCACCAATACTATACCAACACTTCAAGAAATACTTAAGGGAGAATAACATTAGAAAATGAAAAGGCAATAAATGGAAATAAAAAAAAAAAAACACGAAACAACTAGGAAAATAACCAACAAAATGGTAGGTGTAAGTTTGCATATATCAATAATAATGTTGAATGTAAATGAATTAAATGTCACAATTAGAAGATGCAGACTAGCAGAGTAGATTAAAAAAATAAAAGGAATCCTCTATAAACTGTTTGCAAAAAACACAAGTCACTAATAAAGACATTCATACATTGAAGCGAAAGACGTGAAAAAGTCATTTCAGGCAAAGAGAAATCAAAAAAGAAAAAAAAAAAAAGATGGTGTTTCAATACTGATGTTAGACAATATAGACCTCAAGCTAAAATAATTTTAAAAAGGAAAATACAAAGAAGGTCACTATATAGTATTAAAGGAATTAATTTACAAGGAACATATAATAATTATAAATATGTATACACCAAACACTGGAGAACCCAAATACATAAAAGAAGGACTACTAGACCTAAAGAGAGAAAAATTGCAACACGCTAATTAATGGAGATTTCACCACTTGACAGGTAATCTAGGCAAAAGAAAAGAATACATTAAGAGACACAAGAGCTTGGGACCAGCAGTTAGCATAATGGCTATGTTGCTGGACTCTCATGTAGTCCACCGCAGTTCGAGTCCCGGACCCGGTGGCTTAAACTCACGCGGGGCGCTTGTGTGTGGGTGCCCAAGATCCTGAGAGAAGAATGGAGGAGAAGGGATTGTGGTGTGGCCATCCCCCCTGGCGGGGGGGTGATTTCTTGCTTTTTGTCTCTCTGTCTCTCTCTGTCTTTCTGGCAAGTGCATGCACCCTATAGCAAAAACCTCTCCAAAAATAAAAAAAGAGAGAGAGAGACACAAGAGCTAAATGATTCCACAAAGCAAATACACCAGACAGACATTGTAGACCATATCACCCAAGAACTACAAAATACTTTTTTTTCAGTCTCATATGAAACATTTTTGCAATATGTCATGTAATAAGGCACAAAACAACCCTTTATCATTTAAAAAGAATAGCAATGATATCTAGCAACTTGTCTCTCCACCTTGGAGTTAAACTGGGAATCAAGCCCAAAAAGAGCTTTTAAAATACACATGTATATGGAAACTTAACAATTTACATCTGAATGACATTGGAACTACTGATTAAATGAAGAATAAATTTTTTTGAATTTTTTGGAAGAAATAGGAATGAAAACATAACTCTCCAAGATTTTTGGAAAATAATGAAAGTTGTTCTAAGAGGGAAGTTTAGAAAGATGGCAAACAAGTAACATAATAACATATCTTAAGGAATTGGAAAAGCAAGAACACCCTCCTTCCCCAAAAATAAAGTAATAGAAAAGGAATAAGAATGATTACAAGCAAAAAAAAATTAACTGAAATAGAGAACTAAAAAAGTACCAAAAAAAAAAAAAACAATGAAAGAAATAGTTGTTTTTTGTTTTGTTTTTAGAGGATAAGCAAAATTAACAGACCATTAACTAGACTGAGATAAAGAATGAACCCAGATAAATAGAATCAAAATGAAAAAGCTAAAATTAGAACAGATACCACATAAATACGAAGCACTGTCAGCAATTATACACTAAAAAAATTGAAAAGCCTAAAAGAGATGGACAAATTTCTGAACACACAGGATATACCTAGTTTCAACCAGGAAGAAATAGAAATCCTGAATAGACAATAACAAGCAAGAGATGGAATCAGTAATAAAGTCTCCCAACAAAGCAAGAACAAGATCGCCATGGCTTTACTGCTGAATTCTACAAAATCTTTAAGGAAGAATTAGTACCAATTCTCCTCAAACTATTTCTAAAGATTCTCATGGAAGGAACACTTCCAAACTCTTTTAGAAAGCCATCATTACCTTTATGCCAAAAGCAGACAGAGACAAAAGGAAAGGAAACTATGGACCAATAACCCTAATAAATATAGATGCAAAAGTTCTCAACAAAGTATTAGCAAGTCAATTCCAATAATGCATTAAAAAGATTATGCACCATGATAAAGTAGCCTTCATCCCAGGGATACAAGAATAATTTAACATATGCAAATCAATAAGTATAATACATTATATTTACAGAAAGAAAGATAAAAATTTATGATCATATCAATTGATGCAAAAAAGTATCTGATAAAATATCCTTTCTTTATTGCTTTCAACAAAATAGGAATATTTTTTAACACAATCAAAGCTGTATACAACAAACCCAGAGCTAACATTCTGAGTAGAGAAATGTGGAAAGTTTTCCCACCATAAATCAGAACAACACAAGGTTATCCACATTTTCCATTCCTTCTCAATATATTTTCAGCAGTCCTAGTCAACACAGACAGTAGAGTGAAATAAAATTGCATTTAAATAAGAAAGGAAGGGACCAGCAGTTAGCGTAATGGCTATGTCGCTGGACTCCCACGTAGTCGACCACGGTTCGAGTCCCGGACCCGGTGGCTTAAACTCACGCCGGGCGCGTGTGCGTGCGTGCCCAAGATCCCGAGAGGAGAATGGAGGAGAAGGGATTGCGGTGTGACCATCCCCCCTGGGGAGTGTTTTCCTGCTTTCTGTCTCTCTGTCTCTGTCTGTCTGGCGAGCGCACGCGCCCTAGCCCTATAGCAAAAACCTCTCAAAAAAAAAAATAAATAAGAAAGGAAGAATTTAAATTGTATATATTTGCAGATGATATGATTATATACAAAGAATAGTCTAAATAACCCATGAAAAAAACATAGATGTAATAAATGAATTCAGTAAAGTTCAGGATGTAAAAATCTACAGTTATTTTTATACACCCAATGAATGGACTGAGGCATAATTAAAAAGAAAATTTCATTTACAACAACCAGAAAACAAATACAATATCTAAAAAATTAACCAAACAGGTGAAAGATCTCTACAATAAAAACTATAAAAAAGCTGGAAAAAGTGATTCAAAGTTATGAAAAAGTTGAAAAAAATCTCTCATTATAGCTGTGAGATAATCAATATAATTAAAACACCAATACTACCCAAATTAACTTAAAAAATCAATGCAGCTGCTATCAAATTACCAGAAATATTCTTCACAGAATAGAAAACAAAATTATAATATTTGTCTGGAATTATAAATGGCCTGTATCAACAAAGGAATACGAGGCAAAAAAGTTTCAGGTTATCTCACTATCTGACTTCAAAATATATTTCAAAACTGTAATAATCAAAACAGCATGGTAAGGTCACAAAAAAGATATGCAATATCAATGCAATATAATAGAGAATACAGTGATAAACCTAACATCTTCCAGTCAACTGGTTTTTGTCAAAGGTACAAAACAATCCAGCAGAGAAAAAAAAAAATCTTTTCAACAAAGGATGCTCGAATGCTGGATATCCATCTGCTTAAAAGTGAAACTAGACCTGTATCTCTTATCATTAACAAAAATCAATTCAAAATGGATTAAAGGTTTATGCGTATAGCCCCAAAATATAAAAGTATTCGTGTAAAAAAAAAAAAAAAAACAGAGGAAACACTTAAAAACATTACAGTGGGCAAAAAAATTGTAAATAAAACCCCTGAAGTAAAGAAAACTGTACCAAAGATAGACAAATGGTATAACATCAAGCTAAAAAGCTTCTTCACAACAAAGGAAACAATAAATAGAGTGAGGAAATAACCCATAGAGTGGGAGAAAATTGTTTGAAAACTATACTACATTTAAGGGATTGCTAATCAGAATATATTAGAAACTCAAGTAGCTCACTGCAAGAAAAGAAATAATCCAATTTTAAAATGGGCAATCAATCTGAAAAGATAACTCTCAAGAGAAGACATATGAATGCACAAAAAGCATATAAAAATGTTCACATCTCTTTTCATAAGCAAAATAAGAATCTAATCACAAAGAGGTATCACTTAACAATATCCTCAATGGCTATGATCAGAAAACAAAAAAGAACAATAAGTTCTGTAGGAGTTGTGGTGAAAAGCAAACCCTTGTACACTGTTTGTAGGAATGGTAATGTAAACTACCACATCACTGTGAGAAACAGTATGAAGGAGCATCAGAAAATTGCAAATAAAACTACCATCTGATCCAGTTATCTTACTCCTGAATATTTATCCAAAGGACAGGAAATCATTCTGTCAGAAAGACACTTGTAAATCCACTTTTACTGCACATCATTTATAATAGCTAAGACATGGCATCAATCAGACTATGAAAGACAAACACAGTATGTCCCTACTAACATATACTGAATGTCTGCACTCCATGTCAGAAATTGAAAGATTAGAAGACATAAAAGTAGAGAGGACAAATGTAAGTACTAGAAACTGCACAGGGGATGAGAGATGTGACAGGGAGGGGCTCAGGAAAAAACCTTTAACAGACATGAGAATGCATGCAAACAAGGCAAATAGTTTATAGAATGGTATACCACTACAAAGTAACAAAGGGCATTGTCAGTCTTATATATGTACTCCCCAAACAAACAAGCAAAATCTACTAGAATGAAAATTGAAGGTGCTTAGTATAATGTGATGTGATTTGTTAAAGATAATGAATATGGCAACATCCTTTATTTGACTACCACTTACTACATGCATGTTTTGAAAAAATCATATTGTGCCCCAGAAAGATGTAAAATTAAACATAAATAACAAATTATAAACTTTAAAAATAAATAAATAAATATGTTCTCTTTACATAACAAAGCAATAGTGATTATATCTACTTGTATTTGGATTGCACTTTAGACTTTCAAACTGAGTCACATTCATTGACTATGAATGTGATAGGATTTGGGGAAATTTTAAAGAAATATATTTTTAAAGTGTTACCTAGTGCCTGACATATGTTAACACTTTATTAATAAATGTAAGTCTCTTTTTTGCCCATTTAAACCTTATTAAACTTGTAGGAAGCACATAGTCAAAGGGAGGTATTATTAATTTTTCCCTTGACTTCTGCTGTTACCATTCTAGTGCAAGCTAGCATTACAATTTCCGTGGACCACTGTGTAGCTTCATATGTTATTTTCCTGCTTCCTTTATTATTTCCCTAACATTCCTTCTTATGGAGCAGTATCTATTAAGAATGTAAACACGAGACTTTTTTTTTTTTTGAACCAGTTAATGCCTACCCATTTAAGTTAGAATAGAATCCAAGCCTATTGCAATATACTACAAGGTCCTATATAATCTAGCCTTGACATCCTGTCAAGTCTTCTTCATTACCCCTCTTTCTACTGCTCAATCTTCTCCAAAGTCTCCAGGTTGTTTTTCTGTCCTTTAGCACACTTGGTCCAATCTAACTTCATTGTCTTTGTGTTTTGAATCTTTACAAAACTTGCCTCTCCGCATGATAAACTCTAGTACCAGATTTTTATTTGCTTGTCCTCTTTGCAATATTCAGATTTCATGTCAAATGGGACTCCTCAGAGAGACTGTCTCTGTTCACATAATTCCAGTCACTAGCCATCACCGCACGCTGTTTACACCGTGATGGATTCCCTACAAATACTTGCGTTTTATTTTGTATACATGAGGTAAAACAGTGCAGAGGGATTTAGTAGCTTGGTCAAATTTCTAAACGGAGGGCTTGAATAAAACCTAGTTCTATACAAATAATAATAATAATTGCCATGAGTAAATCGTGCTGATAGTTGCACAACTCTGTAAATACAGTAAAAAAAATATTTAATTGTGTACTTTAAATGGGTGAATTTATGGTATGTGTTGTATATCAATAAAGAAATTATTAAAGATAATCATGAAATGTATGATTCTTCTATTCTACCTTTTAAATTAAGTTAAATTATTTATTAAGAGCATATTAAGCTATTTTTCCTTCTCTGTAACTTGACTTCATTAATGAGGTCTCATGGCTCCTCCTTTATAAGGATCCCTGTGTACTGGAAGATTTTTCCTTAGTTTCCTCATTATAAGCCACTAGAGCACAGATTCTTTGTTTTGGGAAGAATTATACATAACCTACAGATAGTGTCTACTGTTACATTGCTCTGTTTGGCAATTGAAAAATACAGAATGATGTTTTGTAAAATTCCCAAAGGGAGGAGAAACTAGTTATTTACCAGACAACAGTAACACACCAGGGATCATTTGGGGGTGGAACTCTTTAATAATCTTAAACAAGCAGCTTATTCTCAACTGGGATGCACCATTCCTGGGTAACTCCAGTGTACTAGGCATTGGGTGTTTTTTTTTTCCTTTTGTCTCTTCTTGTTTCTGAGACCCATCAGTCTTCTATACTTGATGTACTTATTATTGTCTGCAAAGGGAGAAACTAAGATCCACCTTAGTACCGACATCTATCTGAGAAAATTTACAGCAATCTGAAGTTATTTCGAGTAAGCCCTAACTCAAATGAGATATCTGTAGAGCCAGTGGATGTTAATTTCCTTCAAGATCACTGCTCTGATCCCACTACATCTGTTTTTGCCATGAACACTTTAATCCTTTTCCTACTGAACAACTAGGAAATGGCATGACCATGTTGTCCAAAAGACTGAAATACTTCCTTCCTAGAAAAAGATTAACTCAGGTTCATTAATCACTTCTGAAACAATAGCTACAGTAAGTAGAAATCAAGCAATAATTTCAAGTGAGAACTTGGTTGCCACAGAGAAAAGTAAACAATAGAAGTTATGTCACCTGAGTACATTTAATAATATTTTCCAGTACAAAGCAATCCTTTCTCGCCTATACTTCTGCACTCCCAACAACTAGACGCAAACACACACACCAAAACATACACATAGTACAGATAAACATACATACTTTTTTGCATCCTGCAACCTCTTTACATGTGTGTGAATTATGATGCTCCACTTAGATAAATTACAATCCTTGTTAGCTCCCGAATGCAGGATGTACAATATAAAATATATCACACAAAATGCCAAGGATTTTTGTATAAGTGTGATGACCCAAAACATGGCAGCTGCTTTTAAACACCCCCGTTTGGCAGCATTTTTTGGCAAGTCATTTACTATCATTAGCTTCGTGGTTTACCTTATTTACCTAGGTAAGGATTCTTTTTCACTTGAAAACTAGATGGTCCCATTATGTTAGTTACCACATAGGTTTCCAAAGGTGTCCCCATTTATAACTCTGGTACCACATTATATTCAAATCAGATCCCCACAAAACTAACTCCAAAGTTTCGGAATTTTAGATGGAAAGCCTCAGAAATAAAGGATTACTGAGAGATTCCAAATAATATTAAATAGAGAAAAAAATCCATTCATGCTTATAGATTCTAGTAAGTAGGATTTTACTCAAAGTGATATTACTTGATTAAGCATTCACAAATTAGTCAAGAATAAGAGTCCATCAGGAAGGAAATGGAACAATGGCAGATTCTTCTGAAACAAGAAGCAAGGAAATATTTTTCTCTGCTGTAGAAATCTCTTTAAAGAGTTTCTTCTTGGCAAAATGGTGATTTATTTTTGGCTTTGCTGTGCTCTCCTTCGAAGTCTCTCAATTCATGTAACTCATTCACTGATTTCCTTTCTTGCAAAATTAACATTTTGTATTTAGGCATCTTTTCAATGCTCTTCTCCCCTGTTCTTAGCTGCAGCCCACCTGTGGAGCATAAAATAACCCACACCATATTAACACTTCTCTGCTGAGATTTTGATAACAGACACCTGTGCAGTCTAAGTAGCTCTTGACTTATTTCTTTGAGAATGTGTTAATAATTGTGGCCACATTTATTTTCCTCCAGATGTGTATTAAAAATACCTCAAGGACCAATTTCAGCAAAAACTTGGAAGTGGATTAAGCTACTCCCGCTCCTTCACTCTCCCTGCACACCATTTTGCCATCTTTTAAGCACAGCAGAAAGCGTGTCCATCAATCAGAAAACCGCTGGGCATCCCAGGAGCACACTGCAGGTGGTAAGTTTCACTGCTTACTCCTGAAAGTGCATCCTCACCCAACTACTCCCGTCAATAAACACTCTGCCATTTAAACAGCACCACCATTGCATGTAAATATAACAATATAATATAACAAAGTATCATTCTGGTCCCTAAAGTAGGTGTCACAAGGTAACAAGGCAGGACCATAATCCACTCTGCCATCTTCATCCTTTAGGAACAATTTTTTAAACAACATTTTTAGCTTTACCAACTTTTCTCTTTCTCTGGGTTAATATTTAAAATCGCTAGTCAATATGAGAGGCATCGGAGCTGTCATTAAAATAAGTTACTCTCTGGGCTTTCAAACTCTTTTTGATGTAGTGCTCCCTAATCACTAGGGCCGTCTCTACATTAAACATTCTTTTAAGGGTTTCTTCTCTTTTTTTTATTTCTTGCAAGCAGCTTTTCACATTTTCATCCACATGAGACCAGATCTCCGTTTGCGGGTTAGCTCACAGCCAGAGCCTTGATCGATTTTGAAGGCTCATACCGGTAGAAATTCAGAGAAACGGCTGGGTAGTTAAATCAGGAGGTTACATTTTTAGCTGTGTTGTTCAACCAATGCTAGGGATTGCCATCCACTTTTTTTTTTTTATTTATTTTTTTTTTTTTTTTTTTCCCCAGAGGGTGTGTTCACTCACTAGAGAGACATGCAGAGAGAAGAGGAAAGTGAGAAAGCACACCTCCAATGGGAAATGGTCACACTGCAATCCTTCTCCCTCTCTTCCTCCTTTCTGGATTTTGAGCATGCATGCACATGCATGGGGCATATTTCTCAAGCCACTGGTCCAAGACTTAAGTAGCGAAGTCAGCCATATGGGATCCAGCTGCCTTCACCACCACAACCTGGGCTGGCCCACCTTCCAGTTGTATTCATCCATTTACCTACTGCTCATACGATGACATGTATCTCCCTTATGTCCCACTGCACATGAAAAATCCCTAAATATTAAAGATTACATGGAGCTAGAGGAACTAAACACTAAGATATAATACAGTATTAGTCATTGATGGGTCAGTTAAAAGAAGCAAAATAAAGAATTAAGAAGAGATATATTGCTTATTTTTTTTTTTTTTTTTTTTTGAAGGCTTCTGCCCCCTTTTAAAAGCATCTGGGTTCCATTTAACAAATGACCTCCTCCTGGAAACAAAAGAAAATATGACCAGGACCAAGAAGGGTAAATTATGTATTTTACTCAAGAAATGACCAAGAACTCTTGCTTCTTGCTACACATGTGAGGAAAGTGGATTCCTGGCATGGTATTTCTACAGTCCTCCGTATTGTTATGATAATGTAGCGATTTTTATTATTCACAATTCCATTCTTATCCTAGAGAAGGAGTGTTCGGAGCTCCAAAAGGGAACTCTGTGCTAAAGCTGCTAAACTCAGAAAAGAAACTTCATTAATATAACTATTAGCTAATAAATGTTCCAGGTTTTCTAGAGTGCTGACCATTAAAATAAAATACTTTCTCCTTGAGAAGGAGCATCTTCTGGTGAAGAATGTCACCTACATTTAAGAAACATGGTTAAAAATAGCTCTTAGGGGGACCAGCAGTTAGCGTAATAGCTATGTTGCTGAACTCCCATGTAGCCCACCGCGGTTCAAGTCCTATACCCAGTGGCTTAAATTCACACCAGGTGCGTGCCCAAGATCCCAAGAGGAGAATAGAGGAGAAGGGATTGCAGTGTGGCCATCCTCCCTGGGGGGGTGGGGGTGATTTCTTGCTTTCTATCTCTCTGTTTCTCTCTGTCTTTCTGGCGAGCGCATGTGCCCTATAGCAAAAACCTCTCAAAAAAAAAAAAAAAAAAAAAAAAAAAAAAAAAAAAAAAAAACATAGCTCTTAGGGGGACCAGCAGATGGTATAATGGTTATATTGCTGGACTCCCATGTAGTCAATCATAGTTCAAGTCCCAGTCCTAGTGGCTTAAAACTCATGTCAGATGTGTGTGTGTGCATGCCCAAAATCCTGAGAGGAGAATGGAAAAAGGATTGCAGCATGGTCATCCCCCCTTGGGGGTGATTTCTCACTTTCTGTCTCTCTCCATCTCTCCGATGAATGTGCACACCCTATAACAAAAATCTCTCTTTATTAAAAAAAAGAAATTCTTAGGTAAGTATGGCCAAATCCATTTTGTGACAATCTGTTCACTGGTGCTAAGTGTATAATAAGCATAGAATGAAGGTTGGTTAAAATTTTGGCATTTTTAGTCTATTACAATGTTTGTACTGTAGGTTAGTCATTCTGAAGATCTGAACTGTCTCTCCTAGACCACAGTCAACTTTAAGTAATCACTCTGCAGATGCTTTTCTAGAACCTTTTAATTCAGCCTTCTTTCTGTCCAATCCTATCTGTGCCTTGTATATAGAGTATCCTTCCAAGACATCCTTCTGATCATATCAGTCTTTTGTTAAAAACCTATGGGAGGGGGACCAGCAGTTGGTGTAATGGCTATGTCGCTGGACTCGCACGTAGTCGACCGCGGTTCGAGTCCTGGACCCGGTGGCTTAAACTCATGCTGGGTGTGTGTGTGTGCGTGCCCAAGATCCCGAGAGGAGAATGGAGGAGAAGGGATTGCGGCGTGACCATCCCCCCTGGCGGGGTGATTTCTCGCTTTCTGTCTCTCTGTCTCTCTCTGTCTGTCTGGCAAGCGCACGTGCCCTATAGCAAAAACCTCTCCAAAAAAAAAAAAGAAGAAGAAAAAAAAAAAACCTATGGGAGGTTTCACAAAGGGCTGAGTTCCACGTCTAAATATTTTAATTTATTATGTCAGTGACTTCCTAACCTATTTTCCAGTCTTTCCTTCTATCATAAATCACCTTATTCTTACAACCCCCAGACAAATTAAATTTTGTTTGAGGAAGAAAAAGGGGTCTAGAGAATAAGGATTCAATGGACTGAAATGACCCCTTTTTGAACTGGTTATTACTGGTTATTACTTACTTATCCTTCATATGTCATTTTTTGCCATAAGAGAAAAATAGAGACACTGAGAGCAAATTGAGGAATCAACCCCAGGGAGTATGGCCATGCCACAATCCCTTCTCCTCCACTCTCTTCCTGGGATTTTGGGCATGTACACATACATGCCCGGCATGATCGTCAAGCCACCAAGTTCAGAATTCAAACTATGGTCAGCCATGTGGGAGTCCAGCACTATAACTACTATAACACCTATTGGCCCCCATATCTCATTTTTGAAATCACAAAATTCAGGAAGATTTTTCTGATTTTTTTGACCAATCTGAATTTATCTAAGATATGCTCTCCAGTTATTGTATGCTATTATTGTTTCTATCATTTTGACTTTATTGGGTTTCATTTACTTGTTGCCTTCTTCACTGACTGCAAGTTTCCTTGGGACCAGGGTTCTGATCTGTTTTGCTTACCATCATATCTCCAGTGCCTACATAGGATAATTATTGAATGAATGAGTGAGCAAATTGATGAGGGAACTCCAGGAGCAGAAAAATTTAAAAGTAGATGCAGATGCACCAGATTGCAATGTGGCAGGACTGATTTAACTGTAAAAAAATCAATATCTTCCCAAGTGGAATTAATTCGGCATCCGAGAAGGTCTCCCACTCATAGTCTGTGACCTTGTTTTCACCCACGCTGAATACAATTCCCACAAAATGTCTGACATCTAAAATCCCCACAATTAGAGATTCATTGCTGCATTTAGGGCTTCGTCTTTTGTGAAATGCCCATGGGAAGTAACACTTCCCAGACTACAAGTACATCCAAACATGTCTGGGAGCAGTTTTGAGCAATCGGGAAGAATTATTTCATCTTGTGTCCGAGGGTAGCAGGGAAGACTGAGAGGGTCCTGCTTTTCAAGAAATATAAATTAAAGTTGAAGACAAGGGCAAATTAACTCAAACCCTGAAAAATGTTGTTGCTTTTTCTTCATGCTGACTAGAGAATCATCAAGCTCTAAGAAGAGCAGGCACTTGAGAATAGTTCCTTGACTTCCTCCTCTACATCACCTTCCACTATTCCAATATCAAATTTTCAATTCCATGAAAAGCAGTCTCAGAAAACCGCCATCAATTGATCAGTTCCACTCAATATTCCATGATCTGTAAAGTTCGTCATAACCTTGCCTGGATTCTCAATGCCTTTCTTCAACAAATTATCTATGAAGAAACGGCTATAGTCAGATTTTTTTCTAGGTTGGGAATTTAACAGTGAGGGTTTTTTTGTTTGTTTGTTTGGTTTGGTTACCTGGGTTTTTTATATCTTCTTTAAACCTCATGGAGCTCCTGGATATAAAGTACATGCTGGTTGAAAGTTTACTAAATAAATGCCTTAATACATGATTGAATAAATAAATTGCTGTTATTAAGAGGAAAAAATAGAATTTTCTTGTTTTTTTTTCCCCCTGGATTTCTGCAGAGCCAACATAGCATCATGGCTAAGAACTTGGTCCTGGAGTCAACGACTACCTGACTTTTAGTTCTAGCTCTGCCATTTACTACTGGGGTGAACTTGGACAAGTTACATTACTTCTTTGGATCTCTGCTTTCCCATTGTAAGATAGTAATAATTTAATAGGAATTTGGTCTCATGCAATTGTGGGATGAATTAGAGGAGGACATATAAGAAAAACATCTAGCAAAGGAGAAGAGAATTCAACAATTCAACATTAGCTCTTATTCTTTTCTTCTAGATTCCTTACCTGAATCATTAAGATGAAAGTTGATTGTTTTCAATGTCTTTTTCTTTTTGTAAGAAGAAGCTTACATAGTCATAGAGACTGAAATTTTCTTATTTTCAATGCTAAGATCTGATTCTCAAAGCAAACTACATTCATTCCCCAGCCTTCCTGTAGACAGCACCCTATTAAAAAGAAAAGCTCACATCAGGGAGTACAGGCTAAATCAGCCCAATTTCTGAAAGATGCTGCTTCCTCAGCACGCTTGGTAGGGAATCAGAATACTCTAGAAATAGCAAACAATGTGTAAACACCCTTGAAAAATTACTGCATAAGCAGCAGTACTCCTTGTGCTACGTGAGAATTATCTTGTCACCAGAAAGCACAAAGTGTGTGTGATGCAAACATTCTAGACATTCTAATTAAATGATTATTTATCTTAAACCAATTCACTCCTTATTTTAAAAGTATATATGTATATTTTTTTTTCTAATTTTACACCTGGGAAATATATACACAGCAAGAGACATGTATATAAATATTTTCCCCCTTAGAATGGTTTCAGAAGAGAAACTTTATTCCTACTGAGGAAAGAGCTTCAGAGAAGTTGATTCTATTTGCAGTGCATGAAATCTGAGTTCAGCATGGCCATATGAGCTTGACCATGGCTTTTCAGGAACTTTCATCTTCCTAGAGTTACTTGTCTTTTTTAAAAGACAAGAAGGCCAGTGAAAGAAATCTTCACTTTTAAATATGTCTTACTTACGTTTTCTAAAGACCTCTAGTTCGTTTGCATAGTTTCTCATTATACAATGTCTTTTCAATAAAAATTTTATGCTATCTCTTCACATATACATATATGGCATAAAGAGAGAATGTGTCCTACTAAATCTAAGAACCTAAAGTTATCTACTCCTTTTATCCAACATCTGAAGATCTTCTCGGAAAAGTTAAATAAAACTTCTTAGTTAGCATAATTTAATTTAATCTATTAAAAGAGAGGCACAAAATCAATTTTTATTTTACAAGTGAGATGGAACATATACCTGCATTGCTCTAGGGTGATTTAAATGGAAGAAATGATTAGGAGTCCATTGCTTCTCTGTCTCTGATCTTGTATCATAGAAAGTTAAGTACTTTATGGAATTTAACTTGTGAGTAGAATTTTAGATATAATTTGAAAATTATTTTACTTTGTAATAATTGTCTTAAAAATAATCAAATAGTATATAAGGCTCAATGTTGCAATTTTTTAAAAGGTGAGCTCACCAGAAAGAGACAGATAGTGAAAGGGAAAGTGAGAAATCACCCCCCAGGTGTGATGACCACACTGCAATCCCTTCTCCTCCATTCTCTCCTGAGATTTTGAGAACACACACACACACACACACACACACACACGTGCCCATTATGATTTTCAAGTCACCAATTCCAGGAATCAAACCACAGTCGGTCAGCCACTTTGGTGTCCAACGACATAACTACGCCACTTTCTGACCCCATGCTACAATTTTTTAACTAAAGGTTTCTTGCCAAAACTTCCTTTTAAAAGAATTAACAGGAAAGCTCTCTTCATGAAGACTATTTCAGACTTCTCTATCTTGGTCTGGAAGCAAGTCAGCCCACTTCCCAGTTTTTCCTACATAGCAGGTGGTGGCTGGTCTACTCTTTTAGGTTTGCTTCCAGCTATCAAAATGAAACAACTTAAAGAGTATTTTCTCACAGCTTTCCACATATTTTTTTTTTATTGTTCATACTACAATTTAAATACCAATTACCTTTTGTTCCTCCATGAAATAAGCCTCAGTGAAAGCACTAATATTTGGCAAAAGAGGGTATGATTTAAAGATTTAGTATTTGTATTTGTAGTATTAACAGGTGGAATCTGACAAAACACTCCAGAGAAATGACTTGAAATAAACCCAATGGTTTGACTGGGTTACGAACATTCTCAGGAGTGATTAAAAGAAAAAAGGGCAAAATGTAAAAAAAAAAAAAAAAAAAAAAAAAAAAATGAAATTGGGTTTTGCATGTAAAGATTCTGTGAGATTTCTTTTATACCTAAATCCCAAAGTTACCAGTCTTTTCAACTGTTTATGATGAGGTAGTAGAATTGATATACACTGAAATGTATGACCACATTGCTACTAAGTATATTGGGCCAAATTTCAGAAAGATAAAGATGAACTCTTTTCTGGTATATCATTTTTAGTACTTCCATAATTTTGCTTTTCAATGAATGCCTCTCAAATTAGCGTTCTAAAGAATGCTTTTCAAGTAGAGTTCTAGTTTCTGTTAGTATCTGAGTATCCTTTACATTCATTTTCATTACAACCTGAGTATTCTAGAAAAATCCCTGCTCAAATAGTTGGATCAGATGACTGTAAAATCATTTGATGGATAGACATAGTTTTTCTTTACATACTTATTAATATTTTCTGATATCATTTATTTGGAAAATAGTTTGAGAAACTCTATACCATAATATGACTAAGAAGCTCATAATTTCTTTTTATTTTTGGAGAGGTTTTTGCTATAGGGCACGTGTGCTCACCAGAAAGACAGAGAGAGACAGAGAGACCAAAAGCGGGAAATCACCCCCTGGGGAGATGGCCATGCCGCAATCCCTTCTCCTCCATTCTCCTCTAGGGATCTTGGGCTGACACGCACATACACCTGGCATGAGTTTAAGCCACCGGGTCTGGGATTTGAACCGCAGTCAGCTACATGGGACTTCAGCGACATAGCCATTATGCTCACTGCTGGTCCCAGAAGTTCATAATTTCTATGTGAGTGCATTTTTTCTTAACAAGGCAAAGAAAATAACTATCTATTTTATACTTTGCAGGTAGGTGATTAATGTAATAAGAAATCTGCAATGATTGTGGCTAGAGAAAAGATTTATAGGATTAAAACAAATAGAGGTCTTATGGGAACCAATAGATAGCATAATGGTTACATCGCTGAACTCCCACATAGTTGACTGCAGTTTGAGTCCTGGACCCGGTGACTGAAAACTCACGTCAGGCGTGTATGTGTGCATGCCCAAATTCCTGAGAGGAGAGCGGAGAAAGAATTGCTGCATTGCTATCCTCCCTGGTGGTGGTGGTGGGGGGGTGATTTCTCAATTTCTGTCTCTGTCTCTACAGTGAGTGCACGGGGCCCTATAGCAAAAATCTCTCTGAAAAACAAGCAAAACCAAAATCTCTTGAATCAAAGAAAAATAAACCCAGAAGACTGACATCAACAATGTGGTGCTATTGAACACTCCAGGACTCATTTCCCTCAGAAATGTCAATTTAAACAACTATCTACAGAGAAATACCTTCACTAGGACTCAGAAAATCAGATGATACATTGTAATATCTGGATGAAGTACATAAATAAGAAAAGATGCATTTAAGAGAATAACAAGGGCAGTTTTACATTATGTGGTTCATTCTTCCTTCAACCTTAATCAACACGGCATTGAGGAAAAAAAAAAAAAAAAAAAACACCCTTAAGGTGGGGAAAAGAGAGGGAAATGAGCACTAGATAATACTTTGGACCCAAATACTGAGCCAACCTTAGTAAACTATGCTGGAAAGACCCTCACAGACCCAATTTCAGGCAATTACCCATTGACTAAGCCTCTAGTCCGCCCTGGTACTGGTCTTGATTCTGAAACCCCTGGCTCCAGGTTTGTGCTGCTAACTCAATCTCCTGTCAATCTACATTGACAGGTCAGCCTCACTGGTTCCAGACTCCAGACTGCCCCCAGCACCAGACTAGACCCACAAGCTCAGGTGTCAACCCCTTCCACCTCTAGCATTAGTCTGATCTCTGCAGCCCTGGTCATTACGCTATCACCCGCAGTCCCAGCCTCCAGGCTAGCCCTTGTGGATGTTGCCTCCAGGCCCATCTAGCACAAGGCCAGCCCTGTGGCCTACAGACCAGTAACTATGGACTGAGTACCTAAACCCTCACAAGCACCAGGCAAGATTCTGAAGCCCCGTGGTCAGTGCTGGTCCAACCCCCACAGACTCAGATTCTGCATCTACTCCAGGGCTCTGGACTACCTCCAGAACTGGGAAGGCCAACAAAGCCTGTGGCTTTGGCTTCTCATTGCCTTCATCAGCATCAGGCCACTCCTCACATCTATCTTCAGTCATCAGAGCAGCACCTGTGGACTTAGTCTCTAGACTGGACTCTGTAGACATTAGGAATCAGGCCCTAGCACTATCTCAGAACGGCGAGCCTAAAATACAGGTGAGCACCCACAAATCCAGCCTCTAGGCTTACCCAGTGTCAGTCCAGATCCTGTAACCTCACCCTCCAAGGTGGCTGTGTTCCAGCAGACTCAGTGTCTAGGTCAGTTCCAGCAGATTCAGGGTCTAATTCAAACACTATAACCCACAATGCTGAGCCATTAACTCAAATCCAGGCTCTATGACTGCACATGTGTGTCGAGGTCCCAGGCAGGCCCCTTGGACCCAGGACTCAGGTCACCCACTAAGAACCTAGTATTTAGGCCAATGCCAGTTTTTAGACCACAGACCCAAGTGCCAGGATATGCCCTGTAAACTGAGATTCTGAGAACACTCCTGTACACCTAGGTTCCATGGCAGCCCTCAGGGAAACAGACTTTTGGCCCATCCTAGTGGTCCCAAGCTCCGGAAATGTCTTAAGCATATCAAATATCAATACAGTCCTTAGACACTCAGGATTCAGGCCCATCCCAGTGGATCCTAGCTCTAGACAAATCTCAGATCCTGGCTAGTCCCTGCAAATTCAGTCTTAAAGTTCACTCCAATCCTATCATAATTTGTTAATTGGCACACAATATTCAGAAATTAAAATTATGACATCAAATTTTTTTTAAATGTGGGAGGTGGTGAAGTAAAAGTGTAGGTTATTTTTATGCATCCAAAGTTGCTATCAGCCTAAATTTTTGACCAGTAATAATTATAAGATTTCTTGATTAGCCTCATGGTAACCCTAAATTAAAAAGTTATAATTGATACATGAAAGATAAAAAGAAAAAACATCAAAGCATACCACTAGAGAAAATAACTTAATCACAAAGAAAGACAACAAAAGAAGAAAGTAACAATTAACCAGTAAAAGAACCATAAAGCAAATAACAAAATGATAGTAAGTGCTTATCTGTCAATAATTATCTGGAATATAAATGTATTAATTCCTACACTCAAAAGATATAGAGTGGCTGAATGGACCAAAGGGGAAAAATGATAGAACTATATGCTGCTAAGAAGACATTCACTTCACTTTTTAAGAACATATGTGGATTGAAAATGAAAAGAAGGAAAGAGATATTCTACTCAAATAGAAGCAAAAGAAAACGTAAGTAGCTACATAGTACAATAATTGTAAGGAACTTCAATTCCCCACTTTCAACAATGGAAAAATCATCCAGATAGAAAATCAATAAGATATTGTCTTATTGCCTTTAAACTACACTTCAGACCAAATGGAACTAACATATACATAGCATTCCACCGAACATTAGCAGAATACAAATGTATAAGCACGCATAGAATGTTCTCCAAGATAGAGTATATATTAGGCCCCAAAACATGTCTTGACAAATGTAAGAAAACTGAAATCAGATCAAGTATCTTCTCTGGCCACAATAGTATGAAATTAGAAATCAGTAGCAGGAGGAATTTTAGAAAATTTACAAACACATGAAATTAAACAACATGCTTATAAATGACCAAAAAGTCAATGAAAAAAATTAAAAGAGAAATTTGGGACCAGCAGTTAGCATCATGGCTATGTCACTGGACTCCCACGTAGTCGACCGCGGTTCGCGTCCCGGACCCGGTGGCTTAAACTCACGCTGGGCGCGTGTGCGTGCGTGCCCAGGATCCCGAGAGGAGAATGGAGGAGAAGGGATTGCGGCGTGGCCATCCCCCCTGGGGGGTGATTTCCTGCTTTCTGTCTCTCTGTCTCTCTCTGTCTGTCTGGCTAGCGCACGCGCCCTATAGTGAAAACCTCTAAAAAAAAAAAAATTAAAAGAGAAATTTAAAGAACTAGGAAAACAAGAACAAACTAAGCCCAAAGTTAGTAGAAGCAAAAAAATAAAAAATAAAAAGATAAAAATTAGAGCAGTAATAAATGAATCAGAGACTAGAAAAACAATAGAAAATATCAACCAAATCCAGTTGATTTTTGAAAAGGTAAATAAAGAACATCACAAACAAACAAAAAAAAGATATAACAGATACCACAGAGACATAAGGAAAATGAGGGACTATTATGAACAATTATACACTAAAAAATTGTATGACGTAATAAAAATAGATAGATTCGCAGACATAAACGACCTACCAGGAATAAATAATGTAGAAATAAAAAAATATATAAACAGACCAATAGTGAGAAGGAGGATTGAAAGAGTAATAAAAAGAATAATCCAGAACCTAGGAGGTTTCCTGTTTAATATTTTAGAAAATATTGAAAGAGGAACTAATAGTAATCCTTTTCAAATTCTTCCAAAATATTGAAAAAAAAAAGGATTTTTTTCCAATCATTTTATGAGACCAGCAGTACTCTGACATTAATGCCAGACCAAGACACTATGAGAAAAGAAATTATAGGCCAATATCCCTTATGAACATAGATGCAGAAATACTCAATAAAATACTATCAAACTGTATTTAACAGCACTTTTAAAGTAGGACTTATTCTCGGGACACAAGAATGTTTCAACATATGCAAATCTATAAATGTGATACACTACATTAACAGAATGAAAGTAAAACTGACACAGGGGTGTCAGGATGGTCAGGCCCAAAACCTGTTCTAGTCCTTGTCTGATTATCAAGAAGAATGAGAGGGAACCAGCAGTTAACGTAATGGCTATGTCACTGGACTCCCACGAAGTTGACCATGGTTCACGTCCCGGACCCAGTGGCTTAAAACTCACGCTGGGTGCATGTGCGTGCGTGGTGCCCAAGATCCTGAGAGGAGAAGGGATTGTGGCGTGACTATCCCCCCTGGGGGTGATTTCTCGCTTTCTGTCTCTATGTCTCTCTCTGTCTCTCTGGCAAGCGCACGCGCCCTATAGCGAAAACCTCTCCAAAAAAAAAAAAAAAAAGAAGAAGAATGAGAAATGTGGACAGAGAGGATAGCAAGCGTAGTTTCATTGAAGAAGGAAAAGCTTCCAATGCAGTGTAAAGGGGCCCAAATGGATTGCCATAGATGGGCCGACATGACCTAGTTAAATAGGATACTGATAAGGAAGAAAAACCTGTTTTTCTTTGGCATGGGCTATTAGCCCAGGCTCTGGCACTTAAGATACCTGGGAGTCTTGAGTTAATCTTAATCCCTGAAAGGGGTCAGATGGCTCTGTGTTTTAGTTAATGATTTCATTATCTCTGTGCTCTGGACTGTAACTGGTTTTGTTCTGATTTTAGCCCAGCAACAGGGAGTCATAAATTCCTCAGAGACTTGTAATTGAGGCATAATGAACATTTACCAGACCACAGAAAGCAAAACCACAGCAACTGCATTATGGGGAACCCCTCCCTATCTACATAAGAGTGGGGTCTAACTTCTAACTCATTGCCCTTTCTGAAGAAGTACTCCTAACAGCCATTAGGGGAAGAGACTGGAAATCATTCTGACGACTTCCTACTGATAAGGGATGTTGACAAGCGTGGCCATCAGGGAGTCTCCATCAGAGGCCTATCTAGTGATCCCCAATAGAAGACCACAGTGGGTATAACTTGAAGAGACATCTGAAGTTTAAGAGCATCTAGGCAAGAAGAGACATATTTAGTTAACAAATTTAGTATACATAGCCCAAAAAGACAAGTAAGATTATTATTACAGACCCCAAAGGACTGAAAGTCAGTTTGGCCATCCCCAGTTCCTAGAAGGCTCAAAACATATTTTATTGAGTTCATCTTAAATATGGTCAACACAAGAGTTAAGCTTATCATAATTATCTGTGATGTTAAAACAACACAAACGTGGGAACTCATGGCACCAACATGGTGTAACAGGAGAAGGTGATCTATTATACCACAGTCCAATGTTCTAAAGCACTGTTATCAATGTCCTTCAACCATTAAAAACCTGTATTTAGGTACTTGTTAAAGCCTTTCCCATGGAAACCAGTCTGGAAACTGAAAATAGTCATAAGAGACAAATTTAATTTATTTTACTATACATAGCATTTAAAGATAACAGCCAGGGGACCAGCAGATGGTGTAATGGTTATGTTGCTGGACTCCCATGCAGTCAGCATATAGTCAGTCCTGGACCCATGGCTTAAAAGTCACACCAGGCCCAAAATCGTGAGAGGAGAATGGAGGAAAAGGGACTACAGTGTGACCATCATGCCTAGGGTATGATTTCTTGCTTTCTGTCTCTCTGTTGAGCACATGTGCCCTATAGCAAGAATCTCTCTGGAAAAAAAAGATAACAGCCAGCCACATGACTGATAGCATTACCTCAGTACAATCAGTTTTAGAACATTTATCAACAAAATCTTTAATTTTATTAGACTTTTCCAACATAACTCAAACCTTAAACAACATGCTTTAGATTTTAATTTTTGTCCCTTCTTTCCTTTGTTTTATTTTGAGATAATCTGGCCATCTTACTTTAAGACAAAAACTTTATCATGCAAGTTCTTTTTATACCACAACTTTCTTTTTTTTGGAGAGGTTTTTCGCTATAGGGCGCGTGCGCTCGCCAGACAGACAGAGAGAGACAGAGAGACAGAAAGCGAGAAATCACCCCCCGGGGGGGATGGTCACGCCGCAATCCCTTCTCCTCCATTCTCCCCTCGGGATCTTGGGCACGCACGCACACGCGCCCGGCGTGAGTTGTAAGCCACCGGGTCCGAGACGCGAACCGCGGTCGACTACGTGGGAGTCCAGCGACATAGCCATTACGCTAACTGCTGGTTCCCACCACAACTTTCTTTTAACTTTCTTTACCAAAAATATACTTCACAGCTGTAAGTCTTAGTCTCTCTCTCCCGTTTACTATAGTATTATCTTTTCTTGTTTTTCTCTTCCTGAAATCTGGACATAACCTTAAGTTCTGACTAATAAGACAAAAATTAGTGTCTTAAAGTACACTTTCTTATCTGTCACTTTATTTTTCACTTATCCAGGGAAATTTCCAGGTATTCAAGGGGACCCATTGGGGTCTTGGGCTCCATCTGTCCTCAGTTTCAGAGGTCATCATTGGACTCAGGAGATGTAGGCTCCTTTCAGAGCTCAAGGCATTCCTGTCTCCAGTGACTAATTGTTCCATGTTGGAGATACAGGGTCCCAGTGGGGGACATGAAGATGCCAGTCATGGTCACTTCTTTCCACTCCCCAGGCTTCCCATTGGAAACATTTAGTTTCCCAGAGGCAGAGGCTCTGATCTGGACTTTCCAAATTCTGTCCTTGGTTGAAAGTTTAAGCTCCCAGCCTTCAGTATTATCTTGGGTGACTCAGATGGTTATGAGCACAGGCAATTAGGTCTTACCAAATTTTCCAATGTAGAACAGAACAATCTTAGTAATATACCCAATATCTTTAATTCCTATAAAATTTTATTTTAAAAATGGTAAAAATATTTAATCTTTATATTAATAAAAGTCTGTTAATTTATTTAAAGATGACATATACATTTTATGAATACTTAGTAATTCAATTAAACAAAAACTTAAGATTCCAAATTATCTGAAAACTTCACTTGTAAATATTCCATCTACAAGCACTAAAACTTTATTTAGATCTTTAAGTTTTGATTATCAATGAAAATCAAGATACTAGGAAAAGCTAGTTATAAATCTTTTTTTCTGTTAGTTAGATATCCACCATGTAACATACAACACCTAACATGTGAATACTAGCAGTTTCAGTAAACCAACCATATTTAGACAAATATGATGCTATGTGATCAATAAAATTCTGGTCAAAATATATGTTGGGGGACCAGCAGTTAGCATAATGGCTATGTCGCTGGACTCCCATATAGTTGACCCTGGTTCATGTCCCGGACCTGGTGGCTTAAAACTAACTCTGGGCGCGTGTGCGTGCGTGCCCAAGATCCTGAGAGGAGAATGGACGAGAAGGGATTACGGTGTGGCCATCCCCCCTGGGGGGTGATTTTTCGCTGTTTCTGTCTCTCTCTGTCTGTCTGGCAAGCACACACGCCCTATAGCAAAAAAAAAAAATCTCTATTATATATATATATATATATATATATATATATATATATATACATACACACACACACACACACACACACACACACATATATATATACACACACACACACATATGTTGGAAACTGTAAAGATCTTCACTTAAACTTGTCTCATTTCCATATTTGAAGCCAACATATTTGCCAAGGATTTGTTAAAGTCTTGTGAACTTGAAAAGCATTTAGTTTAATTTGTATGAGAACTCATATATAAACCAAATTGAATAGAATTCCTTAAGACCTTTTACCAAATAGATATATAACATACAGTACATTACACGCATATCTATACTCAAATAATAGATTTTCTAGTTTTCTTAAAAGTTCTTTGTCTTTTCCTAAAAAATTTTTAGTTTTCTCTCTTGTCTCAGGCTCTGTTAGAGTATAAGCAAAGTTTTAAGCAAACTTGAATACCCTTAGCAAGCAGAGGGGATCCTGGAGAGCTATTGAGAATGCTTCACTTTTTTCCTTTAAAAATGTGAAGCCTTTCTTCTGTAAATAATTATTTATTTAATTTTATTCTTTTTTTATTTTTTAAATTTCTATAGGGCATGCACACTCACTAGAGAGAAAAAGAGAAAGAGAGAGACGTGAGAAAGCAATTCATCAGGTCCAGGACTCAAACTGCTGTCAGCCGTATGGGAGTTCAATGCCTTAACCACCATGCCACCTTCTGGCCCCAAATACTTCACATTTAAACCCTATAATTGGAGGTCTTAAAATATTTCTGTTTTATATCTGTTCAAAAACCAGAGAAACATGTTGATACCTAGCTATATTTATCAGGCTTGTCAGAAAAAAAATCTACCCAAGTCAGTTTTAATCTGGTTAAGCCTTAAGAGCAAAAGGGCTTATGAACTTGTATAGAACTGAATTTTCCTTCTCCAGACTCAACTGAAAGAGTAACTAGAAGAGGAGTCATCTCTAGGGTCCCTAGATAAACCAGTAGAACTGGGTCAGTCTTGCTGGTGCTAGCAGGCTGGAAGACCTTAGGTGTTCGTTCGTATGAGCCTGAGAATCCTGGGGATCCTGGCTGGTTCTGAGCCAAAGAAAAAGAAGCATGAGTTATGGTGGAACAAACGTACTCATATCTCTTAAAGCATAAAAACACTGTATGTATAAAATATTTTATCTTTCCAGGCATTTACAAAGATCTAATTGGTGAATAGTATTATAATTAATATTTCTATCTGGTACAAGCCTTTCCTATCTTCTAACATATTGTGGCCAGGTCCACATGCAAAAGAAAATCAGGTGTTTCTGTCTCAGTGTTTGAGGATTAAAGGAGCCCAAGTGTTTCCGAACATAATTCCAGAGAGTCTGCTCACTCTGTGCAGTTGAACATACATTAGTCATCTATCATAAGGGAGGGAAAAAATCCTTTTATTTATTTTCCTTTATATTTCCTGGCTATGAATACAACAGGCTTGTTATTACATAGTGGGCTGAGAGGAGTATAGGGGTAGTGTCAGTATCCCAAATCAGGTTCCAGTCTTTTCACACTCTGTCACCAGCTTCAGCTTGGCCACTGGGTACTTCTAAAATGACTAACACAGAAAACTCCTTTGACTCCTTTGACTCTTCACTAAAGAAAAAGAAGCCAGAGCTTGGCCAGAGTGCTCATTTCATTCCCCTGCAAGCTGATTCAGAAACTGGCATTTCTATATGATTGTACTTGACGGGAAGTCAGGAACCTAGATTCTTAATGAAAATGAGGGAGAAAAAGTAGGGCTCAAGTTACTTTTATTGGTATAAGTTTGGCCAATGTCCAATTATCTCTGTGTAATACCCTGTTATGATAGAGGACTTCGACTTGTTTCCAGCCTCCATTTATATAAACCCATTAGAGCAGATGACTACCCACAAATGTTATTCATTACTGTACTTGACTTATTGATATGGGTATGTCTTCCTCAACAATTTTTAAGCACAAGGCAGCTCTGAAATCAAAGAATGCTATGAGGAAGCCTCAATTAGGCCTCCCTCTGAAGAGCTCACTTGATATCTGTATAAAATAGTGTTGGGCTGTGCTGGGGTCTATTTGAATAAAGACCACTAGCGAGTCCCCTTAACAACCTGGATAGATTTGAGTATTTCCCCCCTTATTTCTTATTTAATCTATGCTTATTTAATTACCTTATTAATCTTAGGGTGTGAGGAATTTAATTTTTTTTTTAAAGAGAAAGGTTGGTTGTTTTGTTGCTTTTCATTGTGCAGAAGTCAGTAATTTGTCCTTGGATTAAGAAAAGCTACAATTCAATAAATGTCTCCACATAGCTAGTATATGTTATTGGGACTCAGACTGTGGTCAGCCATGTGGGAGTCCAGCACCCCAAGCACCATACCACCGGCTGGCCCCTCTTACTTTTTTTTTTTTTTTTTAACTTTCAATCACTATGCATCTTTACAGGCTATAACATATATTTTCTTAGCATAACTGCAGTGTATATTAGTCCTGTCAAAGATATCACCATACACATTATCATCACCAGATAATTTTCCACTTTTATGTTCATTAAATGTTTTGCTTCCTTTTTTTCCCCCTTGATTCCTTCCATCCTATCTTCCCTTGTCTACCCTCATCCAACACTGTCTGCTATCTAGTCGCTCTCCATGCCTTTATACCTTCCAATCTTTCAGTTTCTGACATAGAGTGCAGAAATTCTGTATATATTAAATGAGGATATACAATGCTTCTCTTTCAATGGTCGGGCTGGCTCACTCAGTGTTAAATCTCCCAGATTCATCAACCTTTGACCAAATACTGGGATTTCATTGTTTGCTATGGCTGAGTAGTATTCCATAGTGTATATGTGCTACACTTTCTAAAAACATTCATCTATTCTGGGACATTTTGGTAGATTCTATGTTTTAGCAATTGTGAATCATAAACATGGGTGTGCATGCAAGTACTGTTCCAACTGAGTGTATTCCTATCCTTTGGGGAGATAGATACTCAGGAATGGAATTACTGGATCATATGGTAGTTCTAGTCGTAGGTTTGTGAGAAACCTCCATATTGTTCTCCACAGTGACTGTACTCTTACAATTTACATTCCCAACAACAGGACAAGAGAGTTCCCTTTTCACCACAGTCTCACTAACATTTATCATTCATTCTTTTTTTTTAAATCTTAGCCATAATATACCTAGGGATAAGTCTAACTAAAGAAGTCAAAGACATCTTTAAGGAAAACTATCAAAAACTTAAAAAAATTATATAAAAGAGTAGAAGGACATTACACTAGAAGAATTAACATAATCGAAATGTCAGATCTGTCCAAATTAATTTATAAATTTAATGCAATCTCAATCATATTACCAGAAATATTCTCCACTGAATTAGAAAAAAAAATCATAAAGTTTGTCTGGAATTATAAAAGGGTCCATTTCACCAAAGCCATACTATGCAAAAAGAATAAAGCAGGAGGTGTCTCATTCTCTGATCTGACTTTTCATTTTTAAAGGTGATTTTCTCCTTTGCTTTGGACTACAATGGATAAAACTTTAATAACTATGTTTTGGATTATGGTAAAATCATATCTCAAACAACAACCATTCTAAGTTTCATTTTCCATAGTTAATTGCTTTATTCTGATGCTCTTTCTAAAACATTTTGTAATAGTCTACAATTCAAAAATTGCCTCTTTTAAGGAAATTAATGAAAAATAATCTGATAAGTACTCTTGAATATAGGTTTTAGATGACTTTGAGATCATATTTCTGAACTTCCAGGATTTAAATGGAAAGATTGGACTACAGTAACACTGCAAACTCAACAGAAGAGAGATTAATTACATGATACTGAACTGATGAAATAGAATTTTATAACTTTTGACTAAAACATTACTGATATTTTTCTAGGCTTTGTTTCCTAGATTTAAGGATCTTTGTTTTCTTTTGAGTTGTTGATAGCATCAAAAATTTGTTAAATTTTGTTTTTCAAAACATAATTGAAACATAAACTTTTCTCCCTTCCTCACCCTTCCAGAATTCGAAAGTATTTATGAATATTCTTATGTTGTGGCAGTATGTTTATTTGCATAAGTTCAATAATAGCTGTTGCCTTGCATCAGAGGTTGGAGATACCAGTTATTGGCAGGGCTTTGACTGGAATGTCAAATCTGAAGATATAACCAGAAAGCTAAGGAACTTGATCTCAAGAAAGCCAGCAGATGCTTTCGGAAAGATTACCTGGCACCCAAAACAGTTCTGCCTAGCCAGTAAGTAAAGAATGTCACTTCCTGACAGACCCCCAAATTTCCAAGTACAGGCACAGTCAGACAGTGAAATTCTGACTTGGCTCAGTAGCCTTGGGAGTTTTTTTAAAGAATCTAATCTGAGGACCAGCTGATGACTTAATGATTACATTGCTAGACTCTCATGTAATCAACTACAGTTTGAGTCCTAGACCTGGCAGCTTAAAACTCATGCTGGGCGCATGTACATGCTTGTCCAAGATCCTGAGAGGAGAATGGAGGAGAAGGGTTTGTGATGTGGCCATGCTCCATGGGGAGTGATTTCTTGCTTTTTGTCTATCTGTCTCTCTCTGTCTCTCTGGCGAGCACATGCACCTTATAGCAAAAATCTCTCAAAAGAAAAATAAAAGTTTCTTAAATAATCTGAAGTCCCTTATAAGAGGTTTCAGCAAAATCAACTAAATCAATTATTGGACTTTGTTGCAAATAACAGACCAAATAGACACTAAACTTATTCTGTTAAAAAAATTTAATTTTTTGCTTCTCTTTGGTAAAAGGGGAATGGAGAGAGAAAGAACAATGTTTCAGAAGAAAACTGTAGTGCAATTGTTACTAAATTTTAGTTCTGTTCATATTTTTTTCTGAGTTTTTAGTATCTACCGGCTGTTTGACAGAATCCTAATTTGTTTCTTGGCTTTAAGTCTTAAGCAAATTTTTCTTAAAGTTTTTTTTTTAAATTTTGATTCATTAAGCTAAAACAGTTTTCTTGAAATTTAACAAAATAATAAGAGCAAACGAAAGACAGTACAGGAGAAGGATGGACAATGGGGAAGGGGGAGGGAATCAAGGGGAAAAAAGGCAAAACACTTAATGAACACAAAAATGGAAAATTGCTGATAATAATGTGTATAATAATAAAATAATAATAATAAAATAAATTTTTAAAATACATGGCATATTATTTCAACAAGCTTCTAAAGTTAAGTATATTCACATTTCGAAGGAACAGAAACATCTTTTCTCTACTATATAAAACTACCATTAACCAATAGTTACAAATTCTGCCTTGTTCCTGGCAGTGTATCTAAACTTCTAGGTATGTCATTCAGAAGATTAAAGACATCTCTAACTAGCTTGTCTGGAGATTTACATTACTTTAAAAATCCCATTGATGGAGGGGACCAGCAGTTAGTGCAATGGCTATGTCGCTGGACTCCCACGTAGTCAACCGCGGTTCACGTCCCGGACCCGGTGGCTTAAAACTCACATCAGGTGCGTGTGCATGCGTGCCCAAGATCCTGAGAGGAGAATGGAGGAGAAGGGATTGTGACATGGCCATCCCCCCAGGGGGTGATTTCTCGCTTTCTGTCTCTCTGTCTCTCTCTGTCTGTCTGGCGAGCGCACACACCCTATAGCGAAAACCTCTCCAAAAAAAAAATTTAAAAAAAAAAATCCCATTGATGGAAAAGTTCCATGCTGATAAGGATGAGTTGGAGCTCATGGACTTGCTACTCAGGTGAAAACAGATTTGTTTCCTGATGCAAGTATCTCTTTCTCTCTCCCCTATTTGTTTGGAATCTGCATTTCTTTCCATTGCCACCATACACATCTCTCTGGAGATTAAAACATCAACTTTGTCACTGCAGACATGTAACCTTTAGACTTTGGGCACTAGACTTTATTTTTTTCCTTTTCTTGCCTCAACCTGTATTTCCAATATTCTCTGTTTTCTTAATTTCTGTTGAATACGTACATATACGTACATACTTGAAAATGCTGTCTATTCAGGGACTAGTGACTAAACATAGACAAGAGGACTCTAGGTAAGAGTGAAAAGAGTTTACTGGTAGGAGGAAAAGCTAGTCTAAGACATACAGAATGCAATGCAGTTATGTCAGCTTTATACACTGATGAAAAATAGTGTAGGATTGCAAAATATTTTTGAATTTCATAATTAATTCTATATTAATGTCCCCAAAATAAACAGGGACACAAGGGTTTGAAAAAAAATCAAGAGTTTATTAAGATGAGCTGATTTCAAAGAAAAGAAATTAGATGGCTTATCTAACATTGACAAAATTTATAAAGCACAGTGAGTGCTGGTGAACAGGGACCATCTCATGTCCAGCTTTATTACTGAAAAAATTAAGTTATTTTCATGAAAAAGGGAAGAAAACTATGTTCTGATAACAGTAATTCTAAATCCTCATATTTTATTTTTATAGAATTTTGAAATTCATTTGAGGGGAAGAGGAAACTAGTATGCTTGTACTTACTGACAGACAAACATTTATCACATTAGAAAATTTAGCAGGTTTTTGAATCTATAGACTTTTTCGGGGGGGGGGGAAAGAGATTTTTGCTATAGGGTATGTGTGCTTGCCAGAGAGACAGAAAAAGACAGAAAGACAGAAAGTGAGAAATCACCCACCAGGGGTGATGGCCACACCACAATCCATTCTCCTCCATTCTGCTCTTGGGATCTTGGGCATGCATGCACACACATGCCTGGCATGAGTTTAAAGCCACCAGGTCTGGGACTTGAACCATAGTGGGTAATGTGGGAGTCCAGCAACATAACCACTATGCCATCTGCTAGTCCCTATATTCAGGTTTATTATTATTATCATTATTATTATTATTATGTTTGTTTGTTTGTTTGTTTGTTTAATTCCACAGAAAGAGATACAGAGAGAGAGAAAGAAAGTGAGAAAGCAATCTGCCACATCTGGCTCTCAAACTGCAGTCTACCATGAGGGAGTCCAGCTTCTTAACCACCACACTACCTCCTGGCCCCTCCAGTCAGTTTTTTAAAGCCCTGAAAAATTACGAATGCTCTGTATAGTCATGTGTCACTAAATGATAGGGTTATATATTTTTTTTAATTTTTAAGAGAGATTTTTGCTATAGGGTGTATGCACTCGCCAAAGACACAGAGAAACAGAAAGCAAGAAATCACCTCCCAGGTGAGATGGAAGGATTTTAGGCACACATGCCCAGTGTGAGTTTTAAGCCACTGGGTCTGGGACTCGAACCATGGTCAACTACAAGGGAGTCCAGTGATGTAAGCATTATGGCATCTGCTGGTCCCTAGAGGATACATTCTGAGAAATAACACCATTAGGGAATTTCACATTGTGTGAATATAATAAAGTATACTTACCGAAACCTACATGGTATAGCCTCCTACACACCTTGACTACATGGTATAACCTATTTCTTACCATCAGCTATGTAGTCTCTGATAAAAATGTTACAGAATGAATTATTTTAAACTGGTAGTAAATATCTGGAGAAAGCACAAGGCCCAAGATATGTTATCTTTGCCTTACTGGTAAATAAGTAAATGCCTTCTCTTTACCTTCTCTTTTTACCTATAGATTGCATGAGGAGTCACACCTATTTTGGTCTAACTTAGAAAAAGAAATATGGTTAGTGAACACAATAATTCATGGTTGAATGCAAATAGAATTTCTGTGCCAATAACACCAAGCTAAAGGCAGAACCATTTGGTCTGAAAGTTATATTCAAAACTTGTCTGTGCTGATTTTTGTCTCTGTCTGTGACTGAGACAAATTAAGCAGCAATTGTGTGAAACAGTCTTTTGTCTTATGGAAAACTAGGATGTCTTTTATACATCCACTGATTTTTATTACAGTGTGCACTTGCACTTTAAATTAATGGTCTAGTTAATTATGGTTGATTTCAAGTCAAAATTCTATATGAGTGCACCCGTATTAATAACGGAGTTCATCAGGATTCATGTTCTTGAAGTAAATACCAAGAAAATTAACTATGATTAGGCCATTATTTTAAAGTGTCCCAACTTTAACATTTTTCTCTTCTGGACAGTTGTATTTTATGAGAATTGGGTAATTTGGTCTTATTAGATAGACTCTTACTGTATCATACATTAATGGAATACTAAGAATGCATGGAGATTTCCAAGTTGGTGGAAAACCCATGCTATATGTTTTAAGAGTGTTTGAAGTTTGAAGAACATTAAATCAGTGTACTTGTTGAGATTCCCTACAAAGTTAGAACCAATATGATATCTAGATGATAGATAAATAATAGGTACATAGGTACACAGGTGGATGAGAAGGGATTTATTAGCAAAACTGATGACATGATTATGGAGGTTGTCAAGTTCCACTATAGGCCATGTACAAGCTAGAGAACCAGGGAAACCTGTAGCATGGCTGTCTATGACTGAAGGCCTCCTCATCAGGCAAGCTAATGGTATGTTACTCTCAGTTTGAGGCTTAAGGTCTCAGAATTGAGAGGAGGTGGTGAGAGATGAGAGGGACACGCACAAGGGCATAAGTCCCAGAATACACTGGCTTGAGAATCTGCAGTTCTGTTGTCCAAGACAGGAAAATGTGCCCCAGCTCTAATACAGAGGGAGCAAATTTGCCTTTTTTCTCTCTGTTCTAATGAGGCCTCCGGCTGATGGGATGGTGGTCATACACACTGAGGGCAAATTGAAAGCAGATCTTTCCCATTCACACAAAAATCTCCTGTGAGAACACCCTCACAGACACACCAAGAAATAATACTTTATTAGCTGTCTAGGTATCTTTTTATTCAGTCAGGTCTACACCTGAAATTAAAGAGCACAGTCACTTTAGTTGAAATCCTCATGAACTGAAAACTTTGTTGAAAGGAATTCTTATACAAGATTGGTTGAGGCAAAAGCCTGGGTCATAGGCAAAGGGACTTAGGAAACAGCTATTGGAACTGGTGTTACAGCTAACTTGGAATCTAATCATGAACTTGATCTCTCCTATTTAGATCATCTGGAGCCACCAGTGTTTACTACAGTTTAAGAGGAGGCAATATACTGATTAATCCTCTCATATTTTGATGATGACCTCTTATGAGAGTCCATTGGTCAGATACATACTTAACGTTGATTATAGATACACAAGCAACACTGAATATGCTGTGAATTTAGCTCTCCATGTCATGAAAGTCATCTCTCAAGCCCTTTAATTTTATACGTTTTTCTCTGTTGTCTTCCCATCATGGAAGACAGCCACTAAGACAAAAGTCCACACTGAGAGTAGATGAAGGGTGTTAAGAAGGAAAAACTTTCTTTCTACCCTCTGAGGGTTTGATAATTAAGTAATTCTATGAAATAAACTGACAGGAGACAGATTACCAGAAAAAAAAAAGAAAGGGTACACACATGTATTATATACAGAGAGGTATCATAGTAAAAAAAAAAAGTAAATAACCCAAGACCCATTGAGAACTAGTTGCCTATATATCTTCTTCAGGGGAAGACTGTAGAGCATGCAGACAATCCTGGGGAGATGAAATGATTTGAGGAAAAGATGAACAGGCCCTCAAAGGAACAGGCCTGTGACAAAATCTGTCTGGGGTATGTGGACCTCCAGTCTCCTTTCCCGTGATGGAAGTTCAGTCTGCTCTGGTAAATGAGATTCCTGAGAGGCGTCATGACAATTGAGCTTCTTTTGGAGAATCTGCCTTTAGGCAGATAAGGAACATTTAGGGAAAGCCCCTTCCAGAATTTGTTGTTGCCCAAGTTCCCTATGTTTGAAGTAATGAGAATACAAATGTGGCAATTTTGGGGTGAAATTTCCTGAACTCTTTCAGGCAGAAACCCAGATTATAGAGCTCTGGGCTCCATTCCCCACTATAGATAGGGAAGTTTCACACACCTATTTCATGCCTCACCATTTTATGTAAAATTTCACTAGAGGGACCAGCAGTTAGCGTAATGGCTATGTTGCTGAACTCCCATGTAGTCGACCGCATTCAAATCCCAGATCTGGTGGCTTAAACTCATGCCGGGCACGTGTGTGTGCGTGCCTAAGACCCCGAGAGGAGAATGAAGGAGAAGGGATTGCGGCGTGGCCATCCCCCCTGGGGGGGGGGGCATTTCTCACTTTCTATCTTTCTGTCTCTCTCTGTCTTTCTGGCGAGCACAGGCGCCCTATAGCCAGAGCCTCTCAAAAAAAAAAAGAAAATTTTCACTAGAAAAAAATTTCCACTGCTGAATATAATGGGATTTCATATGTAAAGTATATGATCATTATTTTATTAACATATAATTTTATACTATATCTAATACTTTACATAATACATGTATGATTATATATGATTTCTGATATAGTATAGATTATATATGGTATTATGTACTGTATTATATATTATATATATATTATATACTGTATTCAATTTTCTTATTTCAAGTTATGTATATATTTATATAGCTATACACACATGTATACGTGTTCTTTGAAAAATTTGTGGAAAGATGAAATTAAAGTATGAGTTTATTTTTGTGTAAAAAACTGTTTAAATTCATGCTTTCCATTATTTTTAGATTTTTTTCCATAAGGCTTCTACACTTTCTAGAGAGAGATAGAGAGAAACAGTGAGGGGGTAAGTGACAAAACACCCCCCAGCAAAGATGGCCACATTACAATCCTTTCTCTTCCATTTGCCTCTCGGGATTTTGGGCACATATGCACATGCTCCCAGATTGATTTTCAAGCCACTGGGTCTGGGACTCCAACCATGGTTGGCCATGTAAAAATCCAGTGCCCTAACCACCATGGTACCTGCTGGCCCTTCATGTATTTTTTTTTTTTTTTTTTTTTTTTTTTTTTTTTTTTTTTTTTTTTTTTTTTTTAGTAATAGGCATTTTTCAGGAACTTGTTGGAGACTCCTGGTATATTTTGTATATATTCCTTAAGGTGGACCTATTACATGTAACTACATTTCCTCAATCCAACTCCTTTAAAATAACAAGAAAAAAGAAATATTTAAAAATAATTCAGCCCTAACCCTGTAGATGGACAGGAGAAGGCAGCATGCTATCAGAAAAGCAGAAATTCTAAGCAATACCGTAAGACAGAAGGCAAATTGATAAGTTTTTCTAATCAGAAATATTTTTAAAATTCTTAATGGCTCACTACAGTTTTCTCTTATTTTCTTTGTTCACCTAATACAAAAAACCTGGTGCATCATTGTTACTTAACTTTGCATATTTCTTTGACAACTAGTTAATGTGAACGTTTTTCTAATAGCGATTAATTGGGCCAGCCAGGTGACATGAAGGTTAAGATGGCAGATTCACACGTGGCCAACTGCACTACTCAAGACCCAGAGTCAGCAGCTTGAGAAACATACCAAACATACCACGTGTGCATGCATGCCCAAAAACCCCTGGAGGGGAGCAGAGAAGGGACTGTGGTGTGGTCATCCCCTGGGGGTTGTTATGTTACTTTCTCTCTCTCTCTCTTTTTCTTTCTCTTCCTGATGTGCACATGTGACCTGTAAGCAAAAGTAAAATAAGTAAATAAATAAATGTAATAGCCATTTATTTGCTATTTTCTATATTTTTTCCCTTCTTTTTAAATACTCAGAATATTGGTTTATTTCTTATTAACACTCTGTAAAAGAATTAATTATTTAACTATCAGCGCTATTTGACTTTTTTGCAGCTATTTCCCAGTTTTATATTTGCATTTAAATTTTATTTATAAAACTTGTATTTTCAATCTGTGAAATGGGAGAGACAGCTACAAATATGTACTGCACCTATTGTCTGTGGTTATACGAATACTTTTAGAAAAGACAAGTCCTCAAAAGCATTCACAGCTTCATGGTGGTCTGGTACATCCTAAATTCATGATGTACACTGTTACATCAATAATCAGTAAATTCTGATAACACTTATTATTACATTTTGTTTCTAAATTATAAAGAAAGATTAATCACCCTCTCTTCCAACATTTTTAATTGCTTGCTACTACCCAGATTTTGAATATCTCATATATCATAAATGAATAGATTTAGTACTTTAGATTTCTTAGACCTTCAATTTGACAGTATCTCTCATTTTTTAAATGAATGCAATTATCTTTGGCTATGAAGTGTGATAATTCACTCAAATTGTACTTTGGAATTAAAGGCATTTTAAGACAGTTGTGGACAGCTCATTGGTTATAAGTAGGATGTTGATATGAGGAGTAACTCAATTTAATCATCATTGTTTGCATTACTGCACATAGATTGTATTATCCTTCAGTGAAAGGAGGTATAAATGCCTTCAGTACTTAGGAAAGTTCTGAAGGAAATGTAAAAAGCACCTGATTATGTTAAGAGCACATTTTTTTCATGTTTAGTTAAGGTACATAACATTATTGAGCTTTCAATTACAATCAATATCAATGAACAACAGTTCAAGTGACATCTGTGCTAGAATTATTCCTCCCAGATTATTTTCTCAGATTTTGAATAACTAAATGCCAAAGGAATGCATTATATTTCTGGCCTTAGTATTAGTTATTATGTGGCTTTAAATAAGCCAATTAAGCAAACATTTTGTGTCTCTAATCTTCATTTATAAATGAAATTAGATAATGACATATCGGCCTTAATTTTTACAAGATTCTAGTCAAATTGGAAAAATTTTTTTTCTGTCTATGTATGTTTCTTTATATGTATATGAATGGAATATTTTTCTGCTATTGTCGCTAAAATAATACGGACTTCTCATATTACAAACACAATTAATTGGCTCACAAATTTTTTTCAAATTATCATTCAATGTCATAATTAGTTGGTCTTTTTCTGCCCTTCAGTTCTTTTGCTATTAGCTCATTCTCAGGCAAGAAAGGTGATTGAAATTTGCCTGGCAATCTAGTAGAAAGAAGATCTTTCTGAGGACAGTGGGCAGTGTAGTAGTTAACATGGTCAGCCATGGATTGAGTCCTGGACCTAGTGGCTTGAAAATCACTATGTGCACGTGTGCATGTGTGCCCAAGATCCCAGGAGGAGAATGGAGGAGTAGGGATTGCTGCGTGGCCATCCCCCCGAGTGATGATTTCTAACTGTCTCTGTCTCTCTCTACAGCAAGTACACATGTCCTAGGGCAAAAAGCTCTAAAAAAACAAAACAAAACAAAAAAAAATGAGAGAGAGAGCCTCACTTCAGAACTTTCAGGAAAACATTGCAGGAGTGACTTCAAATCACATTACTGTAGCCTAGAGGATACGGTATTTTGATTGCTGAAACCCAAACTTTTGTCCATCTCTGAAGTCAAGTAATGGTGTCACATGAAAAAGAGTGGGTTTCCTGGGGAACCAGCAGTTAGCGTAATGGCTATGTCACTGGACTCCCACATAGTCGACCACGGTTCGCATCCCGGACCCGGTGGCTTAAAACTCACACCGGGCGTGTGTGCGTGCGTGCCCAAGATCCCTAGAGGAGAATGGAGGAGAAGGGATTGCAGCGTGGCCATCCCCCCTGGGGGGTGATTTTCGCTTTCTGTCTCTATGTCTCTCTCTGTCTGTCTGGTCTGGCGAGCACACGCGCCCTATAGCGAAAACCTCTCCAAAAAAAAAAAAAAAAAAAAAAAAGAGTGGGTTCCCTAATGGAAAACTTAGGGGTTGTTATCCAAAGAAGACGGCAATGGCACCAGATGTTCTGTAACCAACCAGGAAACATCCACTGAATTTCTTCTCCCAAAAAAGGACCAGAAAATTCACTGATAATGTTTGTCAGAAGTAAAGGTATACATACGACTGAATCTGAGAACACGTAATTTATCTTTCTGAAAGTTGAAATGTTATTCACAAAAAACGCTGACACAAGTCAGTATAAATAGAATTAAGTAACTATGGCGTGCATGATCTTCTACTGTAATCACAGGCTCCAAAGCCTAACGTCTGTTTGGATTAGCAGAGTTTTATTTTATTTTATTTTATTTTATTTTATTTTATTTTATTTTATTTTATTTTATTTTATTCACAGCTATAAGGCCTGATCTGAAAACTGAATGCCCCGAAGCCTGCTTCCAGGTCTAAAACTAGGAAGGAAGAGATCAACCAGAGTGTATATTACGGAAACTATTATTTGAATTATAATAGCTGGAAAATGTATTACCTAACATACAAAAATTGTCTGATATATCATATGTATTGGCCTTCAAGTTTCAGAAACTAAAATTTCAATCTTAAAAGGCTTTGGAACTTTACATATTTATGTTACTTCTCCAAAATTATTCTACATTAGGTGCAAGTCAAAGAGCACCTTTCTTGCAAATATTTAAATCTGAGTCTTACTTTTTTTTTCCTTTTTGTTAATGATAGAATCTCTGTTTTATTAGTAGATGTTCTTTGCAACATATGTTAGACTGCCCAGATAATAGCCACAAGTTCCATGGTGACTTGAAGAACCTACAGGGTTTTTCACTCACATCTACTTCTGCTTCACATAAACTCTTCTCCAATGGACAATCTGATGTACTTACTGGTCCTGAATACCACCTGTTATTTCTCAGAACAGAAGAACCCATTGGGTATTTTTTAAAAGACTGTTGTATTAATTCACTATTGGTCATAAGATAGCCTAAAGCTGACCAGTGCTGAGCTTTTATTTTGATAATGCAATTTGTTCTCAGAGCAGTCAGGGCACATTAGCACCTCTTTATGGACCACGTTATAACTTTAAATTGCACATTTCTCCTGATTTTATTTGGATTATATCTGTTTTTTTTTTTTCTCCTATGCTATAAAACTTTAAATGAAGAGTAAATATTTTTTTTTCCCATAATGAGACACACAGATTTCTGGAATTTAAATGATCTAGAGGAAAATCAATCATTCCAATTTAGGTTTAATAAATATCACCTTTATTGCCTATTGATTTTCATCTTCACAATCAACTGCACATAGAGAAAGGAGATTGCATTCCAACACAGGTTCTATCACTGCTGATTTCATGAGTTTCTGGGAAAACCTATCTGTACATCTTTTAAAAAAACAAATATTATGTAACAGGCTTGATATTCTAGTCTTCTCCAACCTGACTCTGGTCTTCCTTTCCATTCTCATCTCCTGTATGTACATGTTCCTCATGGATCCTCTCCTCCAACCATTCTGGCCAATGCCCTGTAACATCAGAATACATATTTACTTCTCATTGCGAGATTCTGGAAGTGGGAAATAGAACTTTCAGTTAAGACTAGAAAGATGAGTTAGATTTCAATGGACAATAATCTCAAGGCCTTTCTGAAAATCCCAAGTAGTATCACTGTCTCAACTTTGACTTTTGAAATCCAAAAGAAAATGTGTATGCCCATAAGATCCTATGACCAACTATACACATCACCCATGGATTATAATATTCTTTTTTCTAAGTTCAAATATATTTGTCATATTATACATCATGCTTATTTATCTGCTTATTATCTTTCTCAACAAGCATGAAAGCAGGGATTTATTTTTATGTTTTTGTTCACTGATATATCCCCAACATTTAGAATAGTATCTCATTATAATGAGCACTCAATGAAAGTTTGTTGAATGATGACAAATAAGAATTCTTTTCAGCATAGAACTACTGTATATACTCTCAATTAATTGATACTAGAATTCAAAATCAGAGCTAGCAGATGGCGTGATGGTTAAGGCGGTGGACTCTCACAGGGCTGACAACAGTTTGAATCCTAGACCTAGCAGCTTGCTTTCTCACTTTCCCTCTCACTCTGTCTTTCTGTGTCTCTCTGGTAAGCACACATGCCCAATAACAAATTTAAAGTGATAATAGTAACAATAAATAAAATTAGATAAATAATTCTAAATTTTTTTAAAGAATTTAAGGTAAAATACTTACGTTTGACACTTATTATAGGCTACTGTACATTTTATTGTTTGCCATGAATATATCTTTTATCTCCCATTACCATACAGCTGAAAAATCTCTAAAATAAAATCATTTTAGCTATAGTCAACATTTTTAAAAGGAAGGGTTTTTTCATAAGTAATGCACAGAGACCAATAGCTATTAGTTAATGGATTCCTACAGTGGTGTCTTTGCAGTGTGTCAATTTGACAAGGCTAAAGTACCTTTACAGATCCCCTTCCTGTATGTTTTAATTTGGGTAGACTAAAAGCGAGATTCTCTTGTGAGATTTGGAGAAAAGAAATGAAGCAGTAACTCTTTGATGTCTCATATGTATTGCTGTCTCTCTGCTTGTTTCCTCAGGGGTATGAGATGATACAGGAAATGCAATTGAACCACTTTCCCCATATCCTCCTTTAGTGCCTGAGCTGGGTGTGTATAACTGACCTTTCTGACAAAGGGCTCAAGATTCTGCAGGACATCAACACCATCCAGTCATTAGTCAATGAAAATTGACACAGGATTTAGATGGATTAGATTGACTTTGGGGTCTTGTTATGTTCTAGTTTGTTTTTAATTCTTCCCCATTTTTATGGGTCTTCTCTTTTTGAATGCCTACCTGTAGACGTCAAGGAACAGCATCAGTCTCAGAGACAGTAGCTTTAGAGAAATTTCTTAACTAGGTCTTAGAATTGTCTAAGATCGGAAGTGACGCACATCCGGTGTAATGGCGGCTCGGTGGAGCTCCAGGTGATGTTTACAGACAAAAAGTAAACTGTCAAGGAATTCAAACCATCAGATACTTATTATTTGGACCAAGTCAAGGGGTCTTTGATTTATTGGATCAACTAGCAACAGAAAATGAAAAGTAGTGTAGCACAGATAAAACATTCTTCTGGTCATGATAGAAGAGAAAACTGTAATTCATATCAGAGGACCTCCTCTCCAGAAGACAGGTATTCAGAACAAGAACGATCCCCCCAAGACAGAGACTACTTTGATTATGCCAGATCAGACTATGAACATTCAAGAAGAGGACGTTCTTATGATGATAGCATGGAGTCGTCGCGAAGTAGGGACCGAGAAAAACATAGAGAAAGATAAAGAGAAAGAGAAAGAGAAAGAGGAAGAGGAAGAGGAAGAGGAAGAGGAAGAGGAAGAGGAAGAGGAAGAGAAAGAGAAAGAGAAAGAGAAAGAGAAAGAGAAAGAGAAAGAGAAAGAGAAAGAGAAAGAGAAAGAGGAAGAGATATGGATCGGAAAAGGTCCCGAAAATCTCCATCTCCTGGGAGAAGAAGCCCAGAACCACCAGTAACCCAGAGATCCTCTGCTCAGGATGAACTGACTGCAAAGAAAAAGAAAGATGAGCTGGATCCTCTTCTCACCCGCACTGGTGGAGCCTATATTCCTCCTGCAAAGCTCAGGATGATGCAAGAACAGATTACAGACAAAAACAGCTTAGCATACCAGAGGATGAGCTGGGAGGCCCTAAAGAAGTCAATCAATGGTCTTATTAATAAAGTCAACATTTCTAATATAAGTATTATCAATCAAGAGCTTCTCCAAGAAAATATAGTTAGAGGAAGAGGCCTGCTGTCCAGATCTGTTTTGCAAGCACCGAGTGCTTCTCCAATATTCACCCATGTCTATGCAGCATTAGTAGCAATTATCAACTCAAAATTTCCACAAATCGGAGAATTAATCCTCAAGAGGCTAATTCTTAACTTTCGTAAAGGATATCGAAGAAATGATAAGCAACTTTGTCTGACTGCTTCGAAATTTGTGGCACATCTTATTAACCAAAATGTGGCGCACAAAGTTTTATACTTAGAGATGCTCACTTACTCTTGGAAAGACCAACAGATGATAGTGTTGAAGTTGCTATTGGTTTTCTCAAGGAATGTGGCCTCAAGTTAACACAGGTGTCACCAAGAGGAATCAATGCAATATTTGGACGCCTTCGAAACATTCTGCATGAGTCTGAAATTGACAAAAGAGTTCAGTATATGATTGAAGTGATGTTTGCTGTACAGAAGGATGGATTCAAGGACCACCCAATTATCCTAGAAGGACTTGACTTAGTAGAAGAAGATGATCAGTTCACCCATATGTTGCCTTTGGAGGATGACTATAATCCAGAAGATGTTCTTAATGTTTTCAAGATGGACCCTAATTTTTTGAAGAATGAAGAGAAGTACAAAGCTATTAAGAAGGAAATTCTTGATGAAGGAGATAGTGACTCAAATACAGACCAAGATGCTGGAAGTAGTGAAGAGGAGGAGGAAGAGGAGGAGGAAGAAGGAGAAGAAGATGAAGATGGGCAGAAAGTAACAATTCATGACAAAACTGAAATTAATCTGGTTATTACCCCGAGATAATCCAAGAAACACTCGATTTGCCATCAACTTCTTTACCTCTATAGGTCTTGGAGGTTTAACGGATGAATTGCGTGAGCATCTCAAAAATACACCAAAGGTCATCGTGGCACAGAAACCAGAGGTTGAACAAAAGAAATCCTCGCCATCCTCTTCCTCAGCATCCTCCTCTTCAGAGTCTGACTCCTCTGACTCTGATTCCGACAGTAGTGACAGCAGTTCGGAGTCGTCCTGGGAGGACAGTGATTCTTCCTCTAGCAGCAGTCATACCTCTGTCTCAGCTAAAGAGGTGTGAAAGAAAGGACAAGGGAAGACCAGAAGTAAAGAAGTAGATAAATTGATCAGAACCCAACAAACAAATAATAGGAAGCAAGAAGAAAGAAAGCCAGAACAAAGGCACCAGGAAACAAGAACTGAGAGAGAAAGAAGATCAGAAAAACACAGAGATCAAAATTCAAGAGATACAAATTGGAGAGATTCAATAACAAAATACTCGTCAGACAGAGGTGTTCCTTTTGAACGAAATAGTTACAGTAGAGTTGTGAATGACAGAGACCAAGAGATGCATATTGACTTGGAAAATAAGCTTCGTGATTCTCATAAGAAGAGGGAAGAGAGGAGAGATTCTTTTTCTGAAAAAGAGAAACACAGGAACCAAAACAAGGACAGTGAAAATATTAGAAGAAAAGATAGATCAAAGTCAAAGGAAAGGAATAGAAAACATTCAGGTTCTAGAAGTGGTGAAGATAGATACCAGAATGGTGCTGACAGGCGATGGGAAAAATCTAATAGATACTCTGAACAATCCAGAGAATCAAAGAAAAATCAGGATGGACAAAGAGAAAGGTCTCCGACAAAGCAAAAATAATTCCATAAGTCACGACGGAAACTGGACATGCCTTATATTCATTTGAAACAAATTATTTTTTACATCGATTGACGAACTTCATAGAGAATTCTTGTATAAAGTACGGGTTTATATTTGTAAATTTTAAACTGTTTTCACTTCAACATGTTTTATAATTGATGCAGCTCCAGGACCTCTACGTAAAATTATTTGAAAAAAAAATTTTCACCAGAAAGGAATGTAAGTCTTGCTTATATTTTGTAAATAAAATGATCAAATGCTAAAAAAAAAAAAAAAAAGAAAAGAATTGTCTAAGATCAAATTCTTATGCAGAGGCCAGACGGTGGCACAGTAGTAAAATATGACACGGTGGGAGGCTGACCCATGGGGGAAGGTTCCAGGTTTGCCTCCAGAGTCCTCCCTGAACACTCTGGGCACACACGTGCTCATGATCAGTGACTCTTTGAGGTTGGGAGTGGATTAGAGCATCGAGACCCTGTTGGGTCTTTCTCATTCATAGAAGAAACAAATGAATAACTTTAAAAAATCTTTATGCAATACTCTATCATCATCATCTATCTTTTCTCTTTCATTAACTCTCACTGACATAGTACTAAATACCAAGAACTAAAGAGTTAGGCACTGTTAGCTCCAGTCCTTTCAACAACACTATATATTATAATTATCCTCATGTTTCAGAAAATCCAAAACCACATCTGCTTGATTCTCAAATCTGTTATCTTTATATACTCATACAGTCTTCTTAACTGCACAGTTTTTCCTCAAAATATTTATAAAATAAAACATTTTGGTGCCTAAAATATATTAACATGATTCTGCTAGTTCCTGCCAAAGCATTTTGCATTTTGGAGCACCAAGGAAAAAAGTTGATGGAAAACAAAACACAAACAGCAGAATGTTTCCCCTTACTGGAGTCCATCTAGGAACTTTTCCAATGTGAGCTTCAAGAACTTGGATGAATTTTCATTGAAGCACCAATTTTAACATCAGCCTGTGCTCTTAAAACTGAAAATCTGGCCTATGAGGTATCCCTTGATTACATGAAACAAATAAAAATCCCAATTAAACAAGTTTGCTATTTATACTTATACCATGACTCATAACCTGAGAGACCTCTAATTGATATTTAGGATGTATTTATATCTGACTCATTAACTTAAGATTAAAATAAAAGCTCCCTTTTGCAGATGAGGATAAAAAAATTGATGCCAACCAGAATGTTCTAATATTTTTGTTATGTGACCAGCAACAGCTCCTTCCCTGTCCCTACCGCCACCCCAAATTACAGTAACTTGCTACACCAGCCACAGAGAAAATCTCTCAGTGGGAAACACACGTAAAGTGCTTAAAATCCTGCTTGGAGCCCAGCCTGGATCACAATTGGTAGCAAACTGCCCTACAGTGCTAGAAGCAGCACGGCTTAGTGCAGGCTCCTTCACTGGGTAGGCTGGTAAATCCTGCTTGGAACCCAGCCAGTTTTAACAAATATTAGTTATTGCTATGTTCATGCTAATTATTGTTTTCTGCCATGATTTTGTTGCAGCTGGTGAGGACGCTTCACTTAATTGCAACCAAATACAATAGATTCTGCATCCCAAAGGACCTGCGTGATTTCCATTTTGACCACTGAGTGTGATAGAGGCTTCCACTCTGCGTGGTGTTCTCCATGTGGCCAGCAGAGGGAGCAAAGAGTTCTTTCTAAAAGTAACTTTCTGCCTCGTATTGGCAGGACCAAGATAAAGTGCTAATCTTTTGGGCCAGGTCAGCATCACAGACTCCTTTAACATAACCAGTGTTTCCATTCCAACAGTGGAATGAAAATGAAAAAAAGGGAAATGTTTCTTTTTTTTTCTCAATGTTATGGGCTAATGCCTCTCTTCCACATAAATTATTGAAAAACTCAATTCACCATGAACTGTTAATTTCTTCCACAGCAAATTCAACAACTTATAGTCTACTGATCATTTATTCACACATTTTTTACTCATTTACAAAGACAGATACTTAACAAAATCTTATAAGATCCTAAGTGCATGGTTGGAAATGTGAGTTATGTTTGGTTAGAGGAGAGAAAAGGAAAATGAAAAAAAATAACAGAATATTACAAAATTAAAGAGGTTTTGATATATTTTTTTAGACACCAATTTGAAGCCAGTTCCAAAATGATGCTAACAAGCCATTTAATTATCTGACTTCTCATTAGTGATAATTCATTAGCAAGCCAATATTATGCATGTTTGTTAATCACTTCCTGGATATGACTCCCTCTGGAGGACCACAAAATGAGGTTTTTAATTTTTCAAAATAGCTTTCTGTCCTTTCCCCTTGCATTTGCTTTCTACCTTATGCTTCTCAAAGTGGGTCGAAGCATATAATCACATTCGATTCTCACAGTAGTTCTGAGAGGATGGTTTATTTACATCCTACAGTATCCACATAGAATAGGGAGAGTAAAGTAAAGGTAGTCATTGAATGAACTGAAATCAGAATTTAGGGTAGTGATTTCCCACCTCATTTGATTTTCGCAATAGATCTTTCTATAGTAAATATTCTGTAAATTCTTGCTGGATGAATGTCTGATTTACCTCTGCCTCATTTTATTTCATTAATAGTTTCTGATAACTTTCTAGTTAATTAAACATCCAGAGAAAGAGTTCAACATTAAAAATAATTCGAATAGGGGCCAAGATATAGTGTAGTGGTAACTCAATTGGACTTTCACAGGTTAAGTCCTGGGTTCATGTCCTAAGACCTCCCTGTACCCACATGATTTGTACATCTGTGCCCAGGATCATCTGGACTGGCTGACACTGGGAATCTTCTCTCTCTCTCTCTCTCTCTCTCTCTCTCTCTCTCTCTCTCTCTCTCTCTCTCCTCTTGGAATGGAATAAAATAAACTTCAAAATAAATAAATAACATGATGAAAATGACCTGGAACTAGATAGTGGTGATGATTGCACATTGAGAATGCATTTAGTGGCACTACATTTTCTACTTTAACATGGTTGCATTGGGTAAATTTGTTCTGTTTCATCACAATTTAAAATATATATATATATATGTGTATATCAATAGGTAGTCATTGACAACATGACCACAGGAGAGATCAAAGAAAGTGAAGACTACTGGTATCCTGGAAATTTATGTAAAGTGGATACTAACTTTGAAGAAGAGGTGGAGTAGATGATTATTCAGCTCACCCAAAACTTAAGTTCAGTATTTTTGATATTTCAATTCATCAGCATGCTGGTTTAGAATTGCACTCCTTATAAGAGGAAACTTTTAAAAATTTTACTCACAATTTTGTATCAAAATACTAGTAAAATATGGACTTAGTTTTCAAAGCATAGCCCTTTTGGACTAAGATTTTATTTCCATATAATACATGTTTAAGTAAATAGAAACAAGAAGAGCACCCCAAGAGAAGTGAGGCTTTGGTTCAGCAAAGACTTCAAAGATTTTTCCTTAAAGTGGCCCATAACTGGTTAGAGAAGAGTCACCAAATTGGATCCCAAATGCTCTCGATGATTATAGCATGTGGAGGGCACTGCATACGGAAGCCATCTTGAACTATCCACCATCTTGGAAACCATTAGGCTTCACTTCCTCACTGAGCAAAACATTTCTCAGAAATCATGTGACCATCTGTTCTCCCTGGAAGCAGTTGGGTTTCTAGGCAACGGGAGAGTTCCACCCACACCAATGATTGGTTCATGCTGTTCTATCTCATTTGCATTTCGGGCAACCAATTGGTGCCCACCAGCTGTATATAACTCGCCATTTTTCCTCAATAAACGGAAGAAGACTTGATCAGCACCTCGTATTGTGTGTGCGTGTGTTTGTCCCATCTCTCACTCCTTCCCCCAGGGAACCTGTTAGACTGTCCCCCGGGTTGGGCCAATAGCAGAGATCACTATGCTTGTGTTGACAAAATCTGCATTCAGACGTTCAAAGCATTTTGAAAATTTCTCAACAAGGATGAAAGATTCTTCTTTTTTCTCACTGCAGTTTAACCATAAATTTTGTTCTGCCCCCCTTTTTTTTTTCTTTCCTGGAATGCATGTCACCCAGTTCCCAACCCGATATAAGCTTTCTCTGAAGTGGAAAATAAAATTATGCCACAAGGTAAGGAATTAGATATTTGCTGTTATATTTTTTTCTTCATTGGTGAAATTTCCTAGTTTAATACGTGAAGGCCTTGAAATGACTTTCCTGTAGGGCATTTGAAATGTTTGTCTCTTTGGGTGTGTAGCCACATGTGAAACTGCTCCAGTGGTGAGGTCCATTCGTGCACACGGCAAGTCTCACCCCTGAAGTCACCCTTGGTCAGAGTCAGGGAAGTGGCCTCCATCTCTGGGACTCCCCTGTGACTCTAACTCTGAGAAGTGAGTCAGAATGAATTAAACAGAAAGTGACTGTGTTATAGTCTACTCAGCAAGAAACAAGTGGACATCCAGACATAGCCAGCTTTATTGGAGTTTATTGATTAAGCTGGCGAAATACAGGAGGACTCATGTCTCTCAAAACCCTGCAGACCCAGTGAAAAGAGAAAGGAGCTTATATAGGCCAAAAATGCACAGTCATGTCTGGGATGACTTGATGTTTTATAAGGACAAAGAGCAGTGGGCTTGAAAGGGTAGGGGGTAGGGACTTTACAATGTGAAAGCAAAAGCACATTACAGAAGCAAGAAAAAGCAGGTAAGTAGGTTAATCATCCTTAAGGAGATTAGGAGAAGGGGGGTTTTAAAGAATGTTAATCACTCTATTTACTCTTAAACAAAAGGGGAGAGGGGAGGTTTCCAGTCAAAGAAATTTAACAGTTCATATTGGAGGTGCTTCTCCAAGATGGAGTCCTCCTGCTTCATTCCCTCCTTCTCTTGGAGGCTCTCCTCCAAGATGGTGTCGCTCCTCCAAGATGGAGTCGTGCTTGCTTCAACTGATTTAATTTATTATTTTATTATTTTTTTTTAACCATATGTTTGGCTCACTCACTTTGCTCTACTACTTCTCATATCTCATTGGAAAATATGGCCATTTTGCAAACTGTATGTTTGGGGGCAATATAGATCTAATGCCACATATTGAAAATCCTTATGCTACCCACTCTGCAAAAAGGGCAGCTACTTTGTTGTTCTATTAGTAAAGAGACAAATGCATACCTAGACGTAAAGGTACTCAATTCCATCCTTTGTTTCTCAACATTTTGTGCTAATAAATATTTAGTTTCCTGGATGCATGCGTGTTGAGGTGCTCAGCCACAGATAGAGTCTACTAATGACTTCAGGCTGCTTGCTAGGTTTTTCCTGGCACCCCCAGAAGCTCACCTGTCACTTTTTAGCTCAAACTAAACTTTGGCATTTCTCTACGCAGTGGGCCTCTCAATATTCTACCCTAGCCGGAGCACCCCATTACCCACATGAAACTGCCTTCTTTTTTCTTCTCATATAACATTTTTTTTTTTTTTTTTTGGAGAAATCGCTATAGGGCGCATGTGCTCGCCACACAGACAGAAAGACAGAAAGCCAAGAAATCATCCCCCAGGGGGGATGGCCACGCTGCAATCCCTTCTCCTCCATTCTCCTCTCAGGATCTTGGGCACGCACGCACACGTGCCCAGTGTGAGTTTAAGCCGCCGGGTCTGAGACACGAACCACGGTCGACTACGTGGGAGTCCAGCGACAAAGCCATTACGCAACTGCTGGTCCTGTTATCTAACATTTAATTGCAGACTTTCTTTTTTTTTAAGAGAGGATTTTTGCTATAGGGCACGTTCACTCACCGGAGAGACAGACAAAAAAAAAAAAAAAAAATCACCCCCTGGGGCAATGGCCACACCGAAGTCCCTTCTCTTCCATTCTCCTCTCAGGATCTTGGGCACACTTGCACACCACCTGGCATGAGATTTAAGCCTACAGGTCTGGGATTCCAATTGTCGTCAATTACATGGGAGTCCAACAATATAACCATTATGCCATCTGCTGTTCCCTAATTGTAGACTTTCTATTTCATTACATTAGAGTAAGAAAGAGAAGTAAGTGGAAGATAATAAATCTTGCTAAACTTAGAGATGAACTAACCAATCCAAGGGAAAAGAGGGTAAGATGATGTGAAGTGAACAGATTACAGACACATGTTCCTGGCTGTGTAGCTAATGAGAGGCTAGTATCCCTTTCTTATCAGCCTCACAGTATCATCTGCTAGCCGTCATTTATTCTGATTGGTTGATGCCTTTTATAGACTTGGTCAAATATTTTGAGGGTTACTTCATTTTGTAAGCTTTTATTGAAATGTTGACTATCATCCCATCATTTCCAATAGCCACAGGAAAACTTTTCTCAAAAACATTGAACAACCTGGAGTCAAATTCTGTTTCTGTTGTTCATTAGTGGTGAGGTTTTGGACAAGTTATGTCTTTTTGAGGTCTAGTTTTCTAACCTGAAATATGAAAGAAAGAATTAGATAACTTTTAAAGTTTAATCCAAGTGCAAAGCAATGTTTCTCTGTTATGTTTGTAAATATAAAATTACCAGTGCTATTAATAATCATAGTGGACTATTCACAATAGAAAGTCATTGTGTCCCCTTCTAGAGATGACTCACATATTCAGAAAAATTATTAATAGGTCTATGTGTTAAGCACCAAGTTAGGAACAGAGGACATGACAGTGACCAAAAGACTCTGTATACCCTACTTTAGTGAGTTTAGAAGCCAATACCGTGCTATTTTGACTATCACAGCTTTGTAATATGTTTTGGGATGAGAGAGTGAGATGCTTCCAATTCCACTCTTCTTGCTCAGTTTTACTTGGGTGATATGGGATCTTTAATGATTCCAGACAAATTTTATGATTTTTTTTCTAAATCTATGAAGACTGTCTCTGGTAATTTGATTGGGATTGCATTAAATAAGTAGATTAATTTGTGTAGAAATGCCATTTTGATTATATTAATTCTTCCAATCCAGGAAAGTGAGATGTCTTTCCACTTCTTTTTGCATCATTTTCCATTTCTCTTTCTTGTTTCTTTTTATTTTTTTCATAGCTTTCCTTGTAAAGATCTTTGACTTCTTTGGTTAGGTTTATTCCTAGTTATCTTATACTTGTTTTCTGGTTATTTGAACTGCTTTCAAATTGTTCCTCAGATAAGGGACTGATAAATCAGAACATATAGGGAACTCAAACAGTTTAAAATCCCCAAAATAAACAACTCAATTAGAAGATGGGCAAATGAGCTGACTATACAACTCTCTAAGGAAGACATACAAACAGTCAAAAACATATGAAAAATGCTCAACATCCCTTATTATAAGAGAGATGCAAATCAAAATTATAATGAAATATCACCTAACCCTGGTCAGAATGGCTAAGATTAAAAGAATAAAGAAAGTAAGTTTTCATGAGGTTGTGGAGAAAAGAGATCTCTCCTATACTCTTGATGGGGATGTGAATTAGTACAGATGCTGTGGAGAACAGTATGGAGTTTCTTAAACAAACAGAACTACCATGTGATCTAAACCCAGTGGTTCCACTCCTGGATGTCTGCCCAGGGGATAGGAATATACAGTCATTTTCAGGGACACTTGTGCATCCGTGTTTGTTAAGGCATTTTTCAGTTGCTGGGACTTGGAAACAGACCAAGTGTCTACAAACAGATTAATGGATTAAAAAAGTGTGGCACATATACACTGTGGGGTGCTACTCAGCCATGGAGAACAATGAGACCCTGGCATTTGATAGAAAATAGATACATACAGAAGTTTTACTGCTAAGTAAAGTAAGGCAGACTATGAAAGAGAAGCATTGTATATTCCCACTCAATATATACTGAATGTCAGCACTCTATGGCAGAAACTGAAAGATCACAAGGTATAAAAGCACAGGGAACAATTGTTGATACTAGAGACAGTGCAGGAGGAAGTGGAAAATCGTAGAGGGTTAGAGGTGGGAATCAAGGGGAAAAAGAAAGAAGCAGAATATTTAAGGGAAAAAAGTAGAAATTTATCTGTTGATGATAATGTATATGGTAATATCTTTGGCTGAATCAATATACAGTGTATTCATGCTGGGAAATTTTATTTCGTATGCTGTAATGACACACAATGATTGAATGTGAATTTTTTTTAAATGAATTAACACAAGATGCAAATTAAAAGTAAAAGAAAAACAAATCAGCTTTAAATCCAGGCCTGACTTTTGTCACTTATACCATCACACCAACCAGGTCTACCCAGGAGAATTTAGTATTTGGGGAAATAAGGTCCTGTACATGGAAATGATACCAGCTCATTTCCATCTTGCAAAGAAACTCTTCTAGCTAGGAAATTTTATTATGTATCTTACTCATGAGAAGAATCACCTGTTAGCTCTAGTAATTGTGTTATGCCTCCAAGCAGGGAGAAGGAACCTGTATGTATTCCTGACTTACTGGTTTATTAACATTTGAGCTAATTTGTGGACCTTTTAAGATTAGTATTTAGAGCAAGAAAAAGAACAAGAAAGAGGCCAGTGTTTGTGAGTAGATGATGGGAGCAGATAGGAAGCAAAATGACATTGAATCCTGGCAAAATAAATAATTCAAAGAATACATGTTCCTCTTAATTGTATATTAAACAGACATCTTTATTATTAGGTGAAATAACTTGCTCATTTCTACCCTTCCCTTCTCGTATTTAATAACTGAACAGTTCACTGCTCTAGTGATAAACTGTGTCTGAAAACTAAAGTGCCAGAATTTTGAGAATCTCAAATTGAATGGGGTTAGGAAAATAAAAATTAAGGAATCCTGTATTCTAGCCATCTCTCAGCAGTTATTTATTTCCCCTTGGGAAATTAGATAGGAGCCAAAGAGGATCAAGAGATTATTAAAAAAAAAAATGTGTTCTAAAATATTAACACATATCCTTCCCAGGGCTAAGAATCACAGGTCCAGATGCCACCACTCCGAGGCCCTGTGATCATGCCTCCTCACCTGGCATGGCCTCTGTACCCCTTGTATGCCTCATCTGGGCCTGAGGACACCACCTAAATGCAGCCATTAAATTATATCAACATGAAGAGCCTCCACATGCCCCACCTAGGGCCTGAGCACATCAACAGTCTCCCTAAAGCATGCTACCACCATCGACACTACAGTTCCTATCAGGGCCCCCACCTACCACAAGTGCCTCATCCAGGATCTGAAGATACACGAAAGGACTCTTCAATAACCTCCAGGCCTTATTTAGGAGGCATAATATCTCTGCATATTGCTGGCTAAATATTTTTCAATGTAGGCTTTAGAAATGAGTGCAACCAAGGGGCATTCCCAGGGAAAAATAAACCATATTGACTATACCACTAAAATTCAAAAGAATACCATGAAATGAGCTTAAGAGTCAAAGTTGAGTGGAAAATAGGAGGGCAAATAAACAGCCTAGCTACCAGAAGGTTTTGGGTTTTAATTGTCTGGGGTGCCATCATTTTAGGTAGACTTTCTGGGAATCTGATTTTTATACAAGGGTATGATCGTTCAAAGTTATTGTGGAGGTCTCTTAAGTTGAAATATGTGGAGTGAAGGAGTAGAGTTAGGCAGGAGGAGAAATTGAATTGAAATGATGCAAACAAAAAGAAAGGTCACAGAGGCTGCTCTGGAGTTGGCATCATCTATTAGTTACCCCGTGAAGCAGGGGTGCCAGGTGTTTAACTGGCCTAACTGACCAGTTATTTGATATAGATTGTTCCCTCTGTGGGACACTTTGAGGCATGATGAAATTGATGAAGAGGAAGAAGATGAGGACGAAGAGGAAAAAGAAAGTGGGAAACGTGAGAACAGAAAGAGAGAGATAAATGAGGAAAAGATGGTTAAGAACCCAAGCAACCTGCAAAGACAGAAATGTTCAGTATTGGCTCGATTTCTTTTTAACTGAGGAAAATTTCCCAAACTTCTCAGCTCATAGTTGTCAGTTGTCAACATTTCCAGCAACTAGGGTTATGGAATGAGTACCTCAGTTTGGAAGAAGGAATCTTATTGGTACACATAATATGGTACACACACCACTCTGCCACTCAGATTGAATTGTTTTATATAAGTTTTTGGAATAGCACTATAAGGATTGTTACTAATTTTGTTTGTTTTTTAAAATATTAAGATTACAAAGCTCTTTTCTTGTTCAGAAACTTGAAGTTCCATTATAATAGTGTAACTGAAAGCCACTGATTGGTGAACTCACCAATTACAATTATCCATGTTACAACAAGTTTTACACAAAAACCAAATAATGCTCACAATTTTATTGGGATGAAGTCCCCAGGCCTGGTGGTGGATTACCAAGAGGAGCTGCATGAATGGTACAGGAAATATTCTTTGTCTTTTGGGGTGTGAGAGTATCCTGGGGTTTGTATCACAGCTACTTTATTTATTATTTTTTTTAAAAACAACTACTAAATCTATGATCAGTCCAACCAATATTGAACATTTCTATCTTTGCATGTTACCTAGGTCCTTAACCATCTCTCCATCATCTCTCTCTCTTCTCACCTTTCCTACTTTCTTTCTCCTCTTGTTCTTCATGTCCAAATTCTTCATCATGTCCAAATTCTTCTGTTCTAACTTTGTCTTCATCTTAATACGCTTCATTAAACCCTTCCTCCTCACTATGCTCCTCATCCTCATCTCCTTCTCTTCTTCCCCCACAGGATCATTTCAGTGTCTGAGTCTGGAGTCTTCCTGGTCATCTTGGTCATAGCCATCCGGGTAGGTCAGTTGGGAGGAGCCCAGACACACCCACAGTTAAACTATCCAGGCCTTCCAGACATTCTACTTTTTCTAAAGGTCCAAGGTGTTATCTTTCAGTTCAATTTCCCCTTAAGTTTAGATGTGTGAGATTCAGAAGTTTTTCTGCTAACATGTCCAGACCTCTAAAGATTCTTCTGTCACTGAGCTCGAGTTTTTTCAATTTAGGCTACCACTTGGGGAGATTTGAAACTGAAATCAAGCCCTCATTTATTACTCTGGATAACACTAAGTTACAAATTCAGCAGTTAAGCCTTCAATTTGTTCATCATTCAATTTGCAATGGTTGAAAGCAGATTTTCCAGCGGTTTCTGGGGTCTGGTTCCTGAACTGCAGGTGGATCCTGTTCACCATCCATGTTCTCCACTGCCCCCTTCTTCAAACTCAACTTCCCACAGCAGAGGGTCGAAGGGTGAGAGGATCCCCAACCTTCACAGTAAGGGGTATAGGAAGGGATCTGCTCTTGGCAAACAGATGCTGTATTGGGCCTGCCTGTAACCTGGTATACCAACCAGGTTACTAATTACAATAGCGCAGAGAAACATGGAGGGAAAAGGTGGCTGGACTCGACACTAGTTTCACCACAGACACTCCCTGTTGGACCCTGTTAGGCCCATGACAGGGTGTCCTGGCTATTGGGCTCCCCTCTGCTCAGCTTAGCCTGTTGCTTTCTTTCTTTTTTTTTTTTTTTTTTACAGAGACTTAGAATAGAAAGATGTTAGGACTAGCAGATGACACAGCGGTTATATTGCTGGACTTCCATATGGCTAACCGTGGTTTGAGTACCAGACCCAGCAGCTTGAAATTCATGCTGGGCCCATGTGTGTGCATGCTGAAAATCCCGAGAGAATGAAGGAGAAGGGATTATAGCATGGCCATCTGCTTTGGGGGGTGGGGAGAGATTCCTCATTTTCTCTCTCTGGCAAGCAGAAAGAAAGAAAGAAAGAAAGAAAGAAAGAAAGAAAGAAAGAAAGAAAGAACGAACGAACGAACGAGGGAGGGAGGGAGGGAGGAAGGAAGGAAGGAAGGAAGGAGAAAGAAGAAGAAAGAAAGAAAGAAAGAAAGAAAGAAAGAAAGAAAGAAAGAAAGAGAAAGAAAGAGAGAGAAAGAGAGAGAGAGAAAGAGAGAGAGAGAGAGAGAGAGAGAGAGAGAGAGAGAGGGAGGGAGGGAGGAAGGAAGGAGAGAAGAAGAAGAAAGAAAGAAAGAAAGAAAGAAAGAAAGAAAGAAAGAAAGAAAGAAAGAAAGAAAGAGACAGAGAGAAGGGAGAGAGAGAGAGAGAGAGAGAGAGAGAGAGAGAGAGAGAGAAAGAAAGGAAGGAAGGAAGGAAGGGAGAAAGAAAGAAAAGAAAAGAAAAGGAAGAGAGGAAGGAAGAAAGAAGAGAAAAGGGTCAGGGTAACAAACTATAAACCCAAAAGCTACAGCCAAAGTTGAAGCAGCAACTAAAACTCACCATCTATCTCTCCTACGACCCTTTCTCAATTCTCAACCCCTTCAACTAGCACTTCTCATGATATCAAGAACTTACTAGGCAGATCGATTTATACCCCCATTTGATCTGAGTGATCAGAATCTTTGGACACCATGCTTTTCTCAGGCCATGGCCATTGCTCTCATATTTACTACTGAAATTAGCAACAGACACTCTCGTAAATGGTCTGAATGCTGACATATGCTTCCCTCCCCTGCTACATAACAGTCACTGGATCTCAGGTAAACAATCAGGAGCAATTACCTTTCACTTCCCTGAAAGTCTGATTGCATGAGGAGAGCACAGCAATAACCATGACCTCAAATTTATTGAGATACTTTTCTCTGCTCCATGGCAAAAACTTTTTCTCACAGAACTAGGATCCTCTAAACCTGAAAGCCAAGAGTTGTATGCATGGGAAACATACATTCCACAAAGCGTCACCTGGAATGATGGTAAATGGCACCATTCCAATCCCACCTCTTGATTCCAAGACCACTTTTCCTACTGGTGACAAAAAGCCATAAAACAGCCGTTGATTTTGTGTATATTCTGCATCTTTGATGATGGTGCTTTATCTCTAGACAGACACCGCAGTTGTGCTTTCTGAAGGCCTCCCAACAGCTTCTAGGTGATATAGTATGTGTTAGGTCCAGTAGATCTGGTGATCATGTGTGAAATACCACATCTTCTTTGCTGTAAAGAGGGACTGTTGGTCTGATGTGATGGTGTACAGGGTCCAGTGTCAACTGATGAAATATTCTGTAATCTCTAAGGTCGTTGCACTGGCTGAGACCCTGAGCTCAGCAAAGGCAAATCATGCCCAGTTTATACATCTATTCCAGTGCAGATTAATTTTTACTCTTTGCAGAGTAAAAAATGGAATCAACTTATCAAAACATGACTGGTGTGTTGTTTTAAGGGTTGAGGATGCCCTTCTGGGGACTCAGCGTTGGCTTCTCTTGGTGAAAGTTTAGACAGTTGGAATTTACAGCAGCTAAGTCAGCCTTGATGAGTGAAAGTCATGCTGTTGGGTCCAGGCGCACTTGCCATCCCAGCCATGGGGGACAGCAATGGCAACTACGCGTTCATTTGTGAACGAGTGTGCCAGCACCAGAGCAGTTGATTACAGAGACTTACGGATAACAATTGGCCAAGTCACTTCATCTACTTGGTTGTTTTGTGTCTGTTCTGTGATAGATGTTCTCTGGTTGGTGTTGACATTGACATATGCTATCAAATCTGTCACAATTCATGCCTGCGCTCATAGGTCCAGTGCATTCTTCTTAGCTGGCTTCACTGTTGCTAGTTTTCTAGTCCTTCGTCTTTAAAATTTTGAGCAACTAACTAACCTATGTGTCACTGTCCATCAGTCTGTACATATTTTTGCCCCAGGCTACTTCTCTATCCATACAAAGAGAATTATCAGGAGCACTAGTCAAAGCCTTGCCTAGTCAGAGCATCTTACCTCACTAATGCCTTTTTTTTTTGAAGAGGTTTTTGCTATAGGGTGCGTGCACTCGCCAGAAAGACAGAGAGAGATAGAAAGCGAGAAATCACCCCCTAGGGGAATGGCCACGCCGCAATCCCTTCTTCTCCATTCTCCTCTCGGGATCTTGGGCACGCACGCACATGTGCCCTGCGTGAGTTTAAGCCACCGTCTGGGACTCAAACCATTGTCTACTACATAGGAGTCCAGCGACATAGCCATTACGCTAACTGCTGGTCCCACCTCACTGATGCCTTTTAGAGTCCTTTCTAGTGTAGCTGTATTATACCAACAGTCCATTTTTGGTTTTTACACACATGTTAACAGAAACTGTCCGTGAACATAACTTGGCATTGTTACTCCTTCGTTAGCTTATCATAAGTGACCTATTAGCCCCACTGTGTGGCCAAGGGGAGAACTGAAGCAGAGAAACTTTTTACCAGTAATGGTGGACATGGGATGTGGCCCACCTGCTTGTGTAATGTACTTGTTTCCTCTTCCAGGTGTATCCTTCTATCTTATGGCTTGGTGGGTCTGATAGAACCCAACTTATGACAAATATGGACAATACATGATTACTTCAAGCCCCATTTGTCAGGAGGTTTGTAGTTATCACAGATCACTAATAAAACAGGAGCTATTTTTGTAATACAAATTTCCCTACTGCAGCTGGCATGGCTTCACTCCAGAACCCTAGTGGTACTCTACAACCCTTTGTTGTGAGTCTCCTGGTAGAACATCTTACAGATTCTATATGATATCTCTATAGTCTGAGCGTTTATCTCCTCCCCACAATTCATATGTTGAGTGCCAATACCCAAGTGTTAGATGTGTACTATGAGGTAGCCCATGAGTGGGATTAGTACCTGCATAAGAAGATTGAAAGAAGCTGCCTTGCCCCTCTGCCGTGTGAGAACACAGAGAAGCTGCCATTTATGAGGCACAGGCTCTGACTAGACAACAAATTTGCTGATTTCTTGATCTTGCAGTTCCTAGTCCCCAGAAATGTGATAAGTACATTTCCGTTGTTTATTAACTATACAGTCTAAGGGGTATTTTTTTTTCTTTTTTACACTTAATTATTAAAAATTGTGATAAAGTACACAGAGCATAAAATGGACTTTTTTGCCATTTTAAAGCAAATAGTTGAAAGTTATAATACATTACCACAAAGTTTCTGGCTTAAAAGAACAAAAATTTATTTTCCAACAGTTTTAAAGGCCAGTGGTCCAAAATGAAGCTATTGGTTGCCCTGTACTCCTTCTAAGGCTCTGTTCTGAGTAACTTTTAGCTTCTGATGACTCTTTTGCTTGTGTACTCATCATTTTAATCTCTGTTTTTGTTTTTGTTTTTTTATTCAATCACTGTGTACCATTACAATATAGCAAATAAATTTTCTCATTCTTAATTTGCTATATATTTGTACAAAGACAGTACCATACATATTATCATCAACAGATAATTTTCCCACTCTGTCTCTAGTGTCCATTACACTTTTTAATACTTTTTTTTTTTTGAGAGTTTTCTGCTATAGGGAATGTGCACTCGCCAGAAAGTCAGAAAGAGACAGAGAGGCAGAAAGCGAGAAATCAACCCCCAGGGGGAATGGCCATGCCACAATCCCTTCCCCTCCATTCTCCTCTCAGGATCTTGGTCACACATGCATATGTGCCCAGCGTAAATTCAAGCCACTGGGTCCAGGACGTGAACCACTAATGACTACATGGGAGTCCAGCGACATAGCCATTATGCCAACTGCTGATCCCTACAGTTTTTAATACTTTTATGTTCTCCAGTCTTTCAGTCTCTACCATATAGTCTGGACAGTTGGTATATGTTAAGTGGAGACATACAATGTCTCTCTTTCACAGTCTGACTTGCTTCACTCAGCAACACATCTTCCGTATTCGTCCACCTTCTATCAAACTCCACGGCCTTGTTGTTTTGTTTGGCTGAATAGTATTCCATGGAGTATATGTGCCAAAGTTTTTCAATCCATTCATCAGTTTGTGGACATTTGGGTTGATTCCATATCTTGGCAATCGTGAATAATGCTGCAATGAAAATAATTGTGCAAGCACTATTCTGACTGAGTGCTCTCTGTCCTTCAGGTAGATACCCAGGAGTAGAATTGCTGATCATATGGTAGTTCTATTTGAAGGTCTTTGAGGAACCTCCATATCATTCTCCACAGTAGCTGGACCAATTTACATTCCCACCAGCATATAGCCAACTCATCTTTGACAAAGTCTAAAGTGTTTTGCTGCAGGAGCCTGAATGGACCAAGGCAACATGTGTTCCTACCATAGAAATTTATAATACTATAGGATTGTCTGAGTTTATGGCCCAGAAGTGGTAGACTGCTAATACCATAGCCTACATCTGTTGCAGAGACCATTCTTATTTTTTATTTATTTATTTATTTTTTTGGAGAGGTTTTTCGCTATAGGGCGCGTACCCTCGCCAGACAGAGAGAGACATAGAGACAGAAAGCGAGAAATCACCCCCCAGGGGGGATGGTCACACCGCAATCCCTTCTCCTCTTGGGATCTTGGGCACGCACACACACGCGCCCGGCGTGAGTTTTAAGCCACGGGTCCGGGACGCGAACCGCGGTCGACTACGTGGGAGTCCAGCGACATAGCCATTACGCTAACTGCTGATTCCCGAGACCATTCTTATTTTTGATTCCAATGAAAACTGATAGCATTTGTATCACCTGGAAAATCAATATTTTGAAGTATGAAATATTGGGTTGTCAGAAAAGTCATTATGCATTTTTTTTGCATAGAAAAACATAGAAAATATACATCATGACTTTTTTGACAATGCAATATGTTATTTCCAGAACATGAAGAGATTTACCAGGATGCCAAGCTTTATTAGCCATCTTCATAGCTTTCTGAAGGTCAGACCTTACAGCTGCTGATTTAGACGTTTATTGCTACAGACCAAATTGTGTCCTCCCAAAGAATATCACCTTTATATACTGAAGCCCTAACTTCTAACATGACTATGTTTAGAGACAGGATGTTTATAAAGGGAATTAAAGTTATATGAGTTTATAAGGGTGGTTCTTAATCTAAAAGGACTAGATGAAAAGGAGTAAGTCTCTCTCTCGTGGCGCTCACTCCACTCTTGCTATTGCTTCTGCTCTTTGTATGTATGTAGAGGAAAGGCCACATGAGGACACAGCAGGAACGTGGTTGTCTGCAGTCCAAGAAGAGATCTCTCACTGAAAACCAATAATACTGGCACTTTTATCAAAGATATTCCAAAATATCACAGTCTTAGAACTGTAAAAAATAATTTTTATTGTTTAAGTATCCAGTCTATGGTATTTTGTTGTGGCAATTTGAACAGACTAATAGACTCAATGTGATAATTGGGTCCACTTTGCTTTTGATGAACACCCTACCACCTGGCCTCTATATTTTTAGGATTCTATTATCCTTATTGCTATTGCTAAATCCAGCTGTGTAACAACATCTTCCACCGTCAGCCCTGCCTATGGAGACAGCCACCACCGAGTTTCTCAATGATGCTAGTGTTCCTCTCCCTAGCACACTCTTTATTACTTTGGTAAATGAAATATCCCTGAGAGTCTCCTGCTGAACTGTATTTTCCCGGCTTGAATATATATCCATCATAGCATGCTATTTCTCCAAGACTTTGGTTCTTTATTCTACAACCTACAGTGCCTGGTATAGAAGTTCAGCATCACTTTCTAAAAACTTCCAGAAGTTTTCTAAGCACATGTTAGCACTATGTTTTGGGATCCTTACAAGGTATTAAATCCTACATACAGAAGAGTGTTCATACATCAATAAACTCCATTAACCAAGCCTTGTTTTCTGCCCCCATTGATCCTATACCCCCAGAATCCAGTTTTATACATACTTTCCCAGCTTTTGCTGCTATATGTTGGCTATATCCTGTAGTTCCTTCAAGGTATAATCCTCTTCTTACTTAGAATTCCTGACACATCTCTGGATAGGTTGTATAGTGATATGACTCTAGTTTTAGTCTGATGGCCAAGAAGAAAGGTGGAGGTAGACTCTACAAGATGGTGGCCTCTATTTTTTTTTTTTTTTAAGAGAGATTTTTGCTACAGAGCATGTGTGCTCTCTAGAGAAACAGAAAGAAAGCAAGAAATCCTTCCCTCTGCCCCTGGGGAGAGAATGGCCACACAACAATTCCTTCTCCTCCTGGGATCTTGAGCAGGCACACACATGCACCTGGCATGGTTTTCAAGACTCCAGGTTTTGGACTTGAACTGTGGTTAGCTATGTGGGAGTCCAGTGTCTTAACCACTATACCACCTTCTGACCCCTTCTGAAATTCTTTAAGAGACAAGAGAGTTCTATTCTCTAAGGGAGAGTAATGGGCCACTTCATCAAGTAAAGAGAGTTCAGAGGGATCTAACACTTGAAGCATTTTTCAGTACATAGATCCTAATGTCCCTATGTATGTCTCAGAATCCCACTATTTCCCAGGAAGTTCTCTTACCTTTGCATAGCAGAAGTAGCTAGAGAACTTAATCTTCTCTGGAGTTTTGCTATTTTAAAAAATAATTAATTTATTCTTATTTTAATTTATTTTATTTTTAATTTTTTTTAAAATAATATTTTATTCTTTTTATTGCCATAGGTTCTATATGCTCACTGGAGAGAGAGAGAAAGAGAGAGAGAGAGAGAGAGAGAGAGAGAGAGAGAGAGAGAGAGAGAACTTCTCAGTGAAGTGTGAACACACCAGAATCCTTTTTCCTCCATTTCTGCATCCCATAAGGATTTTGGGCACATCCCCATGTACACATGCATCCATTATGTTTCTCATGCCTCTAGATCTAGGACCTATGGGGTTTTGACCCAAACCATGGTCAGCCTGGTGGGATCTGGCTTGCTTAATTGCTGCCCTATGGGCTGGCCTGAATTCTGATACTCTTAAAATTTAAGTTCTGGACCAATCTCATAGACTTGTGGTTAAGGGAGCCAGATCCCACATGGCTGACTGTGGTTCATATCCCAGCCTCTTATTTGATAGAAAGTGGTCAGATATGGAAGATCTATTGTTGAGTGAAGTAAGCCAGGCTATGAAAGAAAGATATTGTATGTATCCACTCAATATATACCGACTATCTGCACTCTATGGTAGAGAGCGAAATATTGGGAGGGCATAAAAGCAGTGAAAGTACTTAACGAGAATAAGACAGTGGAGAATGTGGGGGTGAAGAGAAGCGGATAGAGAAAGATAGCAAGAGAACAAATAGGCAGGGCATTAGTGGGAAACAGATATGGCTTATTACTTGTTGATGACATGTGTAGTAGTATCAACTGGATTGGACTGAGAAGAATTTCATGATGAGTAAACTCTTTTTACAAGCAAAATGAGAAATAGTGATTGACTGTTTAAAAAATAATTAGAATAATAATAATAATGACTGGGAAAAACATTGAAAAGACATTGAATGATGAAGTGGGGAGATCAATGTCTCTGTATTAACTGACATGCATGGCATTCCCTTTTGAAAAAGCAATGTAATACACTGTAAAGTTATATGTAATCCAATGTAATATAAAGAAGATTATGATGATAATAAAAATTAAAAAAAAAATCCCAGCCTCTTGAAAAACTCACCAGGCATGTGTACCTGTGTGCCCCAAATCCCAGCAAGATGGAAGAATGGAGAAGGGATTATGGTATGATCATGTCCCACTGGGAGGTGCTTTATTCCTCTTTCTTTTTCTGTCTTCCTGGCAAGGGCACTCACTCTCTGACAATTAAAATTAATGAATGAATGAATGAATGTATGCCCTGAATGTAAGCTCTAACTTTTCTTGCCCTCAAGTTCAGGAGATAAGAGTCTCCTTAAATGCTGCAAGTGAGGCCTTTTGACTTTTCATACTTCCCTTTCAATGATGAGTTTTAACTCTCAATCTCTCATTGTTTTTTAGCAAAGGACAAGTGGTTCTGAGCAAAGGCCATCAGATTACCTTCTTATTCTAATTAGTATTTATAAGATCTTGTATTTCACCTACCAGCATCCCCTTCCAACTGGTTTCTGGTTTGAGTTCATTACATTGAAAGTTTTATTTGCACTGTTATACCATGCTCATATTCATCATTGCTTCACCTAACTCCAGGTATTTTTATTGCTTTCATGAGAGGTAATCCAGGTCTATAGCCTATTTAAGAGTTTTCTTCTGTAGGCAACTTCTCTAACAACTATCTTAGAATGATTTCTCAAAAATAGACCTTAGGAAGGAAATTATGGTGCAATAAATTTACTAAGGTGTGACCCCAAGAACAACAGCTATAGGCTATAAAAGCAGTAGTATTGAGTAGAAGGAGAAGTTGTGTCATGATGCACTCTTTTTTTTTTTTTGGAGAGACTTTTGCTATAGGGCGCGTGCGCTCGCCAGAAAGACAGAGAGAGACAGAGACAGAAAGCGAGAAATCACCCCCCCCAGGGGTGATGGCCACGGCGCAATCCCTTCTCTTCCATTCTCCTCTCAGGATCTTGGGCATGCACACACACACTCCCGGTGTGAGTTTTAAGCCACCAGGTCTGGGACTCAAACCGCGATTGACTACATGGGAGTCCAGCGACATAGCCATTATGCTAACTGCTGGTCCCATGATGCACTTTTAATAAAGGCTTTAGCAAATCCTACTGGAAGCTCTGGAACCGGGAGGGTCTTCACAATGGCATTTCTTTCTTTCTTTCTTTCTTTCTTTTTTTTTTTTTTTTTTTTTTTTTTTTGTTGGAGAGGTTTTTGCCATAGGGCACATGTGCTCACCAGAGAGACAGAGACAGAAAGTGAGAAATCACCCCCCAGGTGGGATGGCCACACCGCAATCCCTTCTCCTCCATTCTCCTCTCGGGATCTTGGACACACACGCACACGTGCCCGGTGTGAGTTTAAGCCACTGGGTCCAGAACTCGAACCACGGTCGACTACATGGGAGTCCAGCGACATAGCCATTACACTAACTGCTGGTCCCACAATGGCATTTCTTAATGGAAGGGGACCAGATTTAATAGGCCTTTGTCAATAAAGTATTGGCTACCACAAAGGAGGAGACATTACTTTGAGCCAGGTGAATTTCATGCTAAGGAAAATGTTCAAAGAGGATTCAGCTGTGAGCAGTCAGTCACTAATACTCTCAACAGCTAAGGGAAAGAACTCATTTATCAACGTACTCACTGCAGTATGCACTGCCTTGTGTCTCACTTTCTTACCTATACATTTAAGAAGATCATAGAACCAACTTTGTAAGATTATTAAAAGGATTATAGGGGTCAGCAGGTGGTGTAGTGGTTAAGGTGCTGGACTCCCACATGGCCAACCACAGTTCAATTCATGGACCCAGTGGCTCGAAAATCACACCAGGTGTGTGTGCATGCATGCCCAACATTCCAAGAGGAGAATGAAGGAGAAGGAACTGTGGCATGGCCACCTGCCCTGGGGGCTCATTTCTCACTTTCCTTATCTCTGTCTCTGTCTCTCTCTGCCAAGTGCACAAGCCCTATGGCAAAAACCTAAAACAAATAAATATAATAAAAGAATCACACAATTGAGTTCATGTAAAGTACTTATAGTATATAGGAAACATTTGTGAAAATGTTAGATTCCAATAAAACATACTCTTATCTTAGTAATAATACTAACTGATATACCTGAGTTAAAACTGTACAGACAGAAAGAGGAACTTGGCCTTCCATATTACATTAAGTCATTCTCATTAAATTGTCCTAAATGATTCAACTTGCTTGCTACCTAAATGAATCCCTAAATGAATAGAAATGATATCAATGAGGGCCTACTCTAAGAGGTTCCTTTAAGAAACTTCTTGTTACTGTCTTGCCTCATTAGCCAACAGGCATTCTCAGAAGAGTACAGATTTGTTTTTCTGGCAGCCTATAACTACCTTTTCATGATGTAGTTATAAATAAGAATGCTAGTTCTGGATTCCAGAAGAAGAAAGGTTGAGGGTACATGGAAGAATTGAGTGAAGTAAGAGATAGTTGTGGGGACTTATGGCCAGCTAAGCCACATGGACATTAGGGAAACGGGAGAGAAATTTTTATTAACTTATGTGTAGTAAATGGAAGGAAAACCAGAAATATCCTTGGAGTCAGATAATTTTTTAAATTAATTAATTAATTAATTAATTTTTGGAGAGGTTTTTGCTATAAGGGTATGTGTGCTCGCCAGAAAGACGGGGAGAGACAGAATGCGAGAAATCACCCCCCGAGGGGGTATGGCCACACTGCAATCCCTTCTCCTCCATTATCCTCTCAGAATCTTGGGCACACATACACACGTGCTGGGCGTGAGTTTAATACACCAGGCCTGGGACTCAAACCTCAGTCAACTATATGGGGGAGTCCAGCAACATAGCTTTTACGTCAATTGCTGTTTCCCAGATAAGTTTATTTGTGAATCTTTCCTGAGTTAGCGTTTTGGGTGTAGGCGTTATCTTACCTGGTACTAATTTGTAAAGCAAATGTTTCTTGTGGCTTGTTAGAGGGGCATGATAATCCTGCCTATCTGATAGTTTTGCTGTGAGAACTAAATAAGACAAGTATTTAAAGTGCTCAGCACAATGCATGGTATATGATGAGTATGAATACTCACTGGCTGTTGCAGTAACGCCTAGCCATAGTCACAGTGGCACAGGCTGTAGGGGCACCACTGTGAGATGTTGCTGGTCATTTTGGAAAGCTTCGGGTTCATCTCCTGGGTTTACCTGGACATGTCAGGCACACCTGTAATCCTGGCTGGCTGCAGGACTTGGAAGGACTGCAGTGTGAACATCCTGTTGAGAGTGCCTCTCTCTCTCCCTCTTTCAAAAAAAAAAAAAAAAAAAAAAAAGTGGACAGGGACCAACAGGTGGCATGGTTATTGGGGCACTGGACTCCCACATGGCTGACCACAGTTTTGAGTTTTGGATGTGGCAGCATGAAACACACCATGCACATGTGTGTGCATGTCCAAAATCCTCAGAGTAAAACGGAGGAGAAAGGATTGCGGGGACCAGCAGTTGGCGTAATGGCTGTGTCGCTGGACTCCCATGTAGTTGACCGCGGTTCGAGTCCCGGACCCGAAGGCTTAAACTCATGCCAGGTGCATGTGCGTGCATGCCCAAGATCCCAAGAGGAGAATGGAGGAGAAGGGATTGCCGCGTGGCCATCCCCCATTGGGGGGTGATTTCTCGCTTTCTGTCTCTCTCTGTCTGTCTGATGAGCGCATACGCCCTATAGCAAAAACCTCTCCAAAAAAAAAAGAAAGGATTGCCGTGTGGCCATACGCTCGTGGTGGTGGGGGGTGGGTGGGGGGTAGTGATTTCTCTCCCTCTGTCTCTCCAGCAAGTACATGTGCAAAAATCTCTTTAAAAAAGGGGGGTGGGGAGTGGCAGGTGGTGTGGTGGTTAGGGTGCTGGACTCCCACATGACCAACCGCAGTTCGACTCCCAGACCTGGAAGCTTGCTTTCTCACTTTCTCTCTATCTCTGGTCAAATTATTAAATAAAGCTAAAATAATTCTTAAAAAAAAGAAAGAAAAGAAAAGAAAGAGAAAATAAATGGATAAATGAAAAGAGCAAACAAAAATTGAGCCACCTCCATAGTATAATGAGTAGGGAGCCAGATCTCACATGATTCATTGCATTTTGAATCCCAGCCCCAGAAGCTTGAAAGACAGTCTGAGCATATGTGCGTGCGTTCCAAATTTTGATGGAATGGAGGAGTGAAGGCAAAGAAGTTGTATGTGACCACACCCTACTGGGGAGTGTTCTCTCTCTCTCTCTCTCTCTCTCTGACAAGCACACCTGTCCTATGGCAATAAAAATAATAACAATTATTCCTAAGCATCTGTCTAAAGCTAAACAATAGACTTGGACACGCAATGGTAGTGATAATGATAAATCATGATGCATGTAACTGAGAACTATCTAATTTAATATTTGCTGTTAAGGAACTTACCTCAGATATCTGAGATAGGGCTTAAAACCATGATGAAAGTGCATAAACTTACCTAGTGTTAGGTTTGATTTGGGAGCGGCAGCAAAGTCAGAGGTGGCAAGGATGAAAATACCAGTCAGGCTTTGGGGTTTAATAAAACCAGCGTAATTTATTCTGCGCTCTTGGGTGAGGTCCCTTGGCCTAGGCCTGGTCAGAGGCCCAGGGAGTCACGCCCAGGGTGGGTGCTGCTTGTTCTTAAAGGGCCGTTGTCCAATAGGTGGTCACCACGGGTCCTTGTCTGGCCAATGAAGTTCGCTGTTTCTGTTCAGCTTTGGCAGGCACGCCAAATGCTGAAGGGCAGGAAAGTCGGTTGGTGATGGCAGGCCAGGTGTGGACAACAGGAAGGTTCCTGCTGGTGGGACTGTTTCCACCATGTTTCTTTTCCCTTCCCCCAGACCTTACACCTAGAACCTAAGAGAACTGGCATGCTGTGCAGACATATGTATAAGCCTTTTCACCCGTTCTTTCCAGCACCTCTGTTCCCTTTCTCATTTGTCTCCTTTAGGAAGAGTGTTAAAGCCTTTTTACTTTAAAGATAGAGAGTAAAAAGGACACTGTGTTTCTGCAGGACTGGCTGAGATTTGTTGACATTGAGCTCAATTTGAATAATTTATTCATTATTTATAGACCCATTCACATCATGATGTTTCTTTTTCTTTTCTTAAAAATAAAAGAAATCAACCACACGATAAATATGTTTAATTAGTGGCATGTGCAAGTCTTAAGCGAAGTTAACTTGTTTTATATGTTTAGCATATTCTTTCAGACACTTCATCCCAGACGCTGACAAGCCTGTTCGTTTATATTCATCAACTCTTCTAAAAACCAGTCATGTATTAGAATTATTATTAAAGTAACTCAGTTATACTTGAAGTATGAGTTAGATCCGCCTCACCCACTACACATAGACCTTTTAAAGAATCCTCGAAGGAAGTATTAGATTAACCAGCTAGAGTTTGCTAGAATATAGAATGCAATGCCCTGTTAGGTAGAAACTACTCTTTTCATAGTCGACCACGGTTTGTGTCCCAGACCCGGTGGCTTAAAACTCATGCCGGGCGCGTGTGCGTGTGTGCCCAGGATCCCGAGAGGAGAACGGAGGAGAAGGGATTGTGGCGTGGCCATCCCCCCTGGGGGGGGTGATTTCTCGCTTTCTGTCTCTCTGTCTCTGTCTGTCTGGCGAGCGCACGCGCCCTATAGCAAAAACCTCCTGCCCCCCCCCAAAAAAAATTTTCCAGTGTTTCTTTTTACTGTCTAAAAAATTTCTGTTGGTCATGACTAAAAGCAAAACTAGCCCTTAATTTTAAATATCATTGTTCAGATAATTAATGTTTCATGTTTACCAAATGATTTCTATCATTTCAAAAATATAGGAACCCACATTAAAACCAGCTGGTTATTGAAACATGGTTTCTAAATGTTTCGTGTTGTAGAAAGAAGTCATTTTTCCTTCAAGGAGAAAGGTTTCTGGAACGAACAGTTTCCTTACAAGTAAGAACTCAAGTCAGAAACGAAAGATCCTCCCACAGTTTGCTTTTGGCTCTTTCTTACTGAGTGTGGGTTATGCTTTCGTAGGTCCCTCTTCATTCACTGAGATTCTCTGAAACCTCTACCTTCTCACTTCAACATTCCAGCAACCAAGCTACCTTCACTGCTTAAGCAGTACACCTAGCACAGCTGACAGTCAGACCAGGTGTAACATTTCTGTTAACATTTTCACCATCCTGTAACAAATTTATTTTTCAGTAATAATCACTAAATAAAAAGATTTGCCTGACATGATAATGGCTGGAAATGAAGAGATAAATGCAAACTGAATTTTCCCTTTTTTTTTTCTTTTTTGAAATTCACATATATATGTTATGCTAGTCAGTAAAAATTTAAAATAACAGTAATAAAGAGAAAAAGAAAAAAAAGTAATGATTAACAATGTTAAGAACATTATTTATATTTTTTTAGAGAAAGAAGGATGATATTTGCCCACGTATCTGTCAGTTACAGTAATGAGTAACATACATTTTCTGTTTTTATACGTTACCTTCTACAGATTAGAAAAGACCTGAGCGGGACCAGCAGTTAGTGTAATGGCTATGTCGCTGGACTCCCACGTAGTCGACCGCAGTTTGAGTCCTGGACCCGGTGGCTTAAACTCATGCCAGGCACGTGTGCGTGTATGCCCGAGATCCCAAGAGGAGAATGGAGGAGAAGGGATTGCGGCATGGCCATCCCCCCTGGGGGGTGATTTCTCGCTTTCTATCTCTCTGTCTCTCTCTGTCTGTCTGATGAGCGCATGCGCCCTATAGCAAAAACCTCTCCAAAAAAAAAAAAAAAAAGAAAGAAATGACCTGAGCAAGGACAGTCTTTTTAACATATTCCTTTTCTTTTAATGATTTAGCCAGATTTATAAATGTCTTACTCTGTCTTCACTCTTACTTAAACAATGCAATATATTCATTTTAATTTCAAAAGTTTCTTTCACTTGTGCTAACAAAATACTTAAGAAAAGTTTTAAACTCCAGAAGTTTGCCAGAGGCACAATAATGTTTTCTCACATAAATTCCATAAATTGCCATCATTTTCATGTTTCTTTGAGAGGTTTTTTAGTTTAGTTCTGTTTGTTTGTTTTTTTGCTAGAAGGCACTTGAGCTCCCCAGAGAGACAGAAAGAGAGAAATCACCCCCTGGGGGGATGGCCATGCTGCAATAGTTTTTTCTCCCTTCTTCTCTGGGATATTGGGCACTCATGTACACACCCTGGCTTGAGTTTTAAGCCCCAAGTCTGGGACTCAAACCACAGTCGACAGTGTGAGAGTCCAGTGACATAACGCTGATTCCCATGTTTTTATGTTTTGGATTATTCTCTTAGCTTTCAAACAATACCTCGAAAGTATTTAGATATAAATTTTTAAAAATCCATGTGGTCAAATAGAATAGTATAATGAAATAACTCAGTTTTTCTATCTTGGTTTTACAACCGTTGGGTTATCATTATTTTGAAACTACTTTTTACATGTAGTAATATACAAGGTCAAAACAGTTCGTGATAAACTATGCTGAAAGCAAAGTTAAACAATTCTAATAAATCACAAACACCAAACCAATGCATATAGGTTAATATGGATGCCTTTCGTATAAAACACAATGTTTATTGAAGAATGAATACCAAATGCACGTTGATTTGAGTGTTTAAATGTAGCAAACGCTGGAGCAACTGTCCAAAACTTAAACCAAAAAACAGATGCCACCTCCATCCTGGTTCCCTGAAAAGTGTATTTTATCATGGTCATCATTTAAAATTATTGAATCAGGGCCAGCCCAGTAGCACAGCTGGGCAAGCACTGTGCATTGAGAACTGAGTCCCACATGGCCAGTCATAGTTCAAGTCCTGGCCCTAGTGTCTTGAGGAACACACTGGAATCCTAAGTGGGTAAGTGCCCCAAACCCTGGCAGGAACCAAAACTGGAAGGAAAAGAAGTGTGGCATGGCCATGCCACATGGAGGGATACTTCCTCTCTCTTTCTGATGAGTGCACACACCCTTTGACAATTAAATATAATAATAATTTTAAAATGATGAAATAAATGAAGATAAATTTTTAAAAAAAATATTGGTGGTAATAAACTTTAGACTGACACTATTTTGTTCTTATTACTGTGCCTGCCTGTAATGGGACAGAGCACCCATCACTTGCCCTTGGTGCCTGGCCAATGTTCTACCTCCTCCTAGGGCTTCATCTCTTACCATCTCAAAACAATCATACACTTAATATTTTTGTATCACAAATACACCAGGTCCAGAATATTGATATACTTTGTGAATGTGACCAAAATTCATTGGTATGTTCCTAGAGACTCATTTGCACTTGTATTTTTTACCACATGGAGAATGATTGACATTAATAAATTAGTAATCTGTATTGTTTTAAATGGCTGCAAGCATTAACTTTGTAGTTCAATGACTCAAACTCTCCATTTCCTATTCATACTTTGCCTTTCTGTTGCCCCTTGTACACAAATACACAAATATGATCTACTCTAAGCCACTCTGCACATTGTCTGATAAATTTGTCAAATCAAGTAACCATAGAGGAGGGCTGTGAGCAATTTTAACATTTTAAAGAGAATGAAGAAAAAAACAGTATGCCTGAAAGCGAGGGAAAGTGATGAGACTCAACAATAAATCAGAGAGACTGAACTGCCCCAGCTAATTCTGTCAGAAAGGAGTAAACAACTGCAGAGGCTTGATTCAGACTATTACCTTTAATGCATTAGGAGAAAGAGACAGAAGAGGGAAAATGACTAAGTAATGTGAGCAAATTTCACACTTAACATTTTGTCACTTAGCAGAGTTTACGCCTTGCTTGCATTATCCTGTGCTGATACAACATCTGAACAATAGAGAAGACCCACAATGACGAGCTTCTTTTGGGGGAAATTAATTGAATGAGACATAAACAAGTACATTTCTCTAAAAAGAAGATTCTAAAGCAAATGTGTAGAGAAGGACTTCAACTACAAGGGACAACAGAAAGGCAAAGTATGAATAGGAAATGGAGAGTTTGAGTCATTGAACTACAAAGTTAATGCCTGCAGCCATTTATTCATTTTAACAATACAGATTACTAATTTATTAATGTCAATCATTCTCCATGTGGTAAAAAATACAAGTGCAAATGAGTCTCTAGGACCCCTGCTGTGACACACCAATGAATTTGCATGGTCACATTCACAAAGTACACCGGATATCAATATTCTGGACCTCTCACTGTTTCGTCAGTAGGCACTCCAGTTTTCCCGAGGATACCTTCAGCACTACTTTTCTTCTGGACATTGAGATGAGTAGCCCTGATGGATTGTCTGCAGTTACAAAGTCAATTTTCCTAGAGGGTTAGCAGGGATTATATCACAAATGTTTTCATGCCATGCAAAGGAGCTTGGTAACAGAAAACCACTGAATAATTTTGTTTGTTTGTTTCATTGAAGGATTTTAACCAAAGCAGATGGATTTATGTTTTGAAAAGTGTAACACCGATGTACTAGATTGTTAACTTCTCAAAAGATATCTCCACATCAAATCCCTGGGCCCTCTGAATGCTATTTCATTTTGAAAAAGAGTCTTTGTAGATGTTATTATTTAAGGATTTAATATGAATTTATTTTGGACTATCTGGGTGGACACTAGATCCAATAAAAGTTGTTCTTTTTTTAATATAATTATTTATTTTATTTTACTTATTCATTCATTTATTTTAATTTGACCAGAGAGTGACAGAGCGAGAACGAGTGAGACAGCAAGCTGCCAGGTCTGGGACTCGAACCGTGGTCTGCCATGTGGGAGTGTCCAGCAACTTAACCACCACGCCACCTGCTGGTCCCAAAAGTTGTTCTTTCAAGAGAAGCTAAAGTTTTAAACTATCCATTATAAGATGAATAAGTTCTAGGGATCTAATGTACAGTATGGTGACTATAGTTAATAATATGTTTTATGTATTTGAAATTATCTAGGAAATTAGATCTTAAGTATTTCCATGAAAAAACAAAATTGTGAGTGTTCAGCTGACTTTGCTTCCTGTGGATTCAGGAGTAGAGATGAGCTCTAGAGTCCTGGAGTGAAAGCGAGGGCAGGGGACTTATCACTTACATGTGAACTTAAAGACGTGTGAATTAACTTCATTATTGTAAACATGTCACAATGCATAAGTATAAGGATACTTTAAGAAGCTGTACACTATAAACATATAATTTGGCCAATTTACCTTAAGAAAGATTAAAAAAAAGAAAAAGATAAAAAGAGAGACAAGGAACAGACACATTTGAAAGGACTTCCAAAAACTTGGTGGAAAAATAGAATAAAAGTATAAACTTATTTTGGTGCAAAACTGTTTTGAAATCCATGCATAATATTTTGCATAATATGCATTTTCATTAACTCCCTTATATATAGAAGTTAAAATGAGGACATAGCAGAGAGTTGCAACTATAAACCAAGAGATCCAGCAACCTCAAGAAATTTGAAGAGATAAGGAAAGGAGTCTCCCTTATAGTCCCGGAGAGAGGGCAGCTCTGCCAGCACCTTGATTCCAGACTGCTAGCCTGTAGCCAATAAGAAAATAAATTTCCGTTAAGTTGTAGTGCCTTGTTATGGCAGCCACAGGAAGATAATACAATTAATGACAACATTTAGGATGTGTTTGGTAGAGGGGTCTGAATGGTGAGGGTATAAAGCAAAAGAAACCATTACTATAGGACATATCTAGAAGAATATAAATCAAAAAAATTAACTTGGGATGATGGGACTTGATATAACTTTTATTTTCCTCTCTTTTTTTTTGAGAGGTTTTCGCTATAGGACGCGTGCGCTCGCCAGAAAGACAGAGAGAGACAGAGATAGAAAGCAAGAAATCACCCCTCAGGGGGGATGGCCACGCCGCAATCCCTTCTCCTCTATTCTCATTTCGGGATCTTGGGCACACACGCACACGTGCCCAGCGTGAGTTTAAGCCGCCAGGTCCGGGACTCAAACCGCGGTCAACTACATGGGAGTCCAGTGACATAGCCATTACGCTAACTGCTGGTCCCTTTCCTCTCTATTTTAATCTCTATTTCTCATATTTTAAAGAATACTGTGTATGGATTTCAAAGAGTTCATAGTAAATGTGTATTATGAAAAAACTATGTGTGGATTTCAAAGAATTTTTGCAACAAATTGAACTAGTACTTAATTCCACTTTCCATAAACATTTTGAAGTTCCCTCATATTGCTTTGAAAAAATAAGCCAAGTGAGACAAACAGGATTTGAACTAAGACAGTGGAAGAAGGCACTGAGTAGAGGGGCTGTGCCACACATATCCATTTGTTTATTTGCCAGACAAATATTTTCTAAGTGCTTACTACGTGCCAGGTGCTGCTGTAGGCACTGTGGAGCAAGCCGTGGACATAATAGGGAAAACATAAATATCTGACTTACGGATCTTAGATTCAAGGAGATGAAAACCCTAGAAGGTTTTGAGCAGAGGCATAGCTGACTTAGTTTTACAAAGACCACTATAGATGTTGGGTGTGATGTGAAAGCTAGCAGAACAGTTTGGAGGCTATTTCTATCCCAGTTAAAGTGACAGTGACTTGTGCTGCCATGGGAAAAGTGAGGCTATGGTTTCTTGTGACCTTTTGAATAGAACCAAAGGGGATAATGAAATTGATTTAATGAGCTCAGGACATATAGTCACCATGAGGTTATAAGTGTGTGTGTGTGTGTGTGTGTGTGTGTGTGTGTGTGTGGTGGGGGGGGGGGGCGGTGAGAGGAAAAGCAAACAGTGTACAAATCTGAATCCCAGCTTTTGCCAGTACCTATGAAAGCTTGGAGGCTAGGGTTGGTATAAACAACCTTATTGTGAGCAGGGTGGTTTTCTCTTGAATCCTGTTTATGGAGGGCCATGACACTCAAAGTAACAAGCTCAGGATATGGCTGTGATAAAGGAGATTTGTCTGAATCTGGCCCTACCTCCCAGCCCTCTTTGGGAAAGTCCTGGGTTTGCACCCTGAGGTCTCCCTATGCATGTAGGGAACACACATCCTAGTGATCCTGACTGGCTGAGGCTGGGCATTGGATTGCAGCATGAAAACCCTGTTGCAGGTTCCTGTCTTCCTCTCTCTCTCTCTCTCTCCCTCTCTCTCTCTCACTCCCTCTCTATTTCCCTGTCTTCCTCTCTCTCTCTCTCTCTCTCTCTCTCTCTCTCTCTCTCTCTCTCTCCCTCTCTATTTTCCTATCTCATGGAAAAAAAATAAAAACAAATAATTAAAAAGCAAACAGAAATTACCACTAGAAAATCATTGAGGATATTTACTTGGCTGATTATCAAGCTATACTTGGGCAACAACCTTAATTATTGGCAATCATCCAACCAGCTAATGGTGTTGGAAACTGAATCAACTATTAAAAATTATTTGTCCCTTTTTCTCAAAAATGACAACATAATTGAGAAGCAAATATGTTCCATACAACTTTTTTTCCTGAAGGTTTTTTAATTATCTCAACTCTATTCTAAAAGACTTTGTCATTGACTATAATTTAATCCAATTCCTATAATAGTGTAAGAAAATGAAAACCACATGTAGAATACTGGAAAGTGAGACTGACCTATTATTTTTGAATTGAGAATTCAATATAGCATGAACCAAATAGCTAATGTGACTTCCCAAATGGGAAGGCCAGACATTTTGGGCTTAGGCTAAATTGCAGGTCAGTTAGATAGCCCATATCACAACGGCAGATCAAGCAAATATGACAATGCTTTCAACTATTAGAAATAATTTTACACATAAATCAATTTGCATATGCAAATATACATAACATAATTTGTTTTAAAGTGATCTCAAATGCCACCAATCACTTGAAGACTTTTTCAAATCCCAGCACCCTTAAACACACAATTGCAAAGTTGCTGAATGTTCACCTTCATCTTCTCTCATTGTCTCTTTAGGGACTCCAGATCATACCATTGAAATCCTATAAAACATGAAAGCTTTATTTAAGATTTCTTGTTTCAGTTTTTTTTTTTTTTTTTTTTTTGAGAGGTTTTTGCTGTAGGGTACGTGCACTTGCCAGACAGACAGAAAGCGAGACCCCCCCCCCCCCCCCAGTGGGGATGGCCACACCATAATCCCTTCTCTTCCATTCTCCTCTCGGGATCTTGGGCACGCACACGCGCCCGGCGTGAGTTTAAGCTACCAGATCCGAGACTCGAACCACGGTTGACTATATGGTAGTTCAGCGACATAGCCATTACACTAGCTGCTGGTCCCACTTGCTTTAGTTTTCATGAACAAGCTATTAAAGTTATGTTTCGAAAGGAAGAAAATCTGTGTAAATAGCCCATCTCACAAAAAAATAAGTAGAGAAAATATCCTAGAAAGGAGAGAAAAAAGTGGTGAAGAAATTTTTTATCCATGGGAAGAAAAAAGGGTGTGGCAAAAAAATGCACAAATATAGCCCAGATACCCTAGCTATGGGTTTAGATTAGGATCAAGCAGGCTGTACTCTGAAGTGGTTGGCTAGGGAAATAGGGTGCACTCTGATTCTGTGCAAATCAAAGTTAACATTTTTGTGATTAATTTTAAGGAAAAGGATATACAAGTAATAACCAGTACTTTATTTATGAATCCTGGAAAGTCCATTGTTAATATAACTGACACCAACTGCATGTGGTTCTGGTCTCATTGACCTCTTGGTAAGCAGGATAATTCTCTTAATGAAAGATTTTTCTAAGAGAAAAGCATACCATCTTTTCTACATTCTTCAGGATTATCCCTTAAGTACCTCTCTTCATATGTTTATAGCATTCTACTTCATTTGCAATTTTTTTTTTTAAATTTTAGATTTTTACCATAGGGTGCACAGAGAGAGACAAAAAAAAGAAAAAGCCACAGTAAGAGGGACTGTGAGAAATTACACCACAGGGGGGAAGGCCCTTTTCCTCCATTCTCCTCTTGAGATTTTGGGCACACACACACACAAGAACCCAGCATGTTTTCCAAGCCACTGTGTCTAGGACTTGAACCATAGAGTTGTTCATGTAGGATCTAGTGCCTTTACCACCACACTATCTCCTGACCCTCATTTTGTAATTTGAAAGGTCCTATCTATAAACTTGTACCTGAGAGTAAAGACTATGTTAGACCCATTTTATATCAATAAAAAGAAACTGATTTGCTGCTTGCACATAGTAGGAACTCAGGTTGTATCTATGAAACTGAAAGAAGAAAGAATATGGGGAAAAAAGAAATTTGCTTCCACAAAGAGTGTACAATGAGAATATCTTTTTCCAAATTATTTGAGTACTGCAGAAAACAGCAAAGCTCTGAATCATTTACCCTTCCACCCTCAATCCAGAAATCTCTCTTGAAATGTACTACCAGGACCAGCATATGGCATAATGGTTACATTGTTGGACTCCCACATGGCTGACCGTGGTTTAAGTCCTGAACCCGGAAGCTTGAAAGTCACACCAGGCACACGTGTATGTGTTCCCAAAATCCCAAGAGGAGGATGGAGGAGAAGGAATTGTGGCCATAGCCGTTTCCCCTAAGGGGGGATTTCTTGCTTTTTGTCTCTCTGTATCTCTCTGGCGAATGAACATGCTCTGTAGCAAAAAACTCTCCAAAAAATAAAAAGAAAAAGATGTACTAGCTTTGGCATTCAGATCCCACACCAACCTGAACAGGCCAGGTGTAGCACATGCATATGTAATCCTAGTTAACTAAGAGGCTAATGAAGAGGATCACAATGGTGAGCTCCTGTCAAAAACACTTTTCTCTGTGGTTCTTCTTCTCTCTTTCATTATAAATAAGAGGTAGTTGCTCCATTCCTATTTCTATTTATCATCGTTTGATAATCAAGCTATGATTACATACGTATGCCTAACATTAGTTCCTTTACTACCGCTATGTCGCGCAGTCCAATCATTCCAACTCCTCATGCAGATGTTCCGAAACTATTTCATTCTTCATAATTAGATGGTCTCACAGGACTACACCTGTGAGGGGAAGAAATCCGCAAATCTATGGAATTCAAAGAGAACTACCTTTCCCTGGGGTCTTCTCCCCAAATGTTAGGAAATGTTAACTGATTATTTCAACAAGTAGAATTTCTTCCCCCTGAAGTCATGACCTGGTTATACCTGACAAATTCAAAACTTCTGGGCAGGCACCTTACGGCCATATATTTTTTTAAACTCTCACAAGTTTCTGGCTGCTTGCTTTCAAACTTGCAAGCTGGCAGGCTTCATCTTTTAAAAGCTTAATAACCTGAAAACCCACCAGGCACCTAGAATCCTTCTAATTTTTAGCCCTGGATTTTGAGGATGGATGGAGAAGAAAATTAATGCACTTGACCCTCTCATTTCCTGCTTATAGCCCCTGCCTCCCATTATACCCACTGTAATCCTCCTTGAGACCAAAGTGTGCAGGATGTTTGCCAAGAGACCCCTCTAGAATAGCTATTGTACATCTCACAGACGATTGGGTCCTATAGGTCAGAGGTCCTCAATGCATAGCCTCCATACTAAGGTAGCTGTCTCTGATGCACCATCACCCGGGAATTTGCTGGAAATTCAATTGTTGGGTGCTGGGACCAGCAGTTGGCATAACAGGTATGTGGCTGAACTCCCATGTAGTCAACCACGGTTTGAGTCCTGGACCTGGTGGCTTAAAACTCATGCCGGGTGTGTGTGCGTGCGTGCCCAGGATCCTGAGAGGAGAACGGAGGAGAAGGGATTGTGGCATGGCCATCCCCCCCTGGGGGGTGATTTCTCGCTTTCTGTCTCTCTGTCCCTCTCTATTTTTCTGGCAAGCACACACACCCTATAGCAAAATAATAATAACAATAATAATAATAATAATAATAATAATAACTCTCAAAAGAAAAATTGTTGGGTGCTACCCTGGAGGTTCTTAGTCAGAAACTCTGAGGGTGAAGTCCAGCAAGCTATGTTTTAACAAGCCCTCCAAATTATTCTAAAGCTCACTGAAGTTTGAGAACCATAGCTCTGTTTAACTGAACTGATGGTATTTGGCAATAAACTGTGTAGTAATTTATAACAGTAAGGAGCAATCACTAACCTCTGTCTGACCCCAAGAATTGTGGGATTTGGTGACCTAATTTCAAAGGAGCAATACTTAGCTTCAAAGGTGTTTGGGTCATTGGTTATATGCATTTGGAAAAACCTAATGGTTTCTTTCCCCTGTGGCTCACAGATGTTGAAGAAAATCAAAGGTTTCTCAATGTGAATTGGAAAACTTGGGGCTGGCAAAGGATGGTCGAGGCATCACAGAAATAATTTCAGCCTTTTAGGTCTGACTATCTGTATTCAGGTGAATTTTAATTTATCACATTTTATCACTCTGCATTTCAGAGTTCCTCTCAGCAAAGATGTTGATTCAAAACAACGTCTTACAAGGTCCTACTGTGTGTAAGATGTGTAAGATAGCTAGCTTTAAAAACAAAATAGTAGCCTAATTTTAAGACAAGAATCTATAGGATATAAATAAATTTCAGGGAAATTTTGGCAATTGAACCTCCTTACCAAGAATGAACATCTTCACTTGGCACCTATTTTGATGACAACACTGTAAGGTCTGGGGAAGGGAAAAGAAACATGGTGGAAACAGTCCCGCCAGCAGGAACTTTCCTGTTGTCCACATCTGGCCCGCCATCACCAATGGGCTTTCCTGCCCTTCAGCATTTGGCGTGCCCGCCAAAGTTAAACCAGAAACAGTGAACTTCATTAGCCAGACAAGGACCCGTGGTGACCACCTATTGGACAATGGCCCTTTAAGAACGAGCAGCACCTACCCTGGGTGTGACTCCCTGGGCCTCTGGCCAGGCCCAAGGACCTCACCTGAGAGCGCAGAATAAATTACGCTGGTATTACTAAACCCCAAAGGCTGACTCTGGTATTTTCGCCTTTGCTGCCTCTGACTTCGCCACCGCTCCCAAATCAAACCTAACCAAACCTCTATGGTGCCGGCATAATTATCTTACCACAGTGCAAGATACTTATTGTAAAACTGTGTAACCCTGCTAGTTTTCTTTCAACTCAAGCACTTAAGCTCATTAGAGGAACTCACTCCATTCAAAAATTTAAAAAAAAAAGAAAAAGAAAGCAAACAAACAAACAAAACCTGGTTATCAGACAGTCTGTATGAAATACACTTAATGGTAGATGATTAACTTTAGTTTAAGAAATCCAAGTTTTCTTACACCCAGAGTAACACCACCACAGAAAGTGGAATTCAATTGAGTTGACATTTAGGAAGGAAGAGACAAGATGAATGGACACTTGGTTTCAGATTTATGGAAACATTTTCTGGAATTCTACAGTTTGAGAAGCCAAAACATAATCCTATGTGCAAGCAAGTGAAACTGAAGTCTGAGTTAACCTAGTCTTGTATCAAGAAGTAGAGTACTTGGCTTCTAACCACCAGAACATTACAAAAATCTATCTATCTATCTATCTACACACACACACACACACACATATATGTACACACACACACACATATATATATATATATATATATATATACACACCCTTCTCTGAGACACTTTCTTCAGTAATAAATTAGACATATAATCCTATGCTAAACACTGCATTTTTAGGACACTTTAAAAGCATAAACCATTTTACAACTATAATAGTATGCTGATTTGGGCCATTCTGTGGTCTGGTGATTAAGATATTTAGATCACACACAGCCAACTATGTGGTCTGAGTTTCAGACCCCATGGATTGAGAACACATTGGATGCGTGTTTGTGTGTACTTGCCCTGAAAGGAAGGAGGTTTGGAGAAGGGATTATGGCCCGATCATGCCTCATGGGGGGCGGGGAGGGGTGCTTTCTTGCTTTCTTTCTCTGTCACTTTCTGGTGAACACACATACCCTCAGCAAAATTTAAAAAAATAAAATGACAGAACTGGAAGAAATATATCGGTATTGTTAAGTCACCGAAACTTAATGTTTTCCTTAGAGGCTCATTATGAGCCTCATCCTACATCCTATTTCCCTCATCCTACATTGCCACTCACATGGTGAACTGGTTTTAGGGAGAGAACACACAATTGCTCATAGCTAAAAGGATGAATTGGGTCTCCATATCCTTCCGTACTCTCTTATCCATTTCTCCTTTAAGGATTTTGTGCTTACATGCACACGTGTCCAGTGTGTTTCTCAAACTGCCAGGTCCTGGATTTGACCTATGTAGTCAGTCATGTGGGATCCAGCCAATTTAATCACCAAGCCATGGAGCCCACATGCAAAGTTTTGTTTATCATCTCAATACACATGTGTTGTTGTGTGTATGTGTGCATGGGGGTTGGGGATCAGAATTAATTTGAGATACAAACTAGTCCACTGCATATACTTCTAAAAAGTAATTTTAAGAGAGAGATTTTTGCTATAAGGCATGTGTGATCACTGAAGAGTCAGAGAAAGACACACAGAGAGAAAGTCAGAAATCAGAAATCACCCCAGGGAAGATGACCATGCTACAATCCCTTCTCCATTCTCCTCCTGGGTGTTTGGGCACACACACACACACACACACACACACACACACACACACACATCTGGCATGAGTTTCAAGCCTCTGGGTCTGGGACTCGAATCATGGTCAGTCATGTGGGAGTCCAGTGCCTTACCCAGTAGTCCACCTTCTGCCCGCCGGAAGAAAATAAGTATACTATTAGAGTAAGCAACTGGTGAAATGGCCTATCCTCAAATTGCTGAGTTAGATTCACAGCATAGGTAGTAGGCTTTATGTACTTTCCCTAATGTACACTTCTTCCCAAGGGGAGATTTAAATTGACCTTGTTTTCTGCTAGTCAAACTTGAAGAACATTGAACTGCAATCGTTCTCCTTACTTTCCTCTCTTTAACCTCAGGGCTGAAGTTCAGAATCATTTTTTCAATGAGGACTTTTCTCCCAAGCACATTCTGTAGCCTTCTCTACGGAAGAATGTGTGGGCTATTGCTCTTGAAATGACCAGGGTAGACTCACAAACAAATCACTGTCCCCAGGGTTGCCTTCTCTACCTGGCATTTGAATGGCCCAAGCTTCTCACTCCTGGACCAAGCCAAGAAAAGAAGCAATCATTCATAACTTCATTGTGGTGACTGCACTGAAAATGAGGTTCTGGCGCTGCTGCCACAGGATGTTATCCCAGCTGTTTTCCATTCACAATCTGGTTTGGAGTAGACCAAGGAAAACACAGGATTAGGCTATACACAGGCTCAATTATACATTCAAATTGCCTGTATTTAAAAACCCCTAAAAACCGTAATGGCTTAATTAAGCTGGTAACTTTATGGCACGCTTCTCTTCACAGCCTAACTCTTAGTCCTCTCTCTTTCACTTGGAAGTCAGTGTGACAATTCTGTCTTGCTGGGATGGCTGCTGGAAAGGAAAGGGGCTCCAGTATGGGAAAATAAAGAAAATGGATCTTGGTGAAGACTAATTCCCCTAGTGGCAGATGGTCTATAAATCTCCAATTCTTTAGAGTACATAAAACAAGGCTCTGGGGGGAAAGTAGGCATTAATTTAGGATCTAGGAAGAACAGGACACATTTTCACATGGTGCAACTCCTCTCAGGAGTCCATCAACTAAAAGTTCTCCTTTAAAGAAGGGAAATTCAAGTTATGACTTGTACAGTTCCTGAGAGAAGGCCATCTCATACGAGAGCAGGATGTGCCCACTCCCACCTGTAACACCATCCTTCTTACTTTACATGCGCACAGCATTTATAACAACAGAGGAGCATCTTAATGTCACTGAATGGACTTTTCACCTACATCTGGAGGACTCTGCACTCTGCAGAGGTGGGCCATTCTCACCCATTACCTTCTGCTTTACAGAAAAGGTTTATTAGAGCTGTCAGAATTTCATTATCAACATATCCAGATGCCCTATTGCTAAGAAAATCCTTTATTTGAGAATATGTTGAGGTATTTTTCCCATGCAAAAATTAATTTTAATAAAATTTTAGACCTCTTTTATCTTTTAAAGTGTAGTTAAACATTTGGGCTAAAGAGTCAAAGTACTCGTTCTCTAATATCTCCTGTTTCATTCACTAGTAATGAAAACTTAAGTTAGGAACTTAACCATCCTTATCTGTTTAATGGAATAATACTGATTTTTATCTCAGAAGTTTGGCAGGATTTAATGAAATAGTACATATTAGATACTTAAAATGGTGCCTGGCTCTTAATCACTCAAATATGTTAGTTAATAATGTTATTCTTCCACCAAGCTGATGTCCTATAGGATGTATATGCAGGGGTGCACCTCCTATTTATGTATAGAATTATGGGTCAGATAAGAGAAAAAGAAACGTATTTGCTATCCTGATTCCTCAGGGTTACAAAGAGGTGATTGGTGACCCAATTCCACTAGGTTTCGCTTATTTAGAATTCTGATGTCTGCCTTTTTATTTATCTCTTAACAGCTGCTTGCATTAGCCTTTTAGGAATCAAGCAAAAGAGATTTTTGTTTGTAGGAAGCCACATGTTCTCTATCTTTAAATCAAAGGTGAAATGCAGTGTGCCATGGCAATAATCCAAAGTTTAGAGGCCACATGGACTTTCTGGTTTAAATTCATTTTCTATGAAGTCAAAATTCATCCTTCGCTTTTGAAAGTGCCAAAAGCGATTAGCTGAGACAGCAGAGAAAGACATGAGAAGGAGGCCCCTGGTGGCCAAATAAGGCTTCTCCCTCTCAGTCTTTTAATGGTATGCGAAAAGCATTAATCCACACTTTCATTTCCTATTAGCCAAATAGAAATGTCTTGAGATAATGTGAATACCTTATGGCATAAGTGACTTTCTAAAGTATCTTATTAGAACTCCTTATCTGTGTAAATTAGGCAGCATTGGGGCTTGACAGCCAAGAACATACTTCTTAAAAGCTGACAATTGAGAGCAGCTCACAAAAAGTTAGCCAAACGCCACTGGGGAAACTTTCGGAGGACATGGCAGCTCTAGGCTGTCCTCAAGCCCATTGCCTTTCTGCCATGTCACATGCAGGGACTTCCTTGTGTGTCAACTTTATGCAGAGAGGAAGTCAGATTTCCCAAATGACTCTCAAGAATCATTAGGATAAATCACATCATCTCAAATGGATGTTAGGATATTACTGCAGAAAACAAAGAGAAAAACCCGTCCTTATAGGATGTTCAATACACTTTCAAGAGCACACATGTTTCGAAAGGCAGCTTACAGACTATCTGAGCTACTTTGCTGATTTTAACGTAGAAAATGTTTAAGTGGATTAACACTGGAAAAATTTTGAAACAAAACACAAACAAGCAAATAAAAATGACCTCTCTGAAGTGTTTCTGTCTCTTCAAATTGATGAGTGCAGTATTATTTGCTGAAATCAACCTACTTGAGAGTGTGGAGAAGACTCAGGGACTTTATATTGCCCAAGTCCAATCTCTACCTCTTTCTACTTCACTTGCCCTGCTGGACCCCCAGGAGCCGTATCACATTAATTCTCAAATGGAGCCTCCGACTGTTCTCCACAGATTCACTTGAAATGAAGAGCCATCTTCTTTGTTTTTCTGGGAGACTCGCTCTGAAGCCCAGAGTCCATTACCTACATTGTTTTTCTTTAAAGTTTCTACCTACTGGACGACCTTCTAGTACATTTGTGTTTGTTAGTATGAACAGACACCATTTCTTTGAAAATGAATTTACTCATTCCATACGGATTCACTGACCTCAATTGCAAAGATCAGTATACTTTTATAATAAAGATCAACTTTATACATTCAGATTTTTCTTATAAGTGGATTTTTTGCAAGGGGGCATCTGAGTTTATGGTTCAAGCTGTTTTCTTAGAATGTTAGTACCATTTGATTTTTTAAATGCTGGCCATTTATCTTGCTACATGAAATCAATTTTTTCCTACTCTTCTCCTCATCAATACTGCTGCTTTTCAATTCCTCCAACGTACTCAGGTAAATGGTTAAAGCAATGTGGTCACAGTTAAAGACACATCAGTTGGCTCCTGCTGAGGCAAAGAAGATGAACGCAGTTAATGGATAAATGATAGGCCAATGCCGAGGTCAATATTTACCTCATGCTACAATAAATCTCGATAGCTGGAAAACTACCAAAACAAGATGTCAATAATCAGTACGATGCTATATCCTTTCAGAATCGTTTCATTAGAAAGATAAGGAAGTAGATTACAGTAATTTTGTAGTATAACTTTGAGTTCCAAAATGAAATTAACTTTCATATTAAACTAGTAAATTCCTAGAATCTCATTGGTTTTCACACTTTAATGTGCTAAAGAATTATCTGGAGTACATTTATGTAGATTGCCAGACTCTATACGTAGAGATTCTGATTAAGTGGGCATGGTTTTGGGCCCACCTAGTATTTCAAAAGCATCAGGTGAATATGCTACAGAGCAACTAGGGAACAAACTGAGAAAGATTGATTTAAACTCTAGTGCTATTTATTGTGCCTGTGAGATAAGTAATTATTCAAATAGTCAACCTATCAATTATTAGTAGGTTTTTTTGAGAAACTTCCATATTTTTTCACAGAGGTTGAACTAATTTACATTCCCACCAACAGTGAGAGAGTTCCTGTTTCACCATAGCCTTACCAGCACTTGCTTTTTTTTTTCTTTGTTATTTTATTTTTTTTTATCCTAGCCATTCTAACTGGGGTTAAATGATATCAAATTGTGGTTTTAATTTGCATTTTCCTGAAGACAAAAGACTTTGAAGATTTTTTTGTATGTCTCTTGGCCATTTGTAAGTCTTCCTTGAAGAATTGTCTACTCAATTCACTTGCCCATTTTTTAAATTGATTTTTTTTTATTTTTATGGGTGAGCTGTTTGAGTTCCCTATATATTCTGGAATATTAATCTCTTGTCTGAGGAATAATTTGCAAATATTTTTTCCCATTCCAAGGGCTGTCTTTTCACTCTAATTATTATTTCCTTTGCTGTGAGAAATCTTTTTAGCTTGATGTAACCTCACTTGTTTATTTTGGAGACTATTACCTGTGCTTCAGGTATCTATTTCAAGAAATCTTTACCTATTCCAATATTTTCAAAAGTTTCCTCTCTGTTTTGTACAAGTATTTGTGTAGTTTGGGGCATTATATTTAAGTCTTTGATGCATTTTAAGTTTACTTGTTAATGGTAAGAGATAGGGGACCAGTTACAATTTTCTGCAGGTAGATATCCAGTTCTTCCAGCAACATTTGTTGACTTTGTTTTCTCCATTGCATTGTCTTGTACCCTTTGTCAAGATCAGTTGGCTGTATGATTTAGGGTTTATTTGTGAGTTCTTTATTTCTTTATTCTCTTCCATCGATCCATGTGTTTATTTTTGTGCCATTACTATGCTGTTTTGATTATCACTGCTTTGTAATGTATTTTAATATCGGGTAATGAGATCCTTCCTATTTTGTTCTTTTGATACAGTATTGCCTTGGGGATACAGGGTCCTTTATGATTCCACACAAATTTTATACATATATTTTACTTCTGTGAATCTCAGTTAATTGGATTGGAATAACATTGAGTATGTTAAATTATTTGGGTAGAACTTACATTTTCATTATATTGGTTCTTCCGATTCAAGAGCATGGGATGTTCTTCCATTTTTTGGTATCATACTCAATTTCTTTTTTCAGTTTTTCATGGATTTCCTTGGAGAAGTTTTTCACCTTTTTGGTGAGGTTTATTGCTAGATATCTTATTTGTTTGGTAGCTATTATAAGTGGAATTGCTTTATTAAATTCTGTCTTGGTGTGTTCATTGTTGGTGTATAAAAATGCTGTAGATTTTCATATATTGACTTTGTATCCTGCTACTTTACTCAATTCATTTATCACTTCTAGGAGTTTTTACATGGATTTCATTGGATTTTCTATGTGTATACTCATATCATCTGCAAATAAGGGGAGTTAGCTTATTTTTATCCTATTTGAATGTCTTTTATATTGCTCTCTTAGCAATATAATAGCATATCTTGTCTGACAGCATTGGGTGGAACTTCCAATACTATTTTTTTTTTTTTTTTTTTTTTTGGAGAGGTTTTTGCCATAGGGTGCGTGCGCTTGCAGAGAGACAGAGAGAGACAGAGAGATAAAAAGCGAGAAATCACCCCCTAGGGGGGATGGCCATGCTGCAATCCCTTCTCCATTCTCCTCTCGGGATCTTGGGCATGTACGCAGATGCACCCAGCGTGAGTTTTAAGCCACCGGGTCCAGGACACAAACCGCGGTTGACTACGTGGGAGTCAAGCGACATAGCCATTATGCTAACTGCTGGTCCCGCCAATACTATGTTGAAAGGGGGTGGAGAAAGTGGACAGTCTTATCTTTTTCTAGTTTTTAGTGGGAAGGCTTTTGGCTTTTCCCCATTCAGTATGATTTTTACTATTTTTAAAAATCATATATGACTTTTACTATGTTGAGGAATATTCCTTCTACCCATATTTTGCTGAGACTCTTGATCATGAAGAGATGTTTTATTTTGGGACCAGCAGTTAGTTTAATGGCTATGTCTCTGGACTCCCATGTAGTTGACCGCGGTTTGCGTCCTGGACCCGGTGGCTTAAAACTCACGCCAGGCACGTGTGTGTACGTGCCCAAGATCCCGAGAGGAGAAGGGAGGAGAAGGGATTGCAGCATGGCAGCGGAGGATGATTTCTCGCTTTCTGTCTCTCCGTCTCTTTCTGTCTGTCTGGTGAGCGCACGCGCCCTGTAGCAAAAACCTCTTCATAAAAAAAAAGATGTTTTATTTTATCAAATGCTTTCTCTGCATCTATAGATATGATCACATGATTTTTATCTTTCTTTCTGTTAATGTGATGTATTACATTTATTGTTTAGTGTATTTGGAATCACCCTTGTACCCTTGGGATAAAGCATATCTTGTTTTGATGTATAATCTTAATATGTTATTGGATTTGCTAGCAACTTGTTGAAAATTTTTACATCAGTATTCATCAGGGATATTGGTCTGTGGTTTTATTTATTTATTTTTTGTTATACCCTTGTCTGTTTTGGTATCAAGATGATGAAGATTTCATAAAATTCATTTGAGAAGATTCCTTCCTTTTGAATCTTTAGAAATAGTTTGAGAATAACTGGAGTTAGCTGTTTTTTTTTTTTAAAAATTTGGTAGAATTCAGAAGTGAAGCCATCTGAACCTAGGCTTTCCTTTGTTGAGACACTATACTGATTCTTTCATCACTTGTTATTGGTCCATTCAGGCTTTGTATTTCATCCTGGTTCAACCTAGATACATTGTACTTTTCCAGAAATTTACCATCTTATCTAAGTTTTCTAGTTTTCTGGCATGTAGTCACTCATAGTATTTATCTTCTGTAATTTGTATTTATACTGTTGGCCTCTTTCAATAACTCTTCTATAATGATTACCTCCAAGGTACGTACACCTCAGTAGCCTGTTTGGGTTGTGTTGTATTTAATTGTTACTATTTTCTTTACTACTCGTATTGAAATTTCTTGTGGTACACTTCATTGAACATTCCCTCCAATGAACAGTCTTGCCATAGGTTTGAAAGTGCTTCCAAATTTCATTTGCAAAGCAATCAAATCTAGAGAAAAATCCAGATTCTTATCCAGTGAATCTGAGATAGTGGCTGAGATTCTGTATTTTTAATAAGCTCTCAGGATTGTGCCTGATCCTGTTAGTCTATGACCCAAAAGGTCTGCACCATGCATTTGGCTCTAACTATGTGCTATACTCTGTTGCTGATTAAATTTCCAGACATGTACCCTCTATACTCAACTGTGTTTACTTTCTACGAGTATGGAGATTTCTTAAACAAATTCTCATTGATGATGATGATAACATTCTTGACATCAATTTTGTAGTTGTTAAAACACTTTTTATCTCTAAAATTCACTCTCAAAAAAGCATTCTGTAATCATGTTTTGATCTTGGAAGAGTGTCAGCATAGTAAGTATGCCAAATCTTTGTCTTTCTTTAGGGATTTTCAAAGAGTATTCTAGAAGATGTTGTTATTTATTTCTGCAGGTGTTCTTATTTATTTATTTATTTATGGAGAAATGTGTGTGACACTGAAAAGAAGAAAAAGAGCATGGAAGGAAATACACAGAAGTGATGTACATCAAAATATTTTAATTAAATATTTCGGGAGGTATTATAATTGCAATTTTTATTTTATTCATTTCAAATTTTGTTCTAGCATTTCACAGTTCACATGTATTGCTTTTCATGATAAAGTAATGTTTAAGAACTTTCAAAAGGTCAACACCTAAAGCTTTCATTTTTTTTAAACTCATGATTAATACCCAAAATTTGACTCCCTATTGGCCACCATTTTTTTAGTCCTTATTCTCTTATTGTATGTCACATTTTGCTCATTTCTCTAACAATACTCACAAAGGTGCATTTTTATAACTCTACATTTCTTGGAACTTTGTAAGGCATATATGATGGGTACTAAGGATCTACCTCTTGATTGATTTTCCACTTTCTGTCTTCACTGAATTTGCTTGTAGATAATATAGAAGGAAAGCAAGCACTGTAATAACTACTTGAAATCAACATGTCTGACTTGCTCATATAGGGTTTATATAGTTATTAAAATGCACATCCCTAGCAAAGTCATGGTCCTAGAGCTTAGTATATACCCAGAGAAAAATCCATGGAAAGATACCAGTGGAAACCATACTGAAGAATTTAGTGGCTATTACTCATAACTTTTCATCTCTTAACTCACTTGTCTGCCCACTCAGAAATGACAATAATTCTGACTGGTCGAGAGTATGGATGTGCTGGCACTGAGTGGGTTCTGTGATGACAAGTTAAATAGTGCTCCCACTCTAGAGAAGACATCGGAGGGAAGATGGAAATTACTTGGGGTAGCTGCAAATCACATGAAAATCACTTCCTTTGTTTCTGCCAAAATCCTGCCAATATGTTCAGCTTGATTTAAGGGAAATATGATGAAAATGGAAAACAGTTTCTAATCATGGCTATTAATTACCAAGGACTAAATTCAAAGAGATTTCCTAATTAAAATTGCAAAGTATACTAAATATAATGTAAGATTTGAATGATGAGTCAATACAGTGGATTTCTTTAGAACAGCCTACAGGGCTTTAAGGCAGGAGGAGGATTCTCAAGTACATGGAAAAGCAGGTCCATTTTTAAGATGATCTCAAAGAGCCTTCTCCCACTGCAACAAACCAGCCCTGTCTTAGTCGTAAATCCTACATGGATCACACTTAGAACTACTGTCAGTGATGCCAGAAACTGGCAAAGCCCATGTGCTGTACAGAAATACAAAAAGAGACTACTGAAATATGATGAGAGTCTATGAAATCCAAGAATAACTACCAGAGAGAGAGTAAGAAGTGCCATTGGTTTATTCATTTAACGAACACTTACTGACTGCCTATTATCTGTCAGCTGCTCTGGTAGGCACTTGTACATATCAGTAAACCAGTTGGACAAAGATCCCTGACCTTGTGAAGTTCACATACAAGTAGGGGGAGGTAGACAGTAAATAGTATATTCAATATTAATAAATAGGTACATTTTATTGTATGTGAGAACAGGACAGGTGTTAGAGATAAAGTAGTTGGAAGATAGAGCATGCCAGCTCCAAGGTGAGATGAGAGTTAACTGTCTTGTAATTTTAAGTAGGGTATCAGAGGAATCTGGAAATTTGGTCAAAGGCTCAGAAAAGATATGGGAATAAGCCATATAGTTATCTAGGGGAGGAGCTTCCTCTTTTCTAATGCAAAACCCTAATGTCCGAGTGTGCTTATCCCATTTAAGTGGCTGCAAGGAAACCCCCTACAGGAGTGAGGAGTGGAAAGGTAAGTAAAGTCATAGCAAAGGAGTTTATCAAAGTACAAGAGGTCCAGATCATGTAAGTCATTGCATTCCTCGGTAAGGACTTCAACTACTTGACAGGGTTACATTTTGACAGCAATTTTGGTGTCCATTCTCCCTGCTTCCTTCCATTATTCTTTTACACTCAACTTAAAATCTTCTAGTGCTACTCTTCCCATGCCCTTTATTACTAAGTGCATTCTTATGGTAAACTGATTTGTGTGATCCGTGGGAAAATTTGGTTATCTAAGGTGCAGGGAGCCCTTGTCATTCCTTGTCAAATTAATTCAGAACGTATCTCCCTCTCTGGCAGAATCTGACTTCTATGTACTCTTCAACTTAATAGTTTCCTGTGCTCCTTTCCATTGTTCTTCAATTTCTACACCTTTGCTTGTGCTAATCTCTCCACACATGAATTGTTTCCATCTTCTCTTGTCAATACCTATCCATTTTTCAGATCTTTGCAAATGCCACAGTCATCTTTATCATTAATTCTAATCTTAACAAGTGATATCACTTTTCCAAAGTTCCAACACTCAGTTTTGCTATTTTTATTTTTCTATTTTATTTTTGGAGTCCTCGCTGAACATGGAAGTCAGGATCTATCTTACTTGTAAAACAGACTATATGCTATGAAATATTACTTTTAAATGGACTTAAAACACATTGGAGGCCCAATCTGTCATATTCCTGATTTAATTCCTCCAAAATTAGTGCACTGATAAATATTGATAGAATAAGTTTCAGCATTCACTCAATAAGTAAGCAGAAATAGAGAGCTTTAGCAGTATTGATGCAACCCATTCAGGACATAATGGGCAGTCTTTTCTTCATCACGACCCATGGGCATTTAACTTTGTGATTATAGATACCTCTGTACTTCTTGTGACTGCCCATGCTTCAAGCCCAAGACAAAGAATATGGGATTAATTTAGGAATCCATCATATTTTTAAGCCATGACAACTAGCAGTGTCATAAATATAGCCGATCACCCAGCAGCATAAATAATGGAAACACTGCCTTGGGGGTAATAAAAATGACTGACGCTGTGAACTGCTGCTCACCCTGGTTATCCTGTTCTATGCAGATCTTTGTAGCCTGCCTTCGTGCCTGAGATTGACACTCAAAGTATCGTTTCAGAAAAAATCCAGACATCAGACAGCCACTGGCTTTCCTAATGTGAATTTTCAAATGTGGAGATATAAAACGCAACGTAAAGTAGGTCCACACATACAGATGTGCCCTTAACATATTCATAATAATTACAGAGGAACACTAAAAAAAATTTGAAGTATGGAATAAGAAAAATTAGTTCACCCTGATTTTACATGTATTTTGATACTAAAAAGACTTTAAATGACTTGCCTGCTATTTGGATGTCATCGGTAAGAATGTCTTTTTCATCATATTCTATAAACACATAGATAATGAATTTCATTTGGGCTTTGACGTGCTGACAAGGGATGCCTTGAAGAAATTTTGGATCAGAGAGGGGTCATTTTGGAGAGGAGAAAATACTATCTCAGGACCAGAAAACCTGGTTTCTGATTCTTGTTATTCCACTAAATAACTTCATTAGAAATGTGAGTTTCTTAACCTCATTGAATAATGTCTTTGTTCCTTATATACATAAAATGATAAAGCGAAATAAAATAAGCCAGCTATGCATTAAGGACCTGCTTTTTTCAAAATACTTTACTAGCCTTCTCTGCTACTAAGCTTTTAGTGATAAGTTATTATCTTCAGTTTATAGGTGAGTATACTGGGATTCAAAGAGGCTATGTAACTTTCCCAAGGTTACATAAAATAAGTGGCAAACCGAATACTGGCTGATCTGAATTTAAAAGTTATACTATGATAACTTCATCTATAAAAGGATAAAAATCAGATAGACTCTAAGGACTCCTCCTTTTCTAAAATTTGGTAATTTTGTCACCCTAAATTATTGTAGAATTTTCATGGAATAGTATTATAACTGAGGAAATGTTTTTTAAACTCCTATTCAATTGCTAACTCCTTCCCTGAACAGAACAAATTTCCTTTAGAACTGTTTCCCATGTCGTCACAGCAGTTGAGAAAATTATTGATGGGCTGGTCAAGAAGACCACTTTTATTTGACTTGAAATAATAATAACATTTTAGAATACTATTCAGTTTTATCACAATGGATTCATTTACTGGACTCTTTTGCAGATTGGAATTGTGATTTTGAGAAACCTTTCTATCTAATCTAGCAGAGATCTTGAGCTTTGTTTTCTTGGGGACCTTTTAAAATGGTTATTTTTAATTATTTCTTTGTTACAGTAGCAAAAAAGCAAGTACTATTGCAAGATCTATTTTTAGGTCTCTGTTCATATTGTCTCTGCCTTAAGTGTCATGCCATAAGACACATCCAAAAGATTCACTCATCTCTTAAGTGTGTTCTGCCTTTCTAGCCTGATCACTTTTATTTTACATTAAAATAACTTAAGTATCTTTTTTCTAAAAGATAAATCCTTGTATTCGCAACTGGACTGAATATAGATTTTTTAATACAGAAGACCATTTTAATACAAAGGAGGGTCTTCAAAAATTTCATACAATGTGTTTATGCAAAAACTTTGTGTGGATCTCAAAAATTCTGTGTACCAAAATAAAATCATACTTTAGTTCCATTTTTTCCATGAACCTTTTTTTTTTTTTTTGATAGGTTTTTGCTATAGGGTGTGTATGCTCACCAGAAAGACGGAGAGAGACAGAGAGACAGAAAAGTGAGAAAACACCCCTCAGGGGGGGATGACCATGCCTCAATCCCTTCTCCTCCATTCTCCTCTCGAGATCTTAGGCACGCACGCACACATGCCCAGCACGAGTTTAAGCCACTGGGTCTGAGACTTGAACCATGGTTGACTACATGGGAGTCCAGTGACATAGCCATTATGCCAACAGCTGGTTCTCCATGAACCTTTTGAAGCCCCTTTATATAAGCTAGTGTCAGTAATAAAAGAATTCCTCATGTAAGCCTAGAGTAATTTTTTTTTCTATTTATTCTCTTTTACTATTTTATTCCATCCACGGTATTTTTCGCTAGGTAAAAGAATCTTGGGAAGATGCTGTATTTCGGAACCCAACAATTCAAGATAGGTCTAGAATTGGTCCTTAAGAAATAGGTTATTGGATAGTGTATTAGACTAGGTTCCTTGGGAATCAGGCTCTTGGACAAAGACTTGTATGCATGTAGTTTGTGAAGTATGCTAGGGAAGTGGTAAGAAAAGCAGGAATGGGCAAAGGAAGAAGTTATGCAATGTCATTGCAACAAAGGCCTAGATTTGACTCTGACTGGAACTTTAGAGCTGAGATATCCTTTCAGAATTGTCTTGAAGTTAGAGGGTGTCTTCATACCACCTGTCAATGGATGCAGAATGACTCTTGGGATGAATGGAATCTTCAAATCTGGATCAGCATAATTCCTTACAGGAACACAGCTGTGAGAAGTAAGGGTCTTTATTTTGAAGGGTTTTGATCTGGGGAGAGCACACCAGAATCAATTGCAGACTATAAGCGAGGAGTGCTGAACACGAATGCACATCATAGTCCACTTTGGCTTTGAAAATTATTAGCCCATGAAATTCACAAACATGAGGCAATGATAAAGTCTTGCCCAGGATTGGTAAGAAGCACAGACTGTGTAGACAAAGAAGAAAAAAATCCTAAATCCCTAAAAAGCAGATTTCCAATTTTTTTCAGTTTTATAGTACAATACTGAGCAAGGAAGAGAAAAGAGCAAATTGAAATATTTAGTGTTTAAAACATCCTGGGGCCCATCTTATGTCATTTACATATCTAGAAGTCAGGGTTAGATAAAGATTTTAAGAGTTGGTTCGATAAAGATTTTAGGGTTTCATTGTGTACTACTAAAAAAATGATCACTTGGATCACTTGAAGTGATTGATAAAAGTGTAGGTTCTAGGGCCAGCAGGTGGTGTGCTAATTAAGGCACTTAATCTCACATGACTGGCGCTGTGGTTCAAGTTCTGGACCTGGTGGCCTGACAAATATACCAGGCATGTGTGTGTGCATGTTCAAAATCCTGAGAAGAGAATGGAGAAGGGATGGCAGCATGGCCATCCCCCCTGGGGCGGTAAATTCTCACTTCCTCTCTGGAGCACACATGCCCTATGGCAAACAAAACACTTAAAAAAAAAAAAAGTTCCCAGGACCCACACCAAATTCATTAAATGAAATATCTCACAGATTGAGATAAAAAACATAAAAAAAATTTTGAGAGATTTTTGCTATAGGGTGCATGCGCTTGCCAGAGAGACAGAGAGACAGAAGGCAAGAAATCACTCACCAGGGGGAATGGCCACCCTGCAATCCTTTCTCCTCCATTCTCCTCTTGGGATCTTGGGCACACACGCTCACGTGCCCGGCATGAGTTTAAGCCACCGGGTCTGGGATTCAAACTGCGGTCGACTACATGGGAATCCAGTGACATAGCCATTACACCAAGTGCCGGGCCAGAAAAATATAAAATTTAATAAATAAAGTGAATGATCTCAGTGTTCATTTAGGTTTGAGAACCACCATTTTAGATAGAATTGTGTGGTTATGTCATTAGAATGTGAAGGAGAAGAGAATTAAACAGGTAGAGTATCTGGCTGAATGTCCCACCCTGAAGAGTTGGTATAATTCTTCCGTAGGCATCTGAGCCTGAGAGTAACTCCCTAGGTGTCCTCACAAGACATATAATGCTCTGTCCAGCCATGGTTTCTGGTTAGAAAAACAAAACAGAAACAAAGACAAAAACCGTATGATTCTGACAGGAGCTAACATCTAATGTGTATAATAACATGGCTGGTTTTGTTAAACACCCGCTCTCTGCATAGTGTCACAGACCTGTGTGTCCAAAGCATGAGGAAAGCACATGGACTTAGACATTGTTTCCTCTCTAGACCTCTTGTTAGTTATTTTCTCTTTTTTCTTCAGAGGGAGGGTTAGGTTGTACTTGACAATGTACTGGTTAACTGGATCTCCAGAAAATAAATAATTACACAAACAAGTAAATAAAGTATATACTGATAGTGTTTGCACATTTCCATGGTACAAATACTCCCACATGGACAGTTTCAACTATCAGTGGTTTAATAACTGGCTTGAAAAATTCTCGAGTGTTTAGAAATCAAGTCTTTCCATCTAGTGAGAACACTGAAATGGATATTATTAATTCTTTTTAATTTTTTGAATTGCAGCATGCCATTTAACATAAGGTCTAGGCTCTCATCAATTTTTTTTTCTTTTTGAGAGAGATTTTTGCTGTAGGACACGTGCACTCACCAGAGATACAGAAAGACAGAAAATGAGAAATCATCCCCTGGTGGGGGATGGCCACACCACAGTCCCTTCTCCTAAATTCTTCTCTTGTGGTTTTGGGCACACATGCACACACATGCACCCAGCATGAGTTTTAAACTGCCAGGTCCAGGACTCAAACATGGTCAACTATGTGGGAGTCTAGCAATGTAACCACTACATCACCTTCTGGTCCCTCTATCAAATTTTTAAGTGTACAATACAGCATTGTCAACTCTAGGCACAATATTATTTAGCAGATATATGCATCATCTTGCATAATAAACTTTTTATTTATTATTTTATTATTGCAATTCCATATTTCTCCCTTCCTCCAGCCTCTAACAACCTCCATGAAATGGCTACCATCGATGCATACATGTTCCTAAATTTTGTCTTCATAGTATTCCCCTGTATCTAGACAACTTGTGAACTTCCAATTTTGAATAGAATTTCTATCAAAGGTCTACACATATATATTTTTTTTTCTAAAATGGGCCAGATAGCAAATAGATTGGATTTGTGGGCAATAGAGTCTCTGTTAACCACTCAATCTGTCATCGTACTGCAAAAGTAGCACAGACAATGTATGAACACATGTAGCTGAGTTCCAATAAAGCTTTATTTACAAATCAAGGGGTAAGCTACAGTCAAGCCACAGGTCATACTTTCTTGATCCCTTACTTAAAACAAGTGAGTTACAAAGTTTCTTGAATAGTACCTGCTGTCCCTGGACTCTTAAGAGATATTTTTCTATCCCAGAAAACCTAAATGCGATGTCAACACTTGAGATCTGGTATAGATTTTTTTCCCTTCCTACAATGGAAATGACCTGAGCAAGGGATTGTCATAACAGAAGACTAAATGATGAAGGAGAAAAGGCATCACCTTAGACCAAATTGGCCCAACGTGGATGGAGTTCGGCTGTTGCTCAAGCTTGATCTCCTGAACTCTTTCTCCACGTTATTTCTCGGAATGCCCCAAAACATTCTTCCTCAGTTTCAGCATATGCAGCTAATGAACATACTGGGGCAGTAAAGTTAGACAATTTGACATAAAATAGATGCCATAGAAAGAAGCAAGCAGGCACAAAGAAGTATCAGTAACTGCCACCTAATCGGGTGAGCCTGTGGGTGTCAATAGACGTAGTTACGCTCATCACATCATCTATCTTAACTAGGGTGGCCAGTTGGCTGCCAGAAGTCTAGGGAGAACATTGTTTCACTAAAAATGCTCACCTTGCAGGAGGCAGGACGTCAAGCCTCCCTTTTCTGTAGGACTCAAGGCTCAATTGCAGGGCATTTGGAGATGATCCAAACCTTTTTGGACGGAGTCAGAGCTTCCCGACTGCGTTGTACTATCTGGCACATGAGACACCGTGCTCATGTCTTTTATCCGTATAAAGAAGCACTCTGAGTCACAGGAACACACAGAAACCAAAACATACCTCTTTGAGATCAAAGTGGGAACAAGAAGGGAAGAATACGTGACTTGCACGATGTAGCAATGTAGGATCTTCAGTTCCTCCTCACAAATCAGCTTTCATATGCCTCCTAAAGAGTATGCCTCCTTCTCCCTGGTTTCATCTAGTAATTGCTCAAAAAGTAGTGTAAGGACATAATTATGATCCTATGCTGTTCTCAATTAAGTTACATGGGGGGACCAGTAGTTGGTCCTTGTAAGTACATTCTTTAAAAAGTGTACTTACTTATTTATTTTGTCAATAATAATTTTCAGAGAACTGCGTATTTCAGTCTATCTGAAGTGGGGGATGTATCACTGTGAGGGAGGCCAGCCCTCTGGAATGAGCCTCCTCTGACACCAACAGTTGTTTTCCTTCCTCATGGTGGGAGGAATTTCTGTCTCATTCTGCCTTCTGTTGGAGATCAATCCAGAGACCCGATGTGCCCTATCGGTGTGTTCCAGCCCAGAGATTAAAAGAGAGCACTCTTTCATGTGCCTTGTGATAAGCATAGAAAAGCTCTTCTTCATGATGATTTCTTACTTTTCCACCCCTAGTGAGAGTCATAGGGGCAGCTGGCAGAGAAAGGAACTCAGACTTACAAAAGTAGCGAGTGGTAGTTCAACATAGATATTGTAACCATGGGTCTATCTAAGACTTCTGTGGTGGGGGAACATCTGAGGATTACATTCTAGTTTTCTGGCCATCTTCTTGGTCTCAGAGGAGCCCTGAAAAATCTTTTATAGAGAAAAAAAATACAAGGGAGAGAAGAATTGTTCCTTTTGTTCCAAAAACAAGAAAAGGTTGTATAGAGGGGAAGGTTGTTACTTATGGTTGTATCAAAATGGTCTCTACCTATAGGGGACCAGTCAGGTTAGGGTTCTAAAAGTCTTTAAATGTGTAAGGTGTGTTTTGTCCCACCTCCCCCATTTTCTTATCTTTGAAATTGTTTATCCCTTGTTCTGTTATGTAGCTAGTGCTCAATACAGAAGTAGTCCACAATCACTAATATTAAACCTGCCTGCTAGTCCAGATTTTCTGGCTCTCCCAATTTGTAAGGTCTAATTAGAAGCAATAACATTTATTTTTTCCTAAGAGATTTCTATGTACAGCCGAGACTGAGTTGGAACAACTTGCTTGACTAGCTTTGTAGCTTTACAAGATTTGGGGGAGTTAAGTCTCCCCAAAACATGCGGTAGTATTGTGTGATTAAAGCATTTCCAGATTTGCTCATGCTAAAGCCAGTAGCAGAAACGGGCTCTCACTGCCCTCTCTGGCCTTGAGCCTGCATTCATTTTCATTTTTAGACGGTGGAGAAAAATTTAGCATTCGTTGATAAGAAGGATTTAAGGGATAGTTTTGCAATATAAACACAATGAATTCCTGAAGTGCTGGCTTACTTAAGATTACATATGAGCAGCTTAAATTCACCCTCAAAAGGACATATTCTAAAGGAGAAAAGGGAGACTATTAACTAACAGGAAACAGATCTATAAATCCAAAGGTTATGTCCAAAGTGTTGAACAAGATGTTATTGTGGAAGAGAGACACACACAATAATAGGAATTCCTTCCCTTGCTTATTTAGGTAGGAAGAGCTACTTATTGAGCAGGGGCATTTTGGGGGAGGAGCATATCAAATAGCTTTTCTAAAAACTGGCAAGTTGCAAAGGTCTTCTCTTGTCTTCATTTGCTTTTGTGATTGTGCGAATCTTGCTGTGTTAAAGATACTCTGGCTGCTTGCTCATGCATTCCATAAACTGTTCCTAGCTCTGTGACCTTGTTTCATATCTTAGTATCTACTTCTCATTATAAAATAATAGGTTAGACTCAGGTCATCATTAAAGTTCCTTACACCAGTGTTTCTGAAAATGGTGGCATTGTTAAGCTATTTCCATTATTTTTGCTGATGTGTGTGACATGTGCTATATTTGCCTAATAACCAGTTCACTTAAAAAAATAAGATTTAAAATACTGCTTAAACTTTATTTTAAATAATAGTAATGAAAAACTAATACCTCAGAAACTTCACTTTAAATAATAGCTATGAAAAATAAGTTTGATGAGCTGGTTTAACTTTAAAAATACATATTGAAATAAATATTTTATAATCTAATTTAGTCCCTAAGATTATCTCATGTGTCACATTAATCTGCCTCACAGCAATTAAAAATGAAAACAACTAAATCCTACAGTTATAACGCTAATTTTGTACAAGATATTTAATAGTGTTTTTTTAAAGTAAAAATGCAGTTTGTTCTTATTATAATGCTGATAAGGAAAAGGGATGCCTGCTTTAACAGTAAATTATTTTTTTTCAGTAAATCAACAAATCCACGTGGCCACAGATACTTAACACCTCTATGGAAATAAAAAGGTTGAAGTCTCTGAATTTTAAGATACTATTTGACAATAATGAATCATAGAAACTTAACCTATACTTTCTATCACTCTTCATTAGCAGATTTGAATTACCCACTTTCCACTGAAAATTAGATGATGACAGTAGCTACATGAAATTGTAAATTGAACATTTTCTTTTCTCTTTTTTTTTTTTTTTGGAGAGGTTTTTGCTATAGGGCACGTGCGCTCGCCAGACAGACAGAGACAGAAAGCAAGAAATCACACCCCAGGGTGGATGGCCACTTCGCAAGCCCTTCTCCATTCTCCTTTCGGGATCATGGGCACGCACGCACATGTGCCCTGCGTGAGTTTAAGCTGCCGGGTCTGGGACTCGAACTGCGGTCAACTACATGGGAGTCCAGCGACATAGCCATTACGCTAACTGCTGGTCCTGCAAATTGAACATCTTTAAAGAATTACTTATTTAATTTTAATTATTGTCATTATTTTTTCATTTTTCTATAGGGCACATGTGATCAAAAGAGAGAGAGAGAGAGAGAGAGAGAGAAAGCCACTAGATCCAGGACTTGAACCATGGGAGGCCATGTGGAATTCCAGAGCCCCAACCAGCATGCTACCTATGGCCCTTCAAAGTGAATTTTTATTTCAAAAAAGAAGAAATAGAAAGAGGGTAATATACCCTAAAAACAAAGGACATATAATTAAATTGTTTTCTGAACCATAGGTTTAGCAGAGTATATGAGGTACTATAATAAATCCTTTATCAGGAAGGGTCCACCTATAATTATCTGCAGTAACAAGAACATTTATTATAGTAATTAAAGCCAATTACCTTTGCATCTGGATCAAAAGCAAACATTATCTATCATGCTTACATATTCCTATTTCCATAAATCTAGCATTCTCTAATATTGCCATAGTAATTACTGGACCCACAGTTACCTCACATGTACCAGAAGAAGGAAATTAAATCATGTACGTGGGCGCTGGGTGACTGCCTTCCTTAAACGCAGTAGAACTCAAGCTCACCGTGGGGTGAGGCTATACTTTAAGAGATGAGTAAAAATAATTGGACTTTCCTCTTTGTAATTAACCATGCGTTTTCAAAGAGAAAATTACACAGAACTGTGAGTTAGGAACAAAAGATAGCTATTGGAGACTATATACTTTTTATTTGCCAGAAGGCACATGTGCAAGAGTGCATTCCTTAGTGGGGCATGGTCACATTGCAATCATTTTTCCTCCATTTCTCCCCATACATAAGTCCAGCGTCAGGGCGAGGATTTGAACAGTGGTTAATCATGTGGAATTCAGCTCCCAAAGCAGTGCTTACCTGCTGCCCTGCCCGCCTGGCAGGTTGAGTTTAGTCTGCCTATTGGGGCTATATATGCTCTTTAGAAATTCTTAATTGATTTTAGCAAAGATTGTGAATGTCTAAAATGCATACCCAAAATATAATTTACAATGAATGATGGCTCAATTTGCTATATCAAAGCAAGACATCAGTTTATTACAGCCTTGAATTTTTTTTTTTTTTTTTTGGCAAGTGGGCAGACAGAACAACATCTGTAATTACTAAACATCCAGGAAGAAAAAAATGAAAAAAATGAAAGAGAATTCACCTAAATTGTATCACACACTGGGACCAGCAGTTAGCGTAATGGCTATGCCACTGGATGCCCATGTAGTCGACCACGGTTCTAGTCCTGGACCAGGTGGCTTAAACTCACGCTGGGCGTGTGTGCATATGTGCCCAAGATCCCGAGAGGAGAATGGAGGAGAAGGGATTGCGGCATGGCCATCCCCCCTGGGGGGTGATTTCTCGCTTTTTGTCTCTCTGTCTTTCTCTGTCTGTCTGGCGAGTGCACGCGCCTTATAGCAAAAACCTCTAAAAAAATTATATCCACACAACTGTAAAGATAGTTTTTTTATGTGATGGTCACGTTCTTTGTAGCAGAGCTCTAGCCCTTCTGAAAAGCAAGTATTTTATTTATTTTTTTTTAGTTTGTATAGGACATGTAAAAACACCACAGAGAGGCAGAGAGAGAGAAATTAAGAAATGACCCCCCTCTGCCAGAGGGGATGGTCATACTACAATTCTTTGTGATGGACTGAGCAGTTCAAACTCTGGACCCAACAACTTAAAAAACACACCAGGTGTATGTGCATCTGTGCCCAAGATCCCGAGAGGAGAGGACACATCCCCTGTAGCAAAATTTAAAAAAATAAAAAAGAAGTATTAAGAATATTTATTGAATTATAAACTCATTTCTTAAATACAGAATGACTGATTTTTCATTTATTCTAATTCAGTTTTGTTAAATAGTGTTTTCAAGAATATTTTTATTTGAAAGATCAAATTATTGTTCTAATATTGTTTATATTTTTCTACAATCTTTTAGCATCTGTAGAATCAGTAGTAATATTCTCTTTTTGATTCTAATATTGATTATTTGTACTTTCTCTCTTTTCCCCTTGATCCTAAGTGCTTATCAATGAGGGGGTTTTTTGTTTTGTTTTGTCTTGTTTTTGTTTTTTTTTTTCAAGAGAGATGTTTTTTATAGGGTGTGTGTGTGCTTGCCAAAGAGACAGAGAGAGATGGAGAAAGAGAAAGTGAGAAATCACCCCCCAGGGGGGATCACCATGCCATAATCCCTTCTCCTCCATTCTCCTCTTGGGATTTTGGGTGCACACTCACATGCATCCAGCATGAGTTTTAAGCTTCTGAGTTTGGGACTCAAACCTTGGTCGACTACATGGGAATCCAGCAACATAATCATTCCACCATCCCCTGGTCCTTCAATGCAGTTTTTAAAAAAATAACTAACTTTTGATTTGTTGATTTTATGTAGAAACAAAGGGTCCAAGTTGTTTTCTTATTGTGTTGTTTTTTACATATTGGATTCCGCATGTATCTTTATTTTTTCTTATAATTTCTAGTTTATTAAACTGAATATATAGATCATGGATTTTCAAGTTCCTTTCCTAGTGTACACAACTAATGTCTACCCATTTTTATTTATGCAAGACTTTTGTTGCATGCCACTTATTTTATATGCCATGTATTTTATCATGGATTTCCCTACATCCATTGTGATTGTTTCTTTGATATAATCTATTTATAACTATAAAGCTTCATATCAAATATTAAGGTATTTTTCTGTTTGTCTTTTTGATAGTGACTTTTGTTTTAATTCTACTCTCTATAACAAACATAATCTCCTTTGGGAAAAGAAAATTTCTGCTGAAGGGAACTTTCTAAATGTATATTCCTTTTGGTCTCTGCTTCAACTCTTCATCTATAGCATGCCCATATCAGTTGATTGAAGATTTCTTTTCTATCTCAGCAATGCAAGCCATACTATTCATTGCTTTTGTATCCACATAAAAGTTTACTTATGGTGATTACTCAGTAAGAATATAAAAGAGACTCCAGATAAATCTCCTATTAAAGGTGGTTTGAAACCTGCACTCCCACATCAACACCTGATGTGACAAATACACTTTGGAAGAATGAAGCTCTCAGCAAAATGCCCTGGAGGATAATAAAACTCTGGGAGATAGGAAGGTGTACATATGCAATGATGGATCTGTGACCTACAAAGCAGATGCCATCAATTCTGGCCATCAATACCACTGTAGGAACAGTTCTCCTTCTCTAATGCGTTCAGTGTCCTCTCAGGAAATGGCTAGTTCTGCAAGCACATTAAGTAGCAGAAGGCCTTGAAAGTGTAGTTCACGCGGTGAAAGTAACTCACCCGTGGGACTGATAGATCTGCTGGGAAATAGAAGACGCACTGGAGCCAAAATTCTCAAAAGATCATTGCAAAAAGGGAAGATGTAGCTATAATTAGGGGTTTGTGAAAAAAAGGTGCAAGGAGTAACTAGGACTCCTTAAACCAAGGGTGGTGGTGATAGGTGTGTTAGTTTGATTAGAGTGATCATAATGCAATATATACATATATCAAATCACATCATATAGTTTGAATAAATTAAATCTTCATCAGTTAAATATTTAAAAATAATTTTAAAAATGATTTTTAAAAATTACTTTATGTTGGACCATCAGATAGCCTGGAGGGTAAAGCAGTAGATCCCCATCCTCCAACTCCCAGGTTGGAGTCCTGGACCCTCTGACGGTGGTTTGAAAGTCACACCAGGAGCGTGTGCGTGTGTGTCCAAAATCCCAGGAGGAGAATGGAGCAGGGATTGCAGCGGTACCATCCCCCTGGGGGATGACTTTTCACTCTCCCTCTCTCTCTGGTGAGGACACATATTCTACAGAAAACAAAACAAAACAAAAACAAATTGCTTTACATCACTGGAAAATAGACACGTGATGTTTATATTTGATTATTTTTAACAGGAGTGGAGATTCTGATTATTGCTATATTACATATTATACTCAAATCAGCTTTTATTTGACTTTATATGTAAAAAATCAGTAAAAACATGGGAAAAAATCAAAATAACTCTTTAAAAAATAACTTATGGAGATCTTCCGAAGTGATAAGTAGGCCAGCCACAGTGGTGCAGTGCTAACTCAATGCTCCATGATGCTGACACCGTGTGGCAAGGTCCTGGGTTCATGTCTTCAGGCCTCCCTGTGCACAGCAAGTATGTGTGCGTGTGCCTATGATGGCCAAGGCCGAGGGTAGGACCATGGTATGAAGATGCTACTGAGGAGTGCCAGTCTCTCTTACACACTGTCTCCCTCTTTCACAGAAGAAATGATTAAATACATTTTTAAAAGAAATAAATGAATTATACATCTTCGACTATGGTCTACTATTAGCTACATATTTCAAATTATAAAATACTTGTAAATTAAGATTTTTTTAACATATGGGATACACATAATGGTATTAATGAAATAAGTCAATATTCCTGTTACCCAATGAATGAAAATGAACATCACCAAAATATTGAGGTCTCACATATTTTTCTCCCTGATTTTATCCCAGTTCTCACCTGAGTTTTGTTCACTATTCCCTAACTTAAATATTGGCTATAATGGGGATCAGCAGATGGCGCAATGGTTACATCACTTGACTTCCATATTGCTGACTGTGGTTCGAGGTCCTGGACCCGGTGGCTTAAAACTCATGCCAGGCACATATGCCAAAATCCCGGGAAGAGAATGGAGAGGGGGTTGCAGTGTTGCCCATCGAAGGAGGATTTCTTGCTTTTCATCTCTTTGTCTCGGTCTCACACATCCTATAGCAAAAATCTCTCTGAATTAAAAAAAAAAGAATTGGTATATGTATTGCTATATGCTATATACATCTTATATTTTATTCTTTATGAAATATGTATATGGGAAATTTTTCACTTAATGTATTTTTAAATAAAAGATTCTTTAATGTTCAATTTCTTTGAACACAGATGTATCATACCATCTTATCTCTTTACTACTCAGCATTATATTAGTCAGTTATATCCATGCTGATGTGTGTGAATGTAGCTCTTCATTTTCACTTTTGAATATAATTTGTCTGAAGTTGCCACCTATCTGTTCACCTATTCTTCCATAATGAACACCTAGCTTGCTTCTGGTCATTTTGTTTTGCTTTCTCTTTGAGTATGTGTGTGTGTATGTTATAAACACAACTACTGTAAATTTCCATACATATTTTCCCAGGGGTACATACATGCCAAGATTTTTTCTAGCATATGCACCCAGGAAATGATTGCTGAAAGGTAGGCTTTATGCAACTCCAACTTTAGTAGATAAGGCCAGATTGTTTTCCCAAGATGTTGAGAAATTTTATTCACTCATGAACAATATATAAGAATTTTCATTGTTCTTCAATCTTGTCAGCACTTGATGTTTAACTTTTCATTTTTTACCAAGCTGAGGAATACAAATTGTGACTTTATTTTTATTTTCAGCTCATTATTTTCTAGTTGCTAATATACTTAAGTATTTTTTCCTGTATTTACTCAATTTATTCATTATTTATGTTTGTTTTGTTTTCTATAAAATTTCTGCTCATGCATTTAATTGACTGATTTTTGAATTGACTTTTCACATGCCTTTTATGATAGTGTTAGGCATTCACATCTTTGTCAAATCTTTTGGTAGAAAAGATATAATTTCCGTCTTCTTGACCTGGGCTTGATAATCTTACTTGTTGTAGCTTATGTGATGCAGGTGAAAGTAATGTGAGTGGTGACCTGAAGTGTGCTTGTGTGTTTGGATGAGGCCTCTTGAGCATACAAACATTCAAACATTTCCATGAGAAAAACTATAGGTAAGCATTATTTACTACTTTCCAACTTGAGCCTTAGAATAATATATATGGTCAGAGCTGCCCCAGCATACTCATAGATGCATGAGTAAGAAATAAATGCTTATTCTTTCCACATCACAGAAATTTTGAGGGTGTTTGTTATGCAGCATTATTTTTGCAATGACTAACTGGCACAAACCTTTCATTTTTCTATTGACCAGACTCCTTTTTCTTTTCTTTTCTTTTTTCTTTTTTTTTTTTTTTTTTTTTTTTTTTTTGAGAGGTTTTCGCTATAGGGCGCGTGCGCTCGCCAGACAGACAGAGAGATACAGAGAGACAGAATGTGAGAAATCACCCCCTGGGGGGATGGCCACACCGCAATCCCTTCTCCTCTGTTCTCCTCTCGGGATCTTGGGCACACATGCACACGCGCCTGGCGTGAGTTTTAAGCCACCGGTCTGGAATGCAAACCGCAGTCGACTATGTGGAAGTCCAGCGACATAGCCATTATGCTAACTGCTGGTCCCCACAGACTCCTTTTTCTTATAAACTTGTAGGATATCTTTATTTATTCCAAATTCCAAGTTTTGTGCTTTCATTTTCTTACTTCTTTTCACTCAATTTATTATTTCTTATTATGTACAGAAAATCTTAATTTTTATATATTATAATTTATTGACATTTCCCTTTTTGGTTAGGGGTGTGTGTGTGTGTGTGTCTGTGTGTATGACTTGAGTAAGAAATACTTCCCTACTCCAGGTTTATAGAAGAATTCTCTCATTTTTAAAAATTTTTTAAAAAATTTCTTCTATGAGTAAGAGAAACACAGAGAAAGAGAAACAAAGAGAAGCTCCCCATACTGGGTCTTCAAGCTTCTATCCATGCCCAGTTTTAGCCAGCTCCAGATCTTGGATATGTGGACACCCAGCATGCTCAAGGAGGACTCTGCACATGAACCAGTAACCTTCTCATGCATCTGCTCTGCAGAGTATCATATTCTACTGCTGCATCACCACCCGACCTCTACACGTATTGTCTCATCTTTTACTCTAGAAGACATTTGATTTTTCTTTTCTCCTTGAGTGCGATAATAAATTCATGTATTCTGCAAGACAGAACCCAATTTTTCTTTTTCTTATTTGAATAGCCAGTTATTTCAACATCATTTGTGCAATAGATAATCCCTTCCTCACTGATTATAGTGCCATTCTAACATATATAAAGTTCTAATGTATGTGTGCTCTGTCCGGCTATCCCTGTGATAATAACCTGTCTTGATTCTTAGACATTTACAATAAATCTTGTCATCGAGTAAGAAAAGTCATTCTACATTATTCTTCCTCATCAGGATCATCCTGGTTATTTTTGGCCCTTTATGTCTTTTGATATAAATTTTGATTGTAATTCATCCCTATTTCCATACCATGCTACTTAGACAGAGATATCACTTTAATTTATAGCCAGTTAGAATACAAATATGCTGTAAATAGCAGAATTAAATGAATCAGCATCCTTTGACTTCAGATAGTTTTGTAGGGTCTAAATATTTCTAATTAAGAAAATAAATTCTATTACCTTAAGAAGTTCACAGTCTACTAGCTGTTGATGAACAATATTGATACATGAGGTTATAATGAGAGATGCTGCGGTAAACTGAACTTGTTGCTGCTGAGATTCTTGTGTGTGTGTGTTTTGGTTTTGAGCTTTTTTATTTGGTTGTTGTTTGTTGTTTAGCTAGACTGTTATCAGAAATTAACTTTGATCATTTGAGAAATGCAGTCATGACCTCCAGTAATGGTCCTGTTGTCGTAAGGTTGTTCTAAAGCAATGAGAATATTTCTTTATAGTAGTAAAGGCAAATGACTATTGTCCGTAAAATGGAGGCAAGGTTTAAAAAAGAAAAGTTTTCAGATTGAAGGCATTAAGGCACCTGCCCTTAGTATTTAAGGATCCAATGAGAAAAGTTCCTAGACTTTTAGAAAAGGTGGAAAAAAGCATAGGTGGTGGGGATTCCAATGCCAGATAGACAGATAAACGTACCATGATCTCACTTAAGAATCCTGTCTCCAGGGTTCCAGTATGTTTGCTTGTGAGTGGAGGATAGCTTTTATTACCTAGGCACTAAACTAGTGTTAGGAATAGATAACCCAGGATGATTACATTAGATAACTGATCAGTTATTATACTTGTCAATACAGATCCTTCTTGAAGTCACAGATAATCACCTAGGCAGTGCTTGACAATGTCATCCTTATAGGTCTACAGATTTAGCTTTCTCAAGCAACCTGTGACTCAACCATCAGCACTCCCATTTGGCAGGAGAAACTACCGATTGGTGTTCCTAGACATCATGTGCACTGAGCACTCAGGATGGATGAAAGAGAAAGATAAAAAAAATTCTCCATGAAGACACAGAGAGAAACTTACAAGAGAAATTAAAGATAGAATAGAAGATTTTGAGTTGGTCAAGAGAGGAGGGGATTCTTTGCCAAAGAAATAGCTTGTAAAAAAACCCCACGGTAGAGAATAAAAGTGTAAGCAAAAGCAGTTTGGTAAAAGTGGTAGAATATGTGACTGATAAGTAAACAACAGCCAAATTATGAAGCACCTTGTACGTCATACTCGCAAGAGTAAACTGTTGAATACTTTCTCATATACTTATTTGAGAAAGTATACTCTCTGATAGTGATTTGGAGAATGAATAGAAATGAAGGATCATGTGGTAGGTAGAATAATGGCCCAATGCAGGAGCCCACATCCTAGTCTCCTGAACCTGTGAATATGTTACCTTACATGAAAAAAAAAAGAAAAGAATTTGCAAATATTATTAAGGACCTTGAGGCAAGGAGATTATCCTGGAGTATTCAGATGGGCAGATGAGGATGTTATAGTGAAGCAACATGAAGAGTGACATGAGTCAAAAATGTAGTGGGCCTGTGGAAACTGGAAAAAGTCAAGGAAGCAGGTTTCCTAGAAAGCCTCCAGAAGAAAGGAACACCCCGCGGACATCTTGGTTTTAGCCTAGTGACATACAATTTTGGATTTTGAATCTACAGAACCATAAGAAAATAAACTTGTGTTGTTGTAAGCCACTAAATGTGTGGTGATTTGTTAGAACGACCGTGGATAACCAATACGGACAGCGAAACTGCTGACAGAAAGACAAATAAGGAAGCTACTACAATTCATAGCAAAGGAAATATTTCATGGAAAGTGGTCATTCATTTTGACAAATGTACAATCTCTATAGAAAGAGTAAATACAGGCAGAATTTGCCCTAATGATTAAATTTTTGAGAAGGACATGAAACAATTTCCTTTGAACAAAGATGAATTACACATTTATGGTCAATATCCTTCAATGAAGAACAATGATTTTTAAGATCTACAATGAATGGAGCAGCAGGAAAGAAAAAAAAAAAAAAAAAAAAAAAGAAGCTATCTAGACTCTTGACCCTTGAGACCAAAAAGAAACTTCTTTTTAATTAAATTAGTGAGGGGTTGACCAGATATTTTAAGAATATAAATTTAATTTAGCTCTTAAGCAATGACATCTTGTTATTAGGTAAGAACTAGTCTCTCAGAAGGATGTTTTTTCATGGCTTGGCTTCAAGGGAGCCATGGATCATGAACTGCCAATTTAGTTCTCTGAAAGACTATTTTGTTGATGGAATTGACTAACTTTAAGGACAGAAATACAGCACAGCTTAGAATTCTGACAACCTGATTGAAATCCTGGCTTTATAATATAGTAGCTAGTGTGACCTTAGGTCAGTAGCTGAACCCTCACAGCCTACTATTCCATCTGTAAAATAAGTACAATGATGACAACTACCTTGTGTACTTATGAGGATTAAATGAGTTGTTATTTAAAGTTTTTGGCCTGATGTCTGGTACATGGAATGACATTCAATATGATTTAATGATCAACACCATCGTATTTATTATGTGCATGCACAAGCACGTGAGGAGACACCACGACATGGGTGAGGCATGTCAGAAGCACACATTACATTATGGTTATGTGTGGTATGATGATCCTCCCCATTCAATTTCATGCCCTAGATTTCAGACAAAGGCAACATAGCACAAAAAAATTTGCTATAATATCCCAGAAAACTGAAGATTGTGTTCTTGGCATATTTGCGCAAAGAGTGAGGTATGAGAAGAGACTCTAAAAAATCTTAGGATTTAAACTGTACTTTGAGACAGGTAAAATTTCAAAAAATGTTCATGATAAAGAGAATTTGGGCAAAAAATGTAGAACATTATTAAATGTGGGATTAGAATCTAAGTTTGACTAAAGATAGAAACTTCTTATGCAGAGAAGGAATGGCACATCAAACTGATAGATTTCAGAGAGAACTGAATCTTACACTTGTTATTTTTCAATTTGGCCAGATAGAGACAGAGAGAGAGAGAGAGAAAGGGAAAGCAAGAAAGCAAACCACTAGGTCCAGACTTGAACCACGATTGGCCTTGGGAGAATCCAGCACCTTTAACCACCACACCACCTACTGGCCCCTCAATAAGGGACTTTAAAAATAGTATTATGTTAATAGAAAAATAGTTACTATCATAACATAGAACACTAATCAGCCATTAAAAATAGCAAAAAAATTCCAACTGCATTTACTGATGTGCAAATCAATTCAGTATTAACTGTAGAGAGGGAAAACACAGAAAAATACTATGTATTTTATAATCATTAGTATAAAAACAATCATACCAACATTTTAATTAAGATTACTTATGGAAATAGAAATTAGGAGAATGCTGCTACTTTTAATTTTATAATAATACACTGCTTCAATTTTTTACAACAAGTATATTATTTTAACTATAACATTTAAATGGAAAACAATAATGAGGTTGGAAATTAAACTATCAGTAAGATCATAAATATCCAACTTCTTTCGATGGCTAAGTAATTCACAGATACCACTATTTCAATAATTACTTGTTTAAATGAATGAATAAATAAATTAACAGGCAGTATATCCATAGAATTCTGAAACAACAAAGAGAATTTTAAATTATTCTGGATAATAGGAACCAAGAATTGATCTTCTAACTATAATTTCTTGGACTTACCAAAACTAATTGTAGTCAATATCTCCATTTTTCACCTGTAAAATGGGAATTGCACTTTCAATCTATGTACAAGAGGTATCAGGTAAAATGCTATTTCTTTGAGGACTACATGGTTTTTGGGGTTTAGCTACTGTAAAGTTGTCATCTATAAATGTTTACGTGTAAGATTTGAGACCTGGTGTTGTGTTATTCAATTTTCTGCTTTATGGTGTGATTTAAGTCATCTAAACCAAGCACAACTATAGTAAAAGCACTGCTCTGAGTCAGAGTGCTCAGGCATGGACTTGTTAAACCGCAGGAACCCCAAGTCCCGCATGGGTACTAACACAGAAATTTTGCAACCCTCTGCCTTTTCGCTTTTCACACATCCATGTTATCACAGCAATAGAACTAGAATTATAATTCTTCCAGTAAATTTTACTTTGTTGAACACTCATCTCTCTGGAGTTAAAACCATAATAATAAATGACACAATAATTATAGATGTACTGTTACATTCTCTATTTTCTCACGGATCCATGGATATGAGAACATACATCTTTTACCATCGAATAAATTAAGGTCTACCAACACATTTCTGGTACCAAGGCTGTAGGACAAGTGGCCAAGAGTACCTCAAAGATGTTCTTTAAAACGAATCCTCTGCTCAGTGCCTATCATATTTCCTAAATATCAGTCAAATTTTGCTAAGATACAGAATCATAGCTGTTTCCAAATCTTATCAGTCAATCTCCTTAAAATGTCTAGAGGGCAATACTACTGTATCAAAAAAACGAATTTAAAAACCTTCAAGAGAGAACCAGAAAGAGCCCATGAAAGAAATGTAAAAGAAAACCACTTTTCCCCTCAAGGAAAAAAAAAATAATGAAAAAGTAATGTGAAGCATCCAGCCAAATAAAATGCAATGTTTTCCTTGTCTGCCCCTGTAGGAAATAGTGAAAGGGCCTCTCTTGCTTTTCCATCTGCTGTAATACATAAGTAGTTGCAAGTTACAGTGGTCCGTTCACATGTTGGTAAACACAGAATGCATAAGAAGAAACAGCCCTGTACTCATGAAGTTCGTTAAGAGAGACAGGAGAGTCACATCACACATCACTCAAATGCAGAGGTATTTCTGAGAATCTCTTAAACATCCCAAGAGAAAGGCCAGCAGATGGTATGGGCAACTGGATTCCATATGACCGACTGTGTGGTTAGAGTTTGGACCCTGTGATTTCAAACTCACGTTGGGCAGCAGTGCATGCATGTCCAAAATCTCAAGAGGGGAACAGAGAAAGGACTGTGGTGTGATCATTTCCACTGGGGAAGGAGTGATTTCTCATCTTTCTCTCTCTCTCTCTCTTTCTCTCTCTCTCTCTCTCTCTCTCTCTCTCTCGTGAGTACACATGCCCTGTAACAAATCTAGAAAACAAAAATCCCAAGAGAAAAGGAGAGCTTTCTACAGCAGTCACCTGAAAAGAAAGGTCTCATCACCTTCATCATCATTGTCGTCAGTTTTGCCTTGAGATCTGTGATTCAAGGAATAGATCTCTTATATGGCTTTAAGTGATCTATCACTATATGAGAATAATTTCAAATTTATTTTCAGAGTTAGGATTCTATATGTTACCAAATGTAATTAAAATTTAACACGTTAGAAGTGAATTTGGGCTGGCTTCATATATTAGCAGTTTAAATTCTGGCCTTATGGCTTGAAAAACCTACTGGGTTCAAGTGCACACATGCCAAAAACTCCCAACAGGATGAAGAAATGGAGAAAAGAGTTCAGCAGCACCATGCCTCCTTGGTTTCTCCTTCCCTCTCTGTCTTTCTCTCTTTTTTGGGAAGTGCACATGCCCTCTAGAAAAATTTTTAAAAAAAAAGAAGTAAATTTGCTTCGCAGGTGAATTATTTCTTTAAAGAAACATTTAAACTCTTATCCCCTTCTCCCTGCCGATAATTATAGTAGCATTATAGTGAAAAGATGTCACCCACAGTATTGTATGTTCTAAGCAACAATTGCAAAGATTTTTAAAAGTCTCTTTCCAGCTCTTCTCTGTATAGATTTTTAAATAGTAAGAAATATGCTCTGTGTGTGTGTGTGTGTGTATATATACACAATTTTATTTCCTTTTTTCACATGATGCAATAGTATCTCTACACACACACACACACACTCACACACATATATATGTACACAGATATATCTAAATATATATAAATTTTATTTCCTTTTTCACATGACGTAATAGTGTAAACAAATACCATGGTTTTACTATCTCTATAGCAGCACAAGTTACTGGCAGCATAATAATCACTGTATGTAAATTGATGTGTTATTTCCATATAAGTTATCATTATTTATTGGGTTGTTGGAGAAGTTATAACATATTTTTTGTATGTTTTTCTATGTAAAAATGTGTCAATAGTACTTAGATCACTCCCAATTTATCATGAAGTGCTGCAATTTTCATCCCAATACATTAGTTCTTCTAGATACATATCATAGTCAAAAGTATAAAAAATGCTTTAGAGATGTTCTAAGCACATTTGTGTGCTATTTCATTGCACGTTTCAGTACAGTGACTCTGAATGGTCAGGAAGGCAGCAATTCTTGACTGTCTAATAAACATGAGGCCGAGGTCACCAAGCTCGCTAATGACAGACAGCAGCACTCAGCCAGGGCTATCTGATCCTATTCATCCTGATGATGTTTTTTTCTATTTTTATTCTCTGAGAGGAACCCTTTTTCTTTCACTGGGCACCTAAAAACTATCAACATTGAAATTTGTAACTCTGGGCCTTGGTTCTCACCAGAATTCCACAACTATATTTCTTTTTTTTATTTTTCAAATTTAAATTTACATTTAACCATTGTACATATTTACAGCATACAATATCGTTTTCCAAGCATACACGCATTGCATGTCAATCAAGTCAAAGATAATTACTGTAAATATCATCCTCAACAGATAACTCTTTATCATTGGGTCTGTTAAATGTCTTTTGTTTCCCTTCCTCCCACCCTCCACATCCACATTTCTATTAGCCTAGAATATGTTTTCTTACATGGGGGATGGTCACACCACAATCCCTTCTCCTCCATTCTTCTTTTGGGATTTTGGGCACACACATACACAGGCCCGGTGTGTTTTTTTTAACCCACCAGTTCTAGGACTTGAACCACATAGGTGTGTGGATCCATGTGGGGTCCAGCCACCTTAACCACCATTCCACCAGTTGGTCTAAATTTTCCATTGCTTAAAGTTACAATGTAAATAAAAATGTAATCTAATTTTTGGGGGATAGGGAATTAAAATTTGGAATGACTAAATACAAACTAACAAGATTAATGACTAAATAGGAATATGGTAAACAAACCATGAAATGTAATTTATCTTATACCCAAATGCATATAGTACCCAAAAGTGTTAAAATATTTTTATTAGAAATCAAATAATAAAATATACTAGAATGTAGGCTGGGATACTTATCAAACTGTAGGTGAATAAAGCAATTTAAAACAAAAGAGAAAATCTCAATGAGCAAGGTTGACAAATTCTAGTACATGACATTACAAAATCTCTTGAGGGCCAAGGTTGCTGGTGGTGAAGGTGACTGGATCCCACATGGCAAACTGCACGTTTCAAATCCTGGACCTGAGAGATGGAAAAACACACTGGGTATGCAGGTGGTGAACATGCCCAAACTTCTGAAGGGAGAAATGAACATGATGGGACTGTGACATGGCCAGCCCTCATGAGGGGTGTTTTCTCACTTTTCCTCTCTGTCTCTGTCTCTCTCTAGCAAGTGCAGGTGCTTTATATCAAAAATTAAAACACAAGAAGATAAAAACTCCTGTTCAGATGGAAACCAACTAATGAAAGAAAAACAAGGACAATAACAGTCTAGAAAGTATATTTTTATTAAAAATGGAAATTAGGAGACCGGCCCATGGCTTGGTGGTTAAGATGCTGGATCTCACATGGGTAACTCTGTGATTCAAGTCTTGGACCCAGCATTTGAAAAACACCCCGAGCATGTGTGCACGCATGCCCCAAATCCTGAGAGCGTGGAGGAAAGGAATTGTTGTGTAGTCATCTCCCCGGGGGTTAATTTCTCACTTTCCTTTTTCTCTGACTCTTTCAGGCAAGCTCATGGGCCCATGGCAAAAATCTAAGGGAAAAATAAAAAAAGAAATTGATTGGGATCAGCAGTTAGCATAATGGCTATGTCACTGAACTCCAATGTAGTCAACCGTGGTTCGAGTCCCAGACCCGGTGGCTTAAACTCATGTTGGGCGAGTGTGTGTGCGTGCTCGAGATCCCGAGAGGAGAATGGAAGAGAAGGGATTGTGGCATGTGAGAATGTAGGTGAGAATTAAAATGAACAAAAGAATATGGGAGATTTCAAATTTGTCTTGACTAATAACATTATAGTTGTAATAGCCATTATTTATAATTTTCTACATACAAGGCCTTGTTTTAAGTAATTTTCAATACTGTCCCCTTTGATTCTCATGACAGCTCTGTTAGAGAATTACTAAAGCTACCTTCATGTTACACATAAAATAATTTTTTTGAGAGATTTTTTTCTTATTTTTTTTGAAGAGGTTTTTCGCTATAGAGCGCATGCGCTCGCCAGACAGACAGAGAGAGACAGAGAGACAGAAAGCGAGAAATCACCCCCCAGGGGGGATGGTCAGGCCGCAATCCCTTCTCCTCCATTCTCCTCTCGGGATCTTGGGCACGCACGCATACGCGGCCGGCGTGAGTTTTAAGCCACCGGGTCCGGGACACGAACCGCGGTCGACTACGTGGGAGTCTAGCGACATAACCATTACGCTAATTGCTTGTTCCCAAGAGATTTTTTTCTATTGGGCATGTGTGCTTATCAGAGAAACAGAGAGAGACAGAGACAAAAAGCAAGAAATCACTCCCTAGATGAGATGGCCATGCTGCAATCCCTTCTCCTTCATTCTCCTCTCAGGATTTTGGGTATGCATGCATATGTGCCTGACATGAGCTTTAAGCCAAGATTCAAACCATGGTCGACAAGGTGGGAGTCCAGAGACATAATCATTATAACATCTGCTGGTCCTCACATTAGAGAACTTAACAGGCAAAGATGTAACCTGCTCAAGGCCTCACAGAGAGTGAATATTCAAGCTATAATTAACATTTTAAAATAAATCTATTAATATTTCCTTTACAAGATAAAACTCAAAAGTGGCAATGTGTTGGTAAAATTTTTACACATTTGAGCATTGATAGTCTTGAAATTAATGCAAAAAAGTGTCAATACATAATAAAAATCATTAAGATTGTCATTATAAATCCAGCATTTTCCTTCCCATTGAAATAACTTAACAGTAGCAAAAATATATACTAATTGTAGTGTTTTGTGAGGTGGTACCTACAAAAGATAAACTAGAATTAGTTTAAACTTTAATATATCAGTGTTGAATAACATTAAAATTGCATTGTCTTATGATATTGCTAAAATGAAAATACATTTAATGAAATGAAAAAGTACATTTTTTAATTGTGGGTTTAAAAGTTTATTTAAAACTTTCTTAATTTTGTTGTGTATTTATTTTTCAATATATTTTAAAGTAAGAAGTCAGGTGGTTTCCTTACTTGTTTGATGCAAATATATAAAACATTTCTAGACACAGTCTTGTTGAAATCCAAATACCTCTCTTAGTAAAGGTCACAACTATCTGAAAAGACAAGAAAGCATTTAAGAGTGTCATAGAGTATCAAAACTGTAAGCATTCTTAAAAGACCTAGTTGTAGCTATTTTTTAAACTATGCAAATGAAATTTTTATTTCAGAATTAAAAACAGAAATGCCACAAACATAGTAACAAAGAGTTCCTGAATACCCTGTGCCCCATTTCATATATTAATATCTTTTATTACTGTGATGCACGACTAAGAAACCAATATTGGTACATTATTATTATCTAATTTGGATTTCATTAGTTTCCCTCTGATTTCATTTTGCTGCTATAAGATTTCATCCAGGATACCATAGTACATTTTTAAAAATAGATTTTATAATTTTCTATTTACATCTAATTGTTGTACGTCTTTGTATGGTACAGTATGGTTTTTCAAAATCTGCATGCAGAGCCAGCTGGAGGTGTGGAGGTAAAGATGCTGGATCCTGCATGGCTGACTACACAGCTCAGGCCCCAGACCAACAGTTTGAAGATCACACAGAGCATATATGTGTATGCATGCCCCAAACCCCCACAGAAGACTGGAGGAAAGAGATTGCACCATGGCCATCCCTCCCGAGGGGAGTGATTTCTTGTTTTCCCTCTCTCTCTGACAAGTGCTCCTGGTCCATAGCAAATAAAAAAAAGGAAAAAAAATTAAAAAAATCATGCATGCAGTGTATGATAATCAAATCATATTCACCTTCAACAAAGAACATATCATATATGTGTGTGTGTACATGTATATGCCATTTTGTGACAATTATATTTAATTGTCTCTTTTAGCTTCTCAAACTGTGACAGTGTGTCAAATATTCCATATTTTTTATATTTTATAACACTGCCAGTTTTGTTAAAATGGTCAGGTATTTTGTAGACTGTCCCTTGATTTAAGTCTGTCTTACACTTTTCCCATCATTAGACTATTATTGGCAGAAAGACATCACAGGTTAAGTGCTATCTGGTCACATTGTATCAAGGATACATGCTACCAACATGGCTTGCCCCTAATGATTTTAAGCTCATACATCTGGCTAAGGTAGAGTTTGCCAGGTGTCTTCACCGTTAAGTCACTTCACTCCCTACTTCACACTCCGCTCCTTGGAATGGTTCTATAAGCATAGTTTACACTTAAGGGATGAAGAGTGCCCCATCTACTGAGGGGAGAAGAGTTACATAAATTATTTGAAGTCTTTTTGAATGGAAGACTTGTCTCTTGTATCCCAATTTGAAATGTAGTCAATTAAATCTTTATATCAATGTGAACATGTGGATATTCACTATATGCTATGGGTTATAGTAAATTGCTTCCTCTTCTACTTTGTTGCTTAAATTGTTCCAACTTCAGCAACTGGGAGCTTTCAGTTGGCCCCTCACTGACTTACCTTTACTATTTTATTGCATACTCCATGGCACTATAAAATGCTGAAGGTTCATCTTGTAGAGTCTCTACCTAAATCTGAGTCCAAAGAGGATCCGGCTCTTTCATTGGAAAACTGCAAAAGAAACAAATATCCAGATACTGGGTACAGTCACTTTTTAAACACATGATATGGTGCTTTGGTCAAGGGCACACACTGAGTCAGTGACAGGATATCGCTCCTGTCCCCTGGATCTCCATGTTGTACTTGAATATTGTGTCATCACGGCTATCTTCTATTCACACATGTGGTCAGAGACATAAGGTATAGGACACCCTCTGAAGACCTTAAACATAAATCTATTCTACCACTTAACACTTAAGCCTTTAAGTTATATATCTTTGGGCCAGCCATGGTGCAGCTGTAACACAGCACTCTAATTCTGGACCTGCTTGGGAAGGACCTGGGTCATGTCCTGCATTCTCCCAGTGTATATCAGGCATCCATGCTTGTGACCTGGGCTGACTGAGGCTGGCAGTAGGTCAAAACACAAAGATCCTGTGGGATACTGTCTCTCTCTCTCTCTCTCTCATAAGAAATAAATAAACTCAAAAATCATATGCCTTTATACTTTAAAGTCATTTTTTTGTAGGGGGAGATTTTTGCTATAGGGCATGTGTGCTCCCTGGAGAGACAGAGAGACAGAAAGTAAAAAATCACCCTCCAGGGAGGAAGGCCACGTGCAATCCCTTCTCCTCCATTCTCCTCTCAGGATTATGGACACGCATGCACATGTGCCCAGTGTGCATTTCAAACCGCATTTGACTATGTGGGAGACCAGTGATGTACCATTATGCCATCTGCTGGTCCCTAAAATCCTTTTTAAATGACCTTTGGTCATTACACATGTCTGTCTCAGCTCTGTAGTTACACAATTACCTTATCTCTAATTCTTAAAGAGCAAACACTCTACTCCTTAGAATTTCCTTGGCTATCATATGTCGGTGCTTGCTTTCCTGTGCATAAATAATCCATGAGTGGACTTCACATGGAATCAGACTCCTGACCCTCTCTATGCTCCACGTTCATTCTAGAAGAAAGGCTTGGCCATCATTATCTCACGTTTTTGCACAGGAGTGTTGTGACCAGCTGTTAACATTTCAAGTAAAGGAAGTTGGCTCTGATTTTATTCTTGGTTAAAGACCTGGGAGAGAAATTGATACAATATATGTTTAAAATGTCTGCTCTAGTGTTCTTTACTCAGATAAAAACAATTTTTGTCTGGCTTAAAAGAATTATAAGCCCTGCCCTACAAAAAGAAACAGAAAAGAGAAAAAAACAGTTTTTTTTTTTTTTTTTATTTGAACTCATTTTCAAAAACTGGAACAAATAAAAATAAGATAAAATATCCTCAGAAGCTCTGCTGCGATACTGAAGTGTCTCTAATAGTTGCTGTTCTTGGACCAACTCATCGCTTTCTATCAAAGGTTAGGAAATAATTGTTTGGGCACTGAATAAACAGATATGGAACACAAGTAAGGGAGAAAGAAACAAGATTGAAATGTCTAAATCCTATGTTATTTCTAAAGGTTAGGAAAGAATGCATATTTCCTTTCTAAATGTCAATTTAATCTGAATGGCAGTGAACCTCGAATAACATTTGAATTTAATGTAGAACTTTTGAAAAGGAAGCAATTGCCTAGCTAACTGCCTGTTTTGGTTTTGGGTGAACTTCACGTTTGGCTTTCAGCTGATGGATAGCTGAAGTATCATTTCCATTTGGAAGTATAAACATAATAGGTGGCTACCAGAAACAAAGAGGAAGCTTTATTTGCTGGACAGTGATCAATCTGGAGTAGATGAAGCTCAATGGGCAGGAAAATGAATGGAGTTAAACAGCTCATCTGACTAGATGACTAATTAGGATTAGAAAGGACCTAGCAAATGCTGAGAAGTATTCTGAACTTTTTGGATTTCTAAATGCCGGTTTTACATGTTATCTCCCAACAGGGATGCTCCTCCAAGGCAAGTTTCACAGAGAAGGTAAGTGTATTGCAGAAATGTTCATAAGCATATGTAAGTGGGAAGGGTTTGGTTAGCCTAGAAGGAGGACAACTGACTACGGGACAGTAGCTGCCTGTTAATCTTAGAGATAAAATTTCAATAGCTTTGCTTGGAGTTTTTGATCTTGATCAAAGCATTACTGAAGGGGTCGGGGATGTCAGCAGTCAGGAGCATTAGAATTAAAAGGGAGGGGTTCAGGGTAATAGCTGAGAGATGAAACCAAACACGCTAAAGAGGAGAGTGGGAGGCAGGTCTTGTCTGTACCCTGTTCATTCTGACTGACCGATTATTTCCTTGGTGTATTGCCCACCTGCATCATCACTGAATCCTGGCTCTCAACATTGGTCCAACTTTGCTCATACCTATATAAGTGTAATTTCAGTTGCTATCATTTCCTATTAGTCTTTCTGGAGATTGCAGGCATTATCATTGACATAGTTTCTGCTCTTGCAACATTACAAAACTCACAGACATGTGTAAATTCATTTGACCTCACTTGCTGAGTAACTTTGGAGAAGCTTCTTTCCTTTCCCTTACTAGTAAGTGAGGAAATTGAACTGCATCCACAAGATCTTTTAGCATTCTAGCGTACTAGAGGCAGAATTGCTTAATATTTCAGAAAACCCAAGGTAGAAAATATAAAAATTTCAAATTCATACACTACTAGGCAAGAAACATTTCCAATAAATATTTTTTAGGAATTGTTTATTTAATTTTATTTATTCATTACTATTTTTTTTTTAATTTGATGAGAGAGACAGAGACAGAAACAAAGAGAGAAAGAGAAAATGAGAAAGCAAGCCACGAAGTTTGGGACTAGAACTATGATCAGCCATGTGGGAGTGTCCAGCGCCTTAACCACCACACCACCTGCTGGTCCCCTCCAATAAATATTTTAAAACAATACATTTTATGGAATTAAATTGCTATAAAATGATACTATAAAAATGTCCCCTGTCCCCAATGCATCAGTGACTTTTTTCCTGTCTCAAGTAATATTTCAGATAATTTCTTCAACTCCCTTAGTTCTAAGAGCCCCTTAGTTTATTCATTTGGTTTCAAATATAACTTAAAAATAGCATTATAGAGAGTAAATGGCCTATAAACTACATTGATATTAATGTTATACTCAAGAGCTAGTTATCTTGTAGTCTAATTGCCTTTTTAGTGGAGGAAGAAAATGTATACAGCTTATTTCAGGCTAATAAAGAAAACTATGGAATACTACTCAGCCATAAAAAAAACAAGACCCTCTCATTTGACATAGGGTGGATGAATAAAGATTTAATGTTAAGTAAAACAAGCCAGACTATGAAAGACAAACATTGTATGTCCCTGCTCAATATATAACAAATGTCTGCTCTTTATAACAGAGATGGAAAGACTGGAAGAAATAGCAGAGATGGCAAGTGTAGATACCAGTGAAAGTGTAGAAGGGAGTGGATGGTTGTTGGTGGGAGAGAAGGGCCCAGGAAAAAAGGATTTAATAGGCCCAAGAATGAGAAGTTCTCTCACTCTCTCTCTCTCTCTCTCTCTCTCTCTCTCTCTCTCTCTCTCTCTTTTAACAGTTTAGGAATATTTTAATATTGCTAATTTCATTGCAGCTTTTTATCTGTTAAGCTTCTTGGGCTCAAGCTGTCACTTAAATAGATATGCTACAAAAATACTTTGTCCACAATTTAAAGCTTTCCTCCACTCCAGATTTCTTGTCCCTATCATGTGGCACAAACAGTAAAAACACAAGCAAGCTGTTAAATACAACACAAAACAGCAAGAACTGGAGGGGTGTTTGTGTGTGTAAGATAAAGGAAAAAGAGTCCAGAATGTTCTGCTCTATGACAGATGTCTGAGGGCAAACCACGTGGCTGTGACTTTGACCCGGATCATGGGCTCTTCCTCCTGTTCGTACTCAATCTCCACATAGGCTCATTTTCTCTGCAAAGGTCCTTTCATGGGTGCTTTGCCTTGGTGTTTGACAGTAAGGGCCTTTTTTCCTTCCTCCTCACTGGAGGATTTGTCATCTTGATCATAGCTGCTGGTATTCATCTTATCAATATCCTCAAAATGACGTAAGTCACTCTTATCCACCTCATCATCTTCCACAAATTCTCTTTCTCCTACACCTTTATCTTTGTCATTTGTTTTCCCTCAGCCTCAGAGAGTCAGTCTCTGCCTCCTGTTGTTCCAAGGCTTTGTTGAAGGCATGGATGGGGAAGTTGTAAATGTCACCATATGTGTCTTGGTTCAGTCTCTCCAGTAATTCCTTCTCGGTGGTGTTGTCGCTGAGTAGCTATTAATGTCATTTCCTCTCTTTTCCCTACACTCTACCTTCTTGCTCAAAGGAACAAGTTTCCTCTGTCGCTTTAGTATCCATTTCCTAATTTAAATTAAGTACTGGGTTATCTGGTGAAATCTCTCCTTCATTTGGGGCAAATGAAATAGGGCCAGTAAATTAAATTGTCCTCTATTTGTTCTAGTGCTTTCTCGAAGTTCTTACTGAACCAGACTCATTCCCAGAGATGCCCATGGAAAAGCTGCTCATTCTGTAACCTTCATATACTGGTAGCTCTTCTTTTCTCTTCTTTGACAACAGCATATTGGCTATTTGCCAGAGGACAGGATGACCGATTACACAGTCCAGTCAGGCTGTATTCATTTCTGCAAAAGCTCTGAGTCTTGGTTCTTATTTTGAAGGAACAGAATTGCTTATTTCCTAAAGTGTCCCAGATAAGACTTTTGACTGCAACATGCCTGCTCTCTTCAGTGCATGGCACGGGACGGGTCTGGATCCCAGACATATTTTCACTGATGAGGCACTTCCAGAGAGGTTATCTTTAGAAGAAGATGTATATGGTGATAACTTGGACTCGATTGACATGTACTATATGCATGCCTTGAAAAGCCATATTGTAGAAAAACATTCAACAATTACACGCACATTTAAGAATTAGAAAGAGAAAAAAAAAAAAAAAAGCCCTGGATACGTAGTAAGAACAGAATCCCTGGTCATATCACAAAGATGCTAGAATGAAGAGCCACTTCCCTCTTCACTACCTATTGCAGAGTCAAAATTTCCAAACTATCAGTACCTTAGGTCACACTTTGTAATGGCACAAGCAGAGAAAAATGAGTCCCTGATGCAATCGTGTGCTTTCATAGTGAAACTTTATTGGAAGTGAATTATCACAATGACTTTCATACATTCTTTATTAGATATGCATCAATGACCCTGTGAATAGTGATAGACTTTCAAATAGATCCAGCACATTGTTCATTCTTAGCTCTTTTGATGTTATTATATCACATCAATACCCCATCTCACCTATGTATGGATGCATGAGTAACTTATCAGAGATGATTAAATTGTATGATTTCTCCCTCCTCTCTCTCTGAGTACTCCAAATTCTATAACCTACTTTCTGCTTTACCGCTACTCAAGAGGAGGAAAATATTCTGGGGCTTTGGTTTGTTCCTTGGGACAGTTGGGGTTTTCTAGTATGTTTGCATAAGAAAGGGGTCTGTGGATTCAGATTAGAATGGACAGGTGAGCAGCTGCTACCTTCTTCTCTATGAATATGAAGTGTTTGTTGTCTAGTTTGTACAAATCTATGTGCCATGGTTACATTTTTAGCAAGCCTCCTGTCAAGAAGCTGTTGCTGATCATTTCCCCTGAGTCTGAAACCTTGGAACAGAATAAAAATTAGGATTGGGATGGGTATCCAATCTTTAAACCCTTATGCTCCCTGGTATTTATTTAGACTTAGTGTACATGGATAACACTTGAGCTAGCGTTGGAAGAAAATTGTTTATGGTTTGTTCCTGATTCCTGCAAAAAGTAAAACATGCCTGGATTCTGCCTGCCCATGCATGGTATTCCCATCACTGCTGGTTGGCTACAGTTTAGAAGAAGTCTTGGAAAGAATTTGAGGATAAGACAGATCCTGTTTGTACTGGAGCACAGCTTTGTGTTTTATTGCTTGCCCAGCTACTAAAGTTTCTATGGTCTTTAGCACTTTCATTGGCTAGGATGGTACCATCCACCTATGGCTCGGTCTCTGGGGATATGATCCCAATGGCACATTTCCCTTGCACATGTAACTCTGATTGAACTGATCTACCAGTCTTTTGAGATGAATAAAGCACTATAAATTTTTCAACCCTCATCCAGTAGGTCAGTTGTGCATGTGTGTGTTTTCACTTTGTACAAATCTACAAATCTATATTACAAAATATTGCTCAAACAGGAAACTGATGTCATGGGAAGAAAATTCTTTCAATTACAATACAAAACTTTTGTACTCTTAAGATTATAGAAGTAGATCGATATAGCAAGAAGACCCTGCACTGACAGTTTTAGGAGATGTGAGTTGTATACCAGATCTGTCATCAATTAGCTTCACAATAGTGCTTAGAACCAAGAAACTAGGCCCAGAGAGTTGAACCTTTGGCTCAAAATTATATGGTATTTTAACAATACATAAAATAAGCATGGCATGGGACCAGCAGTTAGTGTAATGGCTATGTCACTGTCTTCCATGTAGTCGACCGTGGTTCGTGTCCTGGACCCAGTGGCTTAAAACTCACACCTGGCGTGTGTGCATGTGTGCCCAAGGAGAATGGAGGAGAAGGGATTGCGGTGTGTCCATCCTCCCTGGGGGGTGATTTCTCGCTTTCTGTCTCTCTCTGTCTGTCTGGCGAGCACACACGCCCTATAAAAAAAAAAAAAAAAAAAAAAAAAAAAACAAACAAAAAAAAAACAAACAAAAAAAACTCTCCAAAAAAATAAATAAATAAATAAATAAGCATGGCAGCCTGGACACGGCACAGGTCTTAAAACATCACAATCATTTACCTATCAACTTTTGCCATCAGAGCAAAAGCAAATCTCCCCCACACTCTGGAGTAGACAACATCTCAAGCAGCAACAAAACCAATCTGGTTCTGGCTTCTGACAAGCAGGCCTTCTGTACTTCCAGCTTCTACTCGGTGCCTAGAGTATAACACTGCCACCTTTTTCTCTCCTGACTATGGTGGCTTTGTGTTGCTGTCAATCTCTGGGATGCCTCCCTGTCCCCTCACTGTCATTTTGTTACCTCTGTGATTCATTTCTTTTGCTAAGTTATCTCAGTTTTTTTTTTCTCCAAATGGGATCACGCTTGGTATACTATGATTTTGAGTAAGGTATTAAAGGTGATTATGGTTCAGTCTTTTTGTTTCCTTCCCTCACTTTACTAATAGAATTAAAATAGCTATGGTGACTGACTGAATGCTTGTATTTCCCTGAAATTCATATGCTGAAATCCTAACCACTCACATGGCATTAGGAGGTAGGGCCCTTGTGAAATAATTAATTCATGTGTGTGAAGCCCTCATAGATGAGATTAGTGCCCTTGTAAAAAGGAATCCAGAGAGATCTCTTGATTTCATTCTGCCTTGTGAGAATTACAAGAAGTCAGCAGCCTGCAACCTGGAAATTGGCACTCACCGGACCCCAAACGTGCTAACTCCTTCCTCTTAGACGCTCAGCTTTCAGAACTATGAGACATAATTTCTATTGCTTGTAAGGTACCCAGTTTATGGCACTTTGTTACAGCAGGCTTGGACTAAGACCACTGCCTACAGGACTGCTGTGAAGATGAAAGGTAAGGATCTCGGGCCCAGCAGATGATGTAGCAGTATGTCGCTGGACTCCCACAGGGCCCACAGCAGTTTGAGTCATGGACCCAGTGACTTGAAGCTCACACCAGGTCTGCATGAGTGCGTGCCCAAGATCCAGGGAGGAGAATGGAGGAGACAGGATTGCAGTGTTTTCATTCCCCGCCCACCAGGGGGGCTATTTCTCACTTTCTCTCTCTCTCTCTTTTTACCTTTGTCTTTCTCTCTCTCTCTTTGGTAAGCACATGGCAAAAAGCTCTACCTGCCCCCCCCAAAAAGAAAATAGAAGATAAATTTCTCTGATATAGTTTGGATTTTAACCTATAACCATTATATGGTCATTGTGTGATGGCATTTGCTTTATTACCTATATTTGCTATTGTGGTCACTAGAATGAAATTTAAAACACTTCATTTATTGGGACCAGCAGTTGCCGTAATGACTATGTTGCTGGACTCCCATGTAGTCGACTGCGGTTGGAGCCCGGACCCAGTGGCTTAAACTCACGCCAGGTGCGTGTGCGTGCTTGCCCAAGATCCCGAGAGGAGAATGGAGGAGAAGGGATTGCAGTGTGGCCATTCACCCTGGGGGATGATTTCTCGCTTTCTGTCTCTCTGCCTCTTTGTCTTTGTCTTTCTGGTGAGTGCACACACCCTATAGCAAAAACCTCTTTCCCCAAAAAATAATTATTATTTAATTTTATTTACTCATTCTCTTATTTTAATTTGGCCAGAAAAAGACACAGAGAGAAGGGAGGGAGAAGCAAGAAAGCAAGCCACCAGATTGGGGACTTGAACCGCGGTTGACCATGCGAGAGTGTCCAGCACCTTAACCACCACACGACCTGCTGGTCCCTAAAACATTTAATTCTTTAATTACTATTTTCTTCCTGCCACACTACTGCTGGGTCCAGAGAAACAAAACTATTTTCTAAATCATTTGGTCATTTGTAAGTTCAGTAAAAAGCAATAGAAATAAAAATTTGTTTGTTTTATATTTTTTTCAACAAATGAAGTCATCTGTAGAACTTAAATTTTTTAGATTATTTACTGCATGTAATTTGGGTTTGCAAGGAACTAATCCAATCTATGTACATGTTATGTACACTTAAGCCTGATAGAAATATCACCTGTGGGGAAGATTGTAAAATTTTATGGGAAAGGGTAAAGATTATCTTTCCTTTTTACTTTATCTCAATATTGCTTATCTTTCTATAAAAAGTATGTAAGAATATTAAATTACATTTTCTAAATGAATTTTCAGCCTGCTCTCTTTACTACCACTATAAATAAACATTGCTTCAAAATGCAACATCTCATGACTTTCATTGGAAGAATTTTTTGTTTTGTTTTGTTTTGTTTTTATTAATTTGCTAGAGTGTGCCTGCACTTGCTAAAGAGAGAGTGAGAGAGAAAGAGATTGGAAAGTGAAGAAGCACCCAACATTGGGACTGGTCACGCGGCAATCCCTTCTCATCCATTTCTCTCTGCTTTAGAATTTTGGGCATGCACACATGTGCCCTGTTTGTTTTTCAAGTTACCAGGTCCAGGATTCAAAACACACAGTCAATCGTGTGGAATTCAGTCTCCTTAACCACCAAGCCACCAACTGGCCCCTGTACAACCATAAGTGCTTAAATGTCAGCATCTAAGGTGGAGGAGAAATCCATGACACACAGTATCAAAGTGCCTGTTGCTAAGTATCTAGGACAGCAGGACCTTTCCTCCCACTGTGCAACTAAACCACTGAGAAACAACCTTCCTAACCGCAGGCTAAAAATACGTCCATTTTCTTGGTTAATCTGGTAAGGAAAACTTTTTTACTAGCATAATAGTGTAAGAAGATTAAAGACGTTAAAACCAGAGTGCCTGGATTCTGCAGTCTGTTACATGATTTCCTAGCTATGTGGTTTGGAGCAGCTCACCTAACCTCCCTAGGCATTACCTCGTTCATACAATAGGTCTACTAAGAGGCATGAGCTGACAACAATGACATGGCCCGGGGACTACAGACGTAGAAATAAACTCACCCTCTGACAGTTCAGAAATGAAATCAACTCACATTTATAGAACTGTTAACATCTCAGGCTCTGAAGACAGAGTCAGATCACTTTGTGTCCTTGCAGAGGTTTTGCAAATTCTCCAAGACTTTGTTTCCTACTTAGGAAATAGAAATAAAATAATAAGTACCTCTCTCAAGGATTGTTGTGAAAGTTAAATATTTTAAAAAGTAAATATATGGTACAGCTCCTGGTTTATAATAAATACCAACTCATGTTGTCATGGATTGCAGTAGCGATAATCAAATTGACTGTTGGAAAGAGACTCCTGGCTGGCTAAATGAAGATAAGCTGGCTGAAGATGCTGCCATACCACGAGAAAGACTGGGACCAGCCTGTGGTATGGTGGTTAAGGCAGCTAGATCCCACATGCCCAACTGTGTGATTCAAGTTCAGTAGCTTGAAAAACATGCTGAGCATGTGTGTGTGTGTGTGTGTGTGTGTGTGTGTGTGTCCAAAATCCTGAGAGGAGAGATGAAGAAGATGGGATTCAGTGTGGCCATCCCCCAGAGCATGATTTCACACTTTCCCTCTCTCTGTCTCTGTCTGTCTCTCTTCAGTGAGTGCACATGCCCTATAGCAAAAAAAAAAAAAAAAAAAAAAGAGAGAGAGAGAGACAGAAAGACTATACCAACTGTACCAATCATAAGGAGATAAATAACAATGTTTGGGACAAAGTAAAGCATTTTGTTCAAAATGTCCAGCAGGAGAAGCTGCTTTATCAGCCTGAAGTTACTATCTGGGCTGCCCGGCAGGCCCGTTAGAACCCAAAGCCATTAATTACACAGCTCCTATTATAACTTCAGTTGCCCTTTATCTGAATTTGGTTGGAAAGCATGCTTCTGATACTTTGGCTTCTATGTAACTAGATTACAGAGACACAATCCAGTTGTACTGACATTACTGTTGATTCTTTTAGAACGTTATGTCTCCTGGAAATTTCACAAATTGGGCTAGGGTTGAGGTAGTTAGGTATGAGTCACCTGGGCTCTGACACTTACTGGGTATTTGTCAGATCAACAAAACTCTGATCATGTGTTGTTGTAGACTACTGGATGCTTTAAAACACAGCATAGTACACAATATTAAATATATATTATTTTACAACAACAACAACATAATTATGATAAATGATTTGAACGTTAAAAAATAGAGTTGTTCTCTGGAATGAGATGGAGGAGATGAAGGAAGGAATGTTTTTGGTATCTGTATTTCCCGTTTTCTTAAAGTTTTAAAATTCTCTTTCTGAAAAGCAATAAGGTCATCATCAAAAGAAAATATATGTTAGGTCCTTTTCCCCAAGTAGAAATTGAGCTGGCAGATTCTGTCATACTGTCCCTCTAAATCAACAAATTGTAGTACAAATAACACAAATTCATTCTTTTAGTCATTAGTTCATTCAACACATCAAAAATGTGTAATTTATTCATATATTACTCAATAATTACATGTTGGATGAGAAGTAGCATCTTTGGACACTGAGAATATAAAAATAAAAATTTTATTCTCCAGTAGAGGAGAAATAAAATTTTTACATAATAGAAATATTTTAAAAATTGCAACATAGAAGAATAGATTGTGTAATAAAAAGCATACGTTTCCTGGGACCAGCAGATGGCATAATGGTTATGTTGCTGGACCAGATGGCATAATGGTTTTGTTGCTGGACCAAATTCACATTGGTGCATGTGCATACGTGCCCAAAATCCGGAGAGGAGATCGGAGGAGAAAGGATTGTGGTGTGGCCATCCCCCCAGGTGAGTAATTCCTTTCTTTCTGTCTCTCTGTCCCTCTCTGTCTCTCTGGTAAGTGCACATGCCCTATAGAAAAAAATCTCTCTCTCTAAAAAATATTTCCTATCATGGAAAAAAAAATAAAGATAGAGCAGAAACATAAAGTGATATTTGACTGGACATTCAAGCTGAGGAACTGTAGCAGTGAGACTATTCCAGGAGAAATAAGTAGCAAAATAATGGTGGATACCTAGGAATAGAGTTTCAGAAGGGCACAAAATATTTGGACACCATAAGTTCAGGATTTCCAAAGTACTGCATTTTCAGAGGAAAATAAACAAAAACAGAAACAAAAGCCAAACGTATGAGGAGATGTTAGAAAGATAGAGGGCACTACGATTCACCTGGGTTTTTCTTATCCCACGCATGCTAAGAAATTGAACCTTTATTGTAGTGCACCAGAAAATACATTTTTAAAATACTTTCTAGATGACATTCTTTCTTATTATTTGTATATGCCTTAGCTGAACGTGCAAAGATGTGCACAGGAGAAGAAACAGACTCTTAACTTTAGTTGTATTTCCTTTTGTATTGTCCCATGGCAACTATATTAATATGCTTAACCTTAATCTTTAAACAAATCAGACAAGCCAAGATTGTGATAACACCAGGATGTTAATCATGATCACTATTTTTTACTCCCTATCTTAGAAATTAAAGTCAGCGAAAGCTCTTGTTCCAAACAAGATGGACCAAATTATTATGAAAGAATATTGAAAATAACCAGGAAATGTCAATTGATTTCTTTTATAGTCAATACAGTGGTGTCAACAAATAAACAAACAAAAGCGGATTAGACATAAATTACTAAACTACTTAACTAGTGGGCAGATAACACAAACTATAGGCTGTCTGGGTAATTTATATAATTTTAACTTTACAACCATATTAGAAAGTTAAGAAACTAAAATGTCTCTACTTTCATACAAATCTATTAGAAAATTTTGGATAACATAGAGAAGATTATCCAAGGATATCTTGTCACCATCTTTTGAAAAAGGTACACTCTCCATTGCCATCATTAATCTTGGCTTTCAGAACTTCAGCCTGAGAGATAAATAGACTGTGTGAATTCAGGGGTGTTGATTGATGAGACAAGCAGCCTTGACAGGAAGACCTTGAATTGGAGTTGTGTATAGATCCCTTTTTCTCATATATAATTTCTAAATTTTCCACATACATTGTTCTGCCCAATTGACTTCTTCTGCCATATAAAGAACCAGTCATTCACATATGTGATTTGGAAAACATCAGAAATACTCCAAAGAATTACAGTCACAGAGGTTGCTCTCATAATTAACTTTGCCAAGGAGTAGGAGTCAACTAAGCAAAGTAGCTATCTAATTAAAATTTAAGAACAATGTCCAGGCTCCAGAAAAGATGTTTCAGAGAAATTATAAAATTAGAAATAGGAGAAAATATAAAAGCAAATACTGAATGTTAGCTATAATATATAAAATGAAATGTGTATTTAGTTTGAATGGCTTGTATCTCTGTATTTCTGAACAGTTTTATTTAATGTCATTTCTGAAGAACTAAAAATTAGAAAGAACAGCATGAAGATTTATGCAAAAATCATGTCATACAAAACAGAACCAATGGCCAATGAGAAACTCCTACTTCTTTATTAAAACAACTGGAAAATGTATTGAGCTCAGGGTCCTATAATAATACTATTTGAGATACCTTACCATTAAGAGATGGAGGGAATAATAAATGTTCCTGCACAAGACTCACTGCAGATACAAGGCAGAGTTTGGCTTTCTTCCATGGGGTGAGGGTCAAAAATACTGAAAGAACCTTGCCTCCACAGCCCAGGAGCACAGGGCATACCTGAAACTGAAAGTGCACATGGACAACATTGTCCCTCTCTCCTACAACCTCCTGATGAGAAGGAAGCAGTGAGCTTATTATTCAGAAAAGTCCAAGAGCATAGAAAAACCAACCACTGTAGCAGAGCCGTGCAGTGATAGCTGGAAGGCAAAAGTGGAGCACAAGCATGGAGAACTATTGAGTAATTAGAGTCCCCTTTATAGACACCAACCATCGTTTACGAAGTTTGAAGTTTGTGGTTAACTGAAGTTAAACAGAGCAATAGCAAAACCTAGCCCTTCAGTTCCTGGTGAGATTGATTCAATCCTCCACACTCATTAAGAAGAGACAAACAAGTTTTCATATATAAATGCATAACACCCAAGAGCTGCAGGGCTATTTTAAGTAGTTTAATATGTTCATAATTGGTAATCAGAAATTACAAGCAGAGGAAAGACTAGAGCAGAAGAAATTTAGAAAAGATAAGAAAAAGAAGAACACATTTGCAGAAGGAAGAAATAATAAAGAACCAAACCAAGTAAAATTAAAAACAAATCATAAAATATAGAAAGATCAATGAAACTGAGATGTGTCTATAAAAAAGTCAAAAAAATTGATAAGCCTCTAACCAGACTGGCAAGAATGAATGCCATGAAGAAAGAGAAAAAAGAGGGAGAAATAAAAAATAAATATGGGAAAGAGACAAAGGAAGGACACAATTTTTTTTTTTTTTTTGAGGGGTTTTTGCTATAGGGTATGTGTGCTCACTAGAAACACAGGGAGAAACAGACAGAGAGTGAGAAATCACCCCCCAGGGCTTATGGCCACACCACAATCTCTTCTCTTCCATTCCCCTCTTGGGATCTTGGGCATGCACGCACATGCGCCTGGCATGAGTTTAAGCCACCAGGTCCAGGACTCGAACCGCGGTTGACTACATGAGAGTCCAGTGACATAGCCATTACTCTAACTGCTGGTCCCCACAAATTATTAATATGAAAAATATAAAAGGAGCTATAACTAAAATTTTATTGACATTAAAATAAATCTACAGTTCCACTTGGGAGGAAATGACATACTGAAAATACTGAATATTCTTATCCATAAACATGATATATTTCTCAATTTATTAAAATTTTTTTATTTCTTTCACAAGAGTTTTATAATTCCTAACGTAGATTTTTTTTTTTTTGCATATTTTCTTCAATCTATACAAAAATTTTTTGGAGGAAAAAGTGATGTAAATATGGCATTATTAAATTCAAATTTCACTTATTCATGGCTGGTATTCAGGAAAACAATAGATTTTTATGTATTAATCTTATATCCTGCATTCTAGTTATAATAACTTACTAATTACACAAAGTTTTCTTAGTTGATTCTTGGAAAATTTAAACATAGACAATCATGACAGCTGTAAAAAAAAATGGCTGCTTTCTTTTGTCCTTCCTTATGTGTATACCCTCTGTTTATTTTTCATGTCTTACAGCATTAGCTGGAACTTCCAGTACAATGGTAAGAATGAGTATTCTTGTTTAGTTCCTGATCTTAGCAAGAACTCAACTAATTTCTCATTAATTATTATCATTTTAGCTACATCTGTTTGCTATCATTTTGATGAAGTTCTCCTTATACTCCTATATTATGCCGAATGTTTTTAATCATGAACGTGCATAGTATTTTCTCAAATGCTTATACTTCTATTGATAATATATAATTTATTTTCCTTCAATTTGCTGAGATGATAGATCATATAATTGCTTTTGGAATGTTGAGCCTACCTTGTGTAATTAGGATAAATTATATCTGATTTGATGTATAAATCTTTTGTTAACATTTTTGAAGATATTTGTGACTATGTTACAAGATATATTGGCCTGTGTCTTTCCTTTTCTATAATGTCTTTTTCTGGTTTGGGAATGAAGGCAATGCTGGCTATATCAGTAGTTTTTATTTGCCTTTTTTTTTTTTTTTTCCTGAAGTAGCTTGTACAGAATTGATATTTAGTGCTTGGTAGAATTCACCAGTGAATAGACTTGGACCTGGTGCATTCGGTTTTGTAAAAGCATTGATCAGTGATTCAAGTTCTTTACTAGCTGTAGTTTTATTCATTTTTTTGTGAGTTTGAGTTTCCTTGTTTCCTTTTGTACTGACTTTTACTCTTTTTTTGCATTCCCCAGTTTTAATGGGACATTTTATATGATTCCATTTTTGCTGCTCAGTATATATCCATTATACTTTTTAATACTTTTTTGATAATTTACCAAGAGTTTGTATGTATACCTGGGGTAGTGTGGGTACTTTGGAGCAGAGTATTTCAAATTCTTCCCACATATTGATCATTATATTTTTGTAATCATTTTATTTATTCATAAACTATAATCATTGACTACTTACTGACATTAATATTTTGATCATCTTGCTATATGTTAAATAACAGTAAAAAATAAGATTTTAGTTTATATTTAATTATTTCTTCTCTAATACTCTTTATTTATATGTATACAAGTTTCTAACCTATATAATTTTCATCTCTTTGAAGATCTTTTAACATTTCTTGCAACTCGGGACAAATAATGATAAATTGTCTCAATTTTTATTTGAGAACTTCTCTATTTCTCTGTCCATTTAAGAGGATAATTTTGCTGGATATAGAATTTTAGGTTGATAGATTTTTTCTTTCATTTACTTACTTTAATTTTTCTAGGGTACACATGGTATGCTTATTATAAAGAGAGAGAAAGAAAAAAAGAGAAAGATAGGGAAAATGAGAAAGCACCCACTATGGTGGATGGTCAGGGATGGTCATGCCTCAATCCCTTTTGCTCCATTTCTCCTTTCAGGATTTTGGGCTCATATGTACCCTATGTGTTTTTCCAGCCACCAGATCTGGGACTCAGACTGTGCAGTCAGCGTGTGGGACCCAACCTCCTTAATCACTGGCTGCTATAGGATTTTGTCCTTCCATACTTCAAAGATTAGGTTGTCAGAAAATTCATGATGCATTTGTGAATAGAAAAACAGAAAACTATGTTATGACTTTCCCAACAACCTAATATTTTGCTTCACTCTCTTTTAGCTTGCATGACTTATGAAGAAAAGTCCAATGTAGTTCTCATCATATTCCTCTATATTCAGGTTTTTTTAAAAAAATTTTGACTTCTTTTCAAGATTTTCTGTTTCTCTGACTTCCTGCAGTTTAAACATAATACACTTAGGTATATACTTTTCATTATTTATCCTTCTTAGTATTCTCTGAGATTCTTAGATCTGTAGTCTTGTGTTCTTAATTTTGGAAAATTCTTAGTAGTTTTACTTCAGAGAGTTCTGTCTTTTTCTCCTATTCATGATATTAAAATTATGTGCATGCTTCACTTTTTAAAAATTGTTCTACAATTCTTGACTATTCTGCTCCTTTTTTTTTTTTTTTTTTTTTGGAGAGGTTTTTGCTATAGGGCGTGTGCGCTTACCAGACAGACAGAGAGAGACAGAGAGACAGAAAGCGAGAAATCACCCCCCGAGGGGATGGCCACACTGCAATCCCTTCTACTCCATTCTCCTCTCGGGATCTTGGGCACACATGCACACGCGCCCTGCGTGAGTTTTAAGCCACCAGGTCTGGGATGCGAACCGCTGTCGACTACATGGGAGTCCAGTGACATAGCCATTACACTAACTGCTGGTCCCTCTGCTCCCTTTTTTTAATTCACTGTGCCTTCATTCACTGATTTTATTTCCTCAGTCATGTCCACTCTATTCATTCTTGTATCAAATGTGTTGTCCACTTCTGCTCATGTTTTTCTCCCTCACATTTCTTTTTTTTTCTTACAATGTTATATCTCTGTTTACATTACCCATTTGTTTTTGCACATTATCTACATTTTTTATTAGAATCCTTAGCATATTAATCATAGCATTTCGATATTCCCAGTCTGATAAATCCTAAATCCTTGTTATATCTTCTAGTGTCCTTTGTTTTTCTGCCTCCTCCGTTATCTTTGGGTTTCTTTATAAACTTCTTAACCATTTCTGACCCTTGGAAATTTTTTTAGCAGTAGTACTCTATTATCAAGCAGGAAACCTATTGATATGATAATAAGTTGTGGGGGAATCTGAGAGCTTCATAAATAAATTCCAACAAATATTTAAAGAACTAATGCTAAGTTTTCTCAAACCTTTTCAAAAAATTAAAGAAGGAATATTTTCTAAGTCATTCTCTCAGGCAAATGTTATGATAATACCAAAGCAGAGACAGTATAAATACAGAAGAAAACTACAGACCAATTTCTCTTATAAATATTGATGCAAAAATTATCAACAAAACACTAGCAAACCATGTTCATTAGCATGTTAAAAGAATTAATATATCATGACCAAACAGGATTTATTCCTGGATTGCAAGGATGGTTCAACATGTGAAAAATTTATCAGTATAATATATCACATTAACAGATTGAAGAAAAATATTATCATCTTGATGTAGAAAAAGTATTTGACCAAGTTCAATACTCTTTAATAGTAAAAACACTCAACAAAGTAGGAATAGAAGGAAACTATGTCAACATCATAATCGATGGTGTAAAAGTTGAAGGATTTTCCTTTCAGAATAGAAACAAGACAAAATGTCCATTCTTTCCACTTCTCCTTAACATAGTCCTGAAAGTCCTATTCATTGCATCTAGGCTTTAAGAATAAATAAAACATGTAAATTAGGAAGGAAAAACTAGAATTACCTCTGTTTGTAGAGGATATGACCTTGTAATGTAGAAAACCCTAGAGTTCTTTAAAACTATTTTGGACATACAAGTACTTTTCCGACTGAGTACATCTCGGTTTATTGGAGCATTATTCATAATTGCTAACACATGGAATCAACCCAAATGTCTACAAACAGATGAATGAATTAAAAAGTGTGGCACATATACTCCATGGACTACTATTCAGCCATAAAAAACAAGACCCTGGCGTTTGATAGAAAGTGGATGATTATGGAAGATTTGTTGGTGAATGAAGCAAGCCAGGCTATGAAAGAGAGACATTATGTGTCTCCACTTACCATGTACCTACTGTCCACATTCTATGGTAGAGACTGAAAGACTGGAGGACATAAAAGCATTGAAAATCGTTATGGACACTGGAGACAGTGCAGAAAGAATGTGGGAAGGGGAAGAGTGTAGGGAAGGTAATTAGGGAGGGAAAACAAGTTAAGACATTTGTGGGACACAGAAATGTTTTATTACTTGATGATGAGGTCCACAGTATCTGCAACTGAACTGGTCTGAGGTTTATTTCATGTTAGCTTAATTCTCTATACAAGCTAAATGATGTACAGCGATTGACTGAATAAATAATAATAATAATAATAAACAGAAAGGCAAAAAAAATTTGGAATTAAGAAATTAATTCATCAAAGTAGCAGAATATAAAGTCAGCCCACAAAATATCAGTTACTTTTTTTTTCTATACACTAGGAATGAACAGCAAAAGGAAATTATAAAAATAAATGGATTTACAGTATCAATAAGAAAAATAGAATATATAGTAACTAACTTTACCAAAGGGGTGAAAGAATGGTACAAAAAAATATATGAAACACTAGGGCTGGATGGTAATGCAGCAGTAAAATGATAGTCTTTGAGGCTGAACCACATGGGGAAGTTCCCAGTTCTTATCCAGAGACTCCTCTGAGTACATCAGGCACATGCATGCCCATCATCTGGGCCTGAGTAAGCTGGGGTAGATTTCAGCATCAAGATTCTGTAGTGGGTGCTGTCTCTGTCTTCATGTTCTTTTGGTCTCTCTCTCTCCTGGAAAAAATAAATAGGTAATCTTTATTTTATTTTTTAAATTTATTGTATGCATTTAATCACTGTATATTATTAAAGCTTATAAAATGAATTTTCCCAGCATGAATATACTGTATTTTAATACAGTTAAAGTTATTATTATACACAATATTAAAGTACAAAACACTTCTGCAAAAAATTTATAAAGACATAACTAAGTCAAAACGATTTATATTAATGAATTGGGAGACTTAATATCGTTAAGCTATCAATACTACATAAACTGACCTACAGATTCAATACCATCCCAATTATTTTTCTTTTTTGCAGAAATATAAAACCTATACTAGGGAACCAGCAGTTAGCATAATGGCTATGTCGCTGGACTCCCACATAGTCGACCACGGTTCGCGTCCCGGACCCAGTGGCTTAAAACTCACGCCGGGTGCATGTGTGTGCGTGCCCAAGATCCCGAGAGGAGAATGGAGGAGAAAGGATTGCGGCGTGACCATTCCCCCTGGGGGGTGATTTCTCACTTTCTGTCTCTATGTCTCTCTCTGTCTGTCTGGCAAGCACACGCGCCCTATAGTGAAAACCTCTCCAAAAAAAAAAAAAAAAAAAAAAAAAAAACTATACTAAACTATACAGATTTACAAGAGTTTCTAAAAAAAAAAAAAATCTTAAAAAAGAACAAAGCTATAGAACTCACATTTTTCATTTTCAAAACTGGATATCCTCATGCAAGAGAATAAAGTTGGACCTTTACCTAACACCATATAAAAAATTCACCCAAAATAGATTTTTTAAAAAATGTAAGATCTAAAATTCTGCATTCTTGAAATTTTGATGTGATAGAGAAATGGAGGAAATCCAACTTATCAATTTGTTTTCTTTCAAGATTCTAGGCCTTTGGATTTCCTCAAAACTAAAGAACTTTGGGACCAGCAGATAGGTTAATGGCTATGTCACTGGACTCCCATGTAGTCGACCGCAGTTCGAATCCCAGACCCAGTGGCTTAAATTCACTCCAGGTCATGTGCGTGCGTGCATGTGCGTGCCCAAGATCCCGAGAGGAGAATGGAGGAGAAGGGATTGTGGTGTGGCTATCCCCCTGGAGGTGATTTCTCGCTTTCTGTCTCTCTGTCTCTCTCTGTCTTTCTGTCGAGCACACACGCCCTATAGCAAAAACCTCTTTATAAAAAAGAACTTCTGTTCTTTGATTAATAGTATTAAGAATATGAATAACCAACCCACAGATTTTGAGAATATATTTTAAAACACATATCTAATAAAGATCTTATATCTTGAAAATATAAAGAACAGTCACAGCTCAATAAAAGACATTTTATGTACTGACGATAGAAATGAAAAATGGCATGTCCCATATGGAAAACTATCACAGTTTCTAAAACTGTCATGCATACACTAAGGAATTCCATCCTTAAGGTGTAATATTTAAATATTTCCCCAAAAGAAATGAAAACATACCTTCACAAAATAAGTTAATAAAATACTGTTTATAACAGTTTTATTCATAACCTTCAAATCCTAGGAACAATAAAAATGACTGTCAATGTTTGGAAAGATATGCAATTCATGGTATATCATACACAAGAACATTACTGGGACCAGTGGATGGCATGATGGTAACCATTATGGACTTCCACATTGTCAACCATGGTTCGAGTCCCAGACCTAGCAGCTTAGAATTCATGCTGGGCGTGTGTGCATGTGTGCTCGAAATCTCAAGGGGACTGGTATTGTGACATGGCTATCCCGTCTGAGGGATGATTTCTTGTATTCTGTCTACCCACACAAGTAGCAACATGGATGCTTCTCAAATGTACTATATACTAAGTGAAAGAAGTTGAACTAAAATGTCTATATACTCTGTGATTCTGTATATATGACATTCATAATGGCAAAACTGTAGGGATAAGAAACAGATCAGTCACTGCTGGGACTGGAACAGGCAGAAGATTGATTGCAAAAGGCAATGAGGAACTTTTAGGGACAATAGGAATGTTTTATGTTGTGATTGTAGCTATGGTTGCAAGACAATATCAGAATTTATAGAATTATACACATCTAAAAAGTATGAAAGTCAATCCATATCAATTTTACCTCAATAAACCTCACTTAAACACAAGCATACACTCTTTGATTGCACAAGTATGCAGTGGCCACTGTCTCAGAATTTGCAGTTTAGTGAATCTGTTATGGGACATCAATAGATACTATCTGTGCCCCTCCACCCCAACATTCATTTATTGAAATGGTATTAGAATGTGGAGCCTTTGGGAAACAATTAGGTAAAGGAGGCAATACCTTCATGAATAAGAGTAATGCCCTTAAATGAGGCTCCGGACAGATTCCTTGCTCCTGTTATGTGAGGTTACAGTGATAAGATGGTCTTCTAAGAGGTAATAGGCTTTCATCAACACTTTAATTAATTGGTTGGTGCTTTGATCTTGGACTTCCCAGTCTTCATAACTACAATAAATTAATTTTTGCAGTTTATAAGCCTCTGAGTCTATGGCATTTTGTTCTGTAAACCTAAATGGAATAAGACAGGGACCTTAACTGTGAATTTCTAACAAGTTCCATGATGATGCTGATAGCACTGGTCTGCGGCCACACTTTAGAACAATGATCTTAGACCAGTGCTTCTGATATTTAAATGTACACTCAGTTGCCAGAAGCATTGTTACAATATGTGCTCTTATCCAGGTCTTGGAAAGAAGCCTGAAATTCTGTTTTTCCCTCATGGTTTACTACTGTTGTTTCATGAACCGCATGTATAAACCCTTAAACAATATGCAGTTCTTAGCCCAAATTTCTTACAGATGGAAATTCAAGTTCACAGAATATTTGCTAACAGCCACTGAGAGAGAAAGAAAGATTGAACCCTTGATTTACTGACTTCTGGTGAGATGTGTTTGGCTAATGTAAAAATAAATACAAATTAAGAACTGGAGGCTTAATTCTCCCTGTGGAAAATAAGGGAAGAGCCTTTCTCCATTTTTTTTTTTTTTTAAGAGAGAGAGAGATTTTTATGCTATAGGGTATGTGTGCTTGTCTGAGAAAGAAAGGAAGAAATCAACCCCTCCCACCTGCCAAGAGGGATTGCTGCATCACAATCCCTTCTCCTCCATTCTCCTCCTGGGGTTTTGGCACACATGCACCTATACCCAGTGAGTTTCAGGCTGCTGAATCCGAGACTTGAACAATGATAAGCCACGTGGGAATCCAGCACCTTAACCACCATGCCACTCACTGGTCTATCTTTTTTTTTATAATGTATATATTTCTATTATTTTTTTTGTTTTTACAAAGAAAAAATTACAGATATTTTCTTTTTCAATAGAGAACTTTACATTCTTTTTTCCTGTTAAATGTTTCTATACTTTGTCCCTCCCACCCATTCATTACCAGCCACTCTTCTAACATCCACTCTCTTTCCTTATAGTCTCTGGCATCTACACTTTCTCTATTATCATATCTTCAGATCTTTCCATTTCTGCCATAATGTGAAGATACTCAGTACATATTGAGTGGGGATATACTGTGTGTATCTTTCAAAGTTTGACTCACTTCACTTTACATTACGCCTTTTATATTCATCCACTTGGACTCAAATGATAGGGTCTCAATATTTCTTATGGCTGAGTAATATCCTATATTACTATGTCAGTTTTTCAACTCAATTATCAGTTTTGGGACATTTAGGGTGGTCCCATGTTTTAGCAATTGTGAATAATGCGACAATAAATATGTATGTGCCAGCGTCTTTCCAACTGAGTGTTTTCCTGCCTTGAGATACCAAAGAGTGGGACTTCCTTTTCTTAGAGCATTTACCTTAGAAAACGTATAATAGTTACATTATTTTTCACTTTGAAATATAGGTAAATTGTTTAATGGCAAATAATCCTCTCCCATCTTTGGGACCCAGAGATATCTTTCTTAAGGATCTGAGAACCTCGTCTTTCAAATGTAGTTATCAAAGAAATTAGTACACTTATATCCTAACTTGTGGGAAACTAGTAACCTAACTTTAGTGGAACAAGAGCCTTGCTCCAAAGTATTTTCTGTCATGAAGATTTGAGAAGTTTATTTATATTTTTGATAAAACCAATTATCTAACACAAATGGTCAGCTCAATTACTGAGTGGCTCTAGGATAATCTCTATGTAACAAATGGTGCTGTCAAGTCCTCTTACTTGAAAACTAGTGACCATTTATCTTGAAAACATGTCTGTAATAAGTTATGTCTTTTTAGATATGTAAAAGGTGAGATTTATTTTCATTTTTGCAACATTTTAGTGCATTATTCGATATATACTACATTATGATATAATGTTTATTCAATAATAGAATTACTTTTTATTGTTTGTCTTCTTTTGGAAACCTGTTTGGGAGAGGTCTTCTAAGTTGTGACGATATTTCATTTTTAGATATATTTTAACAACACTAACTACATTCATCTAGTCTGTTAATGTGATGTTGTGCAGTTATTCAGTAATCCTACTTGTGAATATTTCCCTTTGGAAGAAGAAACTGTACCCTAAATGAAAAGAGAAGGGGGAAAATGCAGAAAAATGTACTCAAGTCAACTTTACTAAATATATAGATACATGAATACAAACAAAAAGATGAACAAGCAAATGCAAGAGAAAACCAGTATGGGCAGAGGAAAAGTAGCTTACATACATTAGAACAACCCTCAGTCAACAGAACAGTTTTCTTTGAAGTAGGTGTGTTTTCCTAGGAGCATTCTTATATTCCGTTCTCTGTAGGAGGTGGGGTGGGGGAGGTAGTGAGGGGAGGATGATTCACTGAATTGCTGTGACATTCACCTGATGCTTCCTGAAGTGGAGGCCAAATTATATGGCAAAAAATAAAGACACTGATTTCAAATATTCTCCATTTGGGAAAGCAGGTGTTTTCTTTTCTGAAAAAAGATACTTAATGGCATTTGATCGTTATTTTTCTTTATTGTGTTGCCTCAGAAATGACCAGAGTACCTCATTAAGTGCACTTTGTCATGGTAGAGTGTGGACTTTGGCTATTGCACATTGAAATATGGATGGGACTGGATTCTAAGTAAGAATTTCAATAAAAAGCTAATAAAGTTCATGTGAAAATTTTCTAGACAATGTCCTTTTAGAAACCCCCTTGAGACCCAGACACGATGGTGCTGGCAGTAGGGCGTCACTGTGTGATTGGAACCTTGTGGAAGGCCTGGGTTCTGACACAGGACCACCTAGGCAAGCCAGTCACAGCAGTCCAGGCCTGTAGTCCTAACTGGAAAGCTACAGTTGGAGGACTGAGGTGTAGCAAGCCCTTGAAAAATATACCTCTCTTTTTAACTCTTTTCCACTCCCTTCTCCTAAAAGAAAGAAAAAAAAAAAAAAAAGAAAAGAAAAAGAAAGGAACGGAAAGAGGAACAAAAAGGAAAGGAAAAAAAGAAAAGGAAAAGATAGAAAACAACAAAACTGTGCTGAAGAAGTCTATTTCTGGAGAAAAAATCATGATGAATCAGTCCAAACTGCAAAAGAATGCAGCTCATGGAGGAATTCTGGCAAACAAGATTATAACTCAACAAAAATATTTTTATTTCATTTCAAGGACAGTAATATTATATTATTTCTCTAAAAGGCTCACTCACTAAGATGAATTTTATTGTCAATAACATCTCGGATTTTTGCCAAGTCCAAATTAAGAGCAAATATTTATAACAACGCTGAAGTCTTATAAAAATATAATAATGCTAACACAGAAATGAACAGTTTATTGAGGAAAGAATATAAACTTATCAGAAACCTTTTAAACATAAATATGTTAATTAGGGGACTCACCTAAGTCTGTGCTTTATTCACGCAATAGACTCCCCAACAGCAGATTATTATTTTCTTTTTTTAAAGAATTATTTAATTTTATTTATTATGGTTATTTTTTAAAACTTGGCATTGGGCAAGTATGCTCACGAGAGAGAGAAAGGACGAGCAATCCACCAGGTCTAGTAATCAAACTACTGTCAGCCATGTGGGAGTCCAGTACCCTAACCACCAAACCACCTGCTGGACCCATCAGATAATTATATTCTAATCACTGCTTTACATAATTTCTAAGGGAAAAAAAAGTCCAGGCTCCTTTGGCTGTCCACAAGTCCAGTTGCTTCTATCCAGCCTTATCTCTCAAAAATATGTATTTTTGTACTCTACAGCAGCAGTTCTTAAACATTAGTGTATGTCAGAATCACCTGGAGATCTTGGTAAAGCATAGATTCCTGAGACCCACCTGAAGAGTTTCTGATTCAAGAGGTCTTTGATGGAACCTAATAATTTGGGCTTCTAATAAGCTCTGAAGAGATGCTGCTGCTGCTGATTCTGCTGATGCTGCGGGCCTGAGGACCCCACCTCGAGGGCCCCTGCTTTGACCATAACATTACATTTGTTCTGAAAATCACCAGGCATGGCTCTATGCCTGTGATTTTCCACTTGCTACACCTCTTTCACACATTTCAGTAATGTCCTTCATACCTATACTAGAAAAAAAAAAATACTATACCTTTCTTAAAATACAATTTTCTCTTTACTCATTTATTTTTTTATGTTTTTAATAAACTCTGTTTTATTTAATTATTTATTTGTTATAATTATTTAAAATTTTGCTATAGGTCTCGTGCACTTATCAGAGAGAGACAGAGAGAAAGAGAAAGAGAGAGAGAGAGAGAGAAAGCCACCAGGTCTGAGACTTGAATCACAGTCAGGCGTCTGAAAGTCCAGTGCCTTAACTACCATACCACCTGCTGCCCAATCCAATTTTCTCTTTTTTTTTTTTTTTTTGAGAGGTTTTTGCTATAGGGCGTGTGTGCTCGCCAGACAGAGAGAGAGAGACATAGAGACAGAAAGCGAGAAATCACCCCCCAGGGGGGATGGTCACGCCGCAATCCCTTCTCCTCCATTCTCCTCTCAGGATCTGGGGCACGCACGCACATGCGCCTGGCGTGAGTTTTAAGCCACCGGGTCCAGGACGCGAACCGCAGTCCACTACATGGGAGTCCAGCGACATAGCCATTACACTAACTGCTGGTTCCCTCCAATTTTCTCTTAACTCTATGTAGTTACTCAGCATATGTAAAAGACTCTATCTACATCACAAACATTCTCTCCCAGTCTGAGGATTGTCTCTTTCCTCTGATTATGGTTTCCCTAACTGTGCAGAAGAGTTTTAGCCTGATACAGTTTCATTTGTCTATTTGGGGGATTATTGTCCTTGCTTAAGGGATCTTATTTAAGAAATCATTGCCTATTCTGACGTCTTCAAGGGTTTCCCTGGTGTTTTCTACCAGTAGTTTTATAGTTCAAGGCTTTACATGTAGATCTTTGATCCATTTTGAGCTCATCTCTGTTAATGGTGACGGATAAAGTCCTGGTTTCACTTTTCTCTGGGTGGACAATAATCAGTTCTTTCAGCACCATTTTCTAAAGAGACTTTCTCTTCCCAACTGGATTGTCTTGTTTTCTTTGTAAACGATCAGTTGGCTGGGACTAGCAGTTAGCATAATGGCTATGTCACTGGACTCCCATGTAGTCAACTGTGGTTTGCGTCCCGGACCTGGTGGCTTAAAACTCACGCCGGGCTCATGTGCATGCGTGCCCAAGATCCCAAGAGGAGAATGGAAGAGAAGGGATTGTGGTGTGGCCATCCCCCCCTAGGGGCTGATTTCTCGCTTTCTGTTTCTCTGTCTGGCAAGCGCACGCAACCTATAGCAAAAAAAAAAAAAAAAAAAAAAAAAAAAAAAAGATCAGTTGGCTGAATGTTGCCTGCAACATTATTTTTGGGTTCTCTGTTCTGTTCCATTGATCAACATGCCTGTTTTTGTGCCTGTGCCATGTCATTTTTGTTATCACAGCTTTGTAACATATTTTGAGGCCTGGCATGATTTTCAAGCCCCCAAGCCCCAGGTGACCACATGGGAGTTCAGCATCTTAAACACTATATCATTTGCTGAACTCCTAGAATTGACATTTTGATTATACTGATTCTTCTAATCTAGGAACATGGGATGCTTTTCCACTTGTTTATCATGTTCTATTTCTTTTTTTTCCCCAGTTTTTCCTAGTTTCTTTGTAAGGGTTTTTCACTTCTTTGATAAATTTACTCCCAGGTATTTTGTGTGTTTGAGTGTGTGGTCATTGGAAATGGGATTAATTTCTTCAATTCTACCTTGGTCTGATTTTTGGTATATAAAAATGGTATAAATTTTTGGGTATTAATTTTGCATCTTACCATTCTACTGATTCATTTATTACTTCCAGGAGTTTTTCATGGATTATTTTGGATTTTCTATGTAAATAATCATGTTATCTGCAAATAGAGATAATTTCATTTCTTCTTTTCCTATATGAATGTTTTTTCTTTTTTTTAATTTTACTCTTTTGTCTGATTGCATTGGCTAAAACTTTCAGTAATATGCTGAAAAGGAGTGGAAAAAGTGGGAATCCTTAACTTGTTTTTAGTGGAAAAACTGAAAGCTTTTCCCATTTGGTATGATGATAGCTATAGGTTTGTCACATATGGATTTTAATTGAGAAATTTTAGTTGAGAAATGTCCCTTTTATTCCAATTTTGCTAAGAGTCTTAATCATGAAGAGATATTTTATCAAATGTCTTTTACACATCAATTAATATGACCTTTTAAAGAAATCTTTCTTATACTTCAAATAAGGGACTGATATCCAGAATATATAGGGAAATCAAGCAGCTTACCTGTAAAGAAGAAGAAATTGAATTAAAAAATGGGCAAATGAGCTGAACAGAAAACTCTTCAAAGAAGACATTCAGATGACCAAAAAGTATATTTTAAAAAAATGTTCAACATCCCTTCTTATCATGGAAATGTAGATTAAAATCACAATGAGGTACTACTTAACTCCAGTCAGAATGACTCTGGTTAAAGAAATTTAAAAAATGACAAGTCCCTGAGAGACTGTAGTGAAAACAAAACCCTCCTACACTATTGATGGGAATATTGATTGGTATGGCCACTGTGGAAAACAATATGGATGCTCCTCAAAAACCTACAAATAGAATTACCATATGACCCAGTAATACTATTCATGGGTATTTACTCAAAAGATAAAACAAACTGTCAGAAAGATACTGTACATCCATGTTTTTTGTAGTAAAATTCACAATTGCTAAGACATGGAATCAACCTAAGTGCCCAAGAATGAATGATTGGATTGAAAAAAATGTGGCACATAAGCACTATGGAATACTATTCAGCCATAAAAAATGAGACCCTGTCAATTGATACAAAGGGGATGAATATAGATTTAATGCTAAGTGAAGCAAGCCAAACTATTAAATACAGACATTGTATGTTTCTGCTCAATATATAATGAATTTCTGCATTTTATGACAGAAATTGAAAGATTGAAAATTATAGCAGAGACAGCAAATGTAGATATCAGAGATTGCACACGAGGGGGTGGTTTAAGAGTGGTGCATGGGAGTGAAGTACTCAGGAAAAACTTAAATGAACAAACACAAGAATGGAATGTTATCTGTTGAAGATGATGCGTACAGCAATGCCTTTAACTTGATTGACATGCGATGCATGTGTGCTTTGAAAAGCCATATTGTATGCTGTAAAAATGTACAATTATGAAATGTAAACTAAAAAAAGGAAAAAAAATTCCATTATGTTCCAGTTACAGGGTTCCTCACTTAAGCATAGCTTCCATTCAAATGTGAAGCATATTCTGATCACCCCCCACACTTAATTATTTAAAATGTTTGGGAGTAAAATTAACACATTTTCTTTCTTAAACCATTAGTGGGATAATCTAAAGTTCCTTTCAATTTGATATTTGTCTTTTTCTTTGTTGATATGTAAGATTTGTTCAAGTTTCATGTATATGTCTTATTTTACGTATTTATTCTCTCCTTGGGCAGGGGGCATTGGTACTATCCTGGTGGCCAAGATATTGAATAAAACTTAAATCCTGAAGTTTTAATAAGCAAGCCACGATATTTTGAGATTTTCTAAGAAAATCAAAAGAGGCCTGAATATAGAACTAAGGTCTCAGATAGCTGATTACCTAGTAATTTCATGAAACCTCTTACCCTGGTGATGATAAATGTAAGATTTGGTCTGAAACTGGGTAAATTTAGGTAAATATTCCAAATTATTCAAAAAATTAGCATACTGTATCAGGCTTTGTTCTGGGAGATATTGCAGAAAACAAAAAAAAAAGGAAAACTTCATGATATCATAGAGGTTATAGTTAAAGAACTTCAGTCAAAATACATCCTTTTGGACAAGATAGAAAGCCTTCTCAACTTGTGTTTTTTTAATGGTTCTGCAGACACCATGACAGCAATAAAACCTCCTTATTGTTTCTGTGATCCACTTAGTCTCCACATTCTTCCATTACCTTCCCCCACCACAGTAGGCACAATTTATAAAAGTGAATGAGTCCTGATACCAGAGATAATTTGGCACAGTTGGTAGCTTTATAAATCGATTGGACATAAACTGCTGCTATTGTTATCTACCTTAATTCTTTTGGAGAAGATCCATCTCTCCTAAATGGCAGCAAGATGCAGGATAATTGGTCAAGGCAGAAAAGGGATGATCTCAACTATTTCTTTGTCCTGGAGTTTCTGCCTTTGATTCAACAACAATCAGTTAAACAAGGTGAAGCAAAATGCATTCATAAACTACTGATGTAATGACAGTGACTTCATCTAGCCAGAGAGAGATATTAGAGATACTAGTACCCCAAATCTGAGCTCATAGGTTCAATAAAATTACTTCAACTCATATACAGCACCATGCCACTACAATTTCATCTCATCATCTATTCATTGTATAACCTCCCCCCAACTTACCAAAGAAGAAATAAATCAATGCTTCTCATATTCTAATGCAAGCTAATCTTCTGTGAACTGGTTAGAACACAGGTTTGGATTCAATAATTCCTAAATTGACACTAAAGACTCTGAATTTCTAACTTCCAGATAATGCAATGCTATTGGTTTCCAGGTAAACATTTTGGATAGCAGATTCTATAACAGGTGTTATTTTTTTCTCATTTCAGTTTATTTCACTTCCTTGTTGCCTATCTCATTAAAATATAACTAACATGAGGAGGGGGTTTGTGTAACCAAGGTCATTGGAAATAGTACCTGGGTCTCAATTTCACCTTCTAGACCCTATGTTTAATTTTCATTTATACACTAACATTGTCTTTGCTTGTGGTCATGGGAGTGTAAACACTTTATGTCCTACCTCTCCTAACTGGTCCATTGCTTTATATTATCTACCCCAAAATCAATGACTTCAAACGTTCTATTTTTATTAGCTATACCTGATACATTACCTTTTCAGTATATAATATTTATGGTCTATTAAGTACAACACAGGATTCCTACAAACATAAGTACTTAAGAGAATTTTCCTTCATCTCTTTCCTCTGAGCAGTTCCATTAATTTTTTAAATATACTTTTTATTTCCATTTCTTTTATATATCTAATAACATGTTACTTAGCTTGCAAAGTGAATATTCCAACATGTATACATTTCTCACCAGTTCAGTTGGGAACACTACACATGTTATCTTCAACAGATAATAACCCATTTCTTTGTTCATAAATGCCTTGCATTTCTATTTTTCTCCTGAATGTCTTTCCTTAGACTACTTCTTCACCCACTCTCTTCCCACACTGTATCAGGTGTTTATAACCATTTTCTATGTTTCTACATCCTCTACTCATTTAGTTTTGGCTATAGAGTATGGATACTTGAGTCTTTTTTGTTATGGGTGAGTGGTATTCCATAGAGTATATGTGCCATGCTTTTCTTTTTTTTTTTTTTTTTTTTTTTTTTTTTTGGAGAGGTTTTCACTATAGGGCACGTGCGCTCTCCAGACAGACAGAGAGAGACATAGAGACAGAAGACGAGAAATCACCCCCCAGGGGGGATGGTCACACTGCAATCCCTTCTCCTCCATTCTCCTCTCGGGATCTTGGGCACACACACACACACACCCGGCGTGAGTTTTAAGCCACTGGGTCCGAGATGTGAACCGCGGTCGACTACGTGGGAGTCCAGCGACATAGCCATTACACTAACTGCTGGTTCCCGATGTGCCACACTTTTCAATCCATTCATCTGTTTATGGGTATTTGGGTTGGTTTCATGTCTTAGCAATTGTGAATAATGTAGCAATAAACATCAATGTGCAAACACTTTTCCAACTAAGGATTTTTCTGTCCTTTGGGTAGATAACAAGGAGTGGGATTGCTGGATCATATGGTAGTTCTATTTGTAGATCTTTGAGGAATGTCCAAATTGCTCTCCATAGTGGCTGGACCAATTTACATTCCCACCAGCAGTGTAGGAGAGTTCCCCTTTCACCACACCCCTGCCAGCACTTACCTTTTTTTTTTTTTTTTTTTTTTTTATTCTTAGTCATACTGACTGGGGTTAGGTGGTATTTCATTGTAGTTTTGATCTGGCATTTCCCTTATAATAAGAAATGTTTGGAGATTCCTCAAAAATCTACAAAGAGAACTGCCATATGATCCAGCAATCCCATTTCTTGGCATCTACCCAAAGGACAGAAGAATTTCTCATTGGAAAAGTGCTTGCACATCGATGTTTATTGCGGCACTTTTCACGATCGCTAAGACATGGAACCAACCCAAATGCCCCCATATGGATGAATGGATTGAAAAACTGTGGCACATATACTCTATGGAATACTATTCAGTCATTAAGAACAACAAAACCCTGGCTTTTGACAGAAAGTGGAAGAATATGGAAGATTTACTGCTGAGTGAAGCAAGCCAGGCTATGAAGGAGAGACACTGTACGTCCCCACTTAATATATACTGAATGTCCGCACTCTATAACTGAAACTGATGGGCTAAAGGATGCACAAACACAAGAGGTGGATGGGGATGCCAGATGTCGGGTGTGTGGAGGAGTGGGGCCTGGGGAAGTACATTTGGAGGAGGGATACAGAGACAGCATGGCTGAGGCAGAGAGGTAGTGTTGTTATATTATGATCAACTTGACCGGGGAGAAATGTTCATATATTGAAATGACCACCTTGTAAGCTAAATAACGTAATTGAATGTATTAAAAAAAGTAAATAAAAAATAATAAGAGATTTTGAGCATTTTTTATAATTTTTTTATTTAACTTTATTTATTTGTATATTTATTTATTTGAATTTGACCAGAGAGGGACAGAGTGAGAGAGAAAGAGAGAAAGTGATGAAGCAAGCCGCCAGGTCTGAGACTTAACCTGTGGTCAGCCATGTGGGAATCCAGTGCGCTTAACCACCATGCCACCTGCTGGCCCCTTGAGCATTTTTTCATATGCCTTTGTCTATAAGAATGTCTTCCTCAGAGAGTGTTTTTTAAAAACTCATTCTCCCAGCTTTTAATAGGGTTGATAATCCTTTATTGGGACAGCTGCTTGAGTTCCCTGTATATTCTGGTTATCAGTCCCTTATCCAATACATAGTTTACAAAAATGTTTTCTCATTCTGAGGGCTGTTGATTCACGCTAATTACTGTGTCTTTCACCATGCAGAAACTTCTTAATCTGATGTAATCCCATTTGTCTATTTGGGGGATTATAGATTGTGCTTTGGGGATCTTATTTAATAAGTCTTTGCCTACCCCAATGTCTCCCAGGGTTTCCCCAGTGTTTTCCAGCAGCAGTTTTATAGTTTGAGATCTTAGGTCTAGATCTTTGATCCACTTTGAGTTGATTTTTGTCAATGTTGAGAGATAGGGGTTCAGATTCATCTTTCTGCAGGCAGATATCCAGTTTTTCCAGGACCATTTGCTAAAGAGGTTTTCCTTTTCCCACTGTATTGAAAGGTACCTTTTGTCAAAAACCAATTGACTGTATGTTTGGGAGTTTATTTCTGGGGTCTCTATTCTGTTTAATTGGCCCACCTGTCTATTTCTGTGCCAATACCATGCTGTTCTGATTATCAGAGCTTTGTAGTATATTTTCAGGTCAGTGAGTGAGATGCCACCCACTCCACTTTTCTTATGTGTAATTGCTTTGGCAATATGAAGTCTTTTATGATTCCAGACAAATTCTATGATTGTCTTTTCTAGATCTGTGAAGAATTTTTCTGGCACTTTGATCAGGATTGTGTTAAACTTGTATATTAATTGGGTAAAATTGCCATTTTGTTTATATTAATTCTTCTAATTCAGGAACATGAGATGTCCTTCCACTTCTTTGTCATTTTAAATATCTTTTTTTTAGCTTCTCATAGTTTTCCTTGTGGAGGTCTTTAACATATTTGGTTAGATTTATACCTAGGTATCTTATATTTTTTGTGGCTATGGTAAATGGAATTTCTTTTTTCAGTTCTATCTCAGTCTGCCTGTTGTTTGTATATAGAAAAACTATAGATTTACTTTCAAGGGTATCTTCCTTTTCTCCCTCCAGATTCACTTTTGCATAACCTGAATCTTTTTCTGTGCCCTGGAAATTTACCTATATTGACTACCTTAACATGATTCCTTGCCATTAAATGTCAATCAAAAGAGGGACCAGCAGTTAGCGTAATGGCTATGTCACTGGACTCCCACGTATTCGACTGCGGTTCACGTCCTGGACCCGGTGGCTTAAAACTCACACCGGGCACGTGTGTGTGGGTGCCCAAGATCCCGAGAGGAGAATGGAGGAGAAGGGATTGCGGTGTGACCATTCCCCCGGGGGGTGATTTCTCGCTTTCTGTCTCTATGTCTCTCTCTGTCTGTCTGGTGAGCGCACGTGCCCTATAGCAAAAACCTCTCCAAAAAAAAAAAAAAAAAAAAAAAATGTCAATCAAAAGAAAGAGATAGAGAAAATCAAAACAGAACAAAACAGAAAATTAATAGACCAGGGTAGAGGAGACTAAGTTCTGGGGCCATTGCCCAGCTCCTTCTCTGCCACATTGTTGTCAAGCTATCTTTTGTGAGTTGGGGTTCAGATATTTGTCTTTCCCTTTCAGACATAGGTGGATAAATGAAGGGTGTTAGTTATCACTTACCCAACTGATACTAGCCCTGGGGTACTGTTCTTCCCCTTGTTAGCACCCTTAAACCCTGCTTATGCCTTTTTAAATAGTACTCTGATTAATTTTTTTTTCAAATTACTCCATTTGAAATTGTAATCACTTTCATTCTACAAATCTGACTATTATACTCAATAAGATCTAATCATTGCAATTTTAGATGACATGTTATGGGCAAAATTTACCAAATGCTAGTCAACAGTGAGACATTATTCCTATCAATGCTAAAACTAAATTCTTCTAACAAAAGGAGGAGACCATACACATCATCTGGCACAGGATAGCTGCATCCATGTGATAATTGACATGATTGCAATGGGTCTCGTAGAGGCCTTCCTGTCTCAGTGTTTGACACAAGAGAATTGACTCTGGGACCACTGATCTTTGGAATTCAAATATCTAACAATCACACTAAATCTTGATGGGGACTAGAAATAAGATTAAAGGAACTATTGTTCCAGTTAGGACTTACTTAGGGGCTCATACTTATTCATTCTAGATCCTCACAAAGCTAAACTTTACCCCTACACTAGGGAAGATAGGTGGAGGCCTTTCAATGGTAGTTTCTTTCATTTCTGTCAGTCAAGTTTTCAAACAGGTTTGTTACTCAATCGAAAAGTTTTCTCTAATTAGTATCATATACTACAATTTGTAAGACTCAATTCCTACTCTCCAAAATGAGGGGAAAAAAAGAAGTACTATAAATGTGTTATTAAGAATAGACAAAAATGGGAACCAGCAGTTAGCGTAATGGCTATGTCGCTGGACTCCCACGTAGTCGACCGTGGTTCACGTCCCGGACCCGGTGGCTTAAAACTCACCCCGGGCGCGTGTGCGTGTGTGCCCAAGATCCCGAGAGGAGAATGGAGGAGAAGGGATTGCGGCGTGACCATCCCCCCTTGGGGGTGATTTCTCGCTTTCTGTCTCTATGTCTCTCTCTCTCTGTCTGGCGAGCGCACGCGCCCTATAGCAAAAAAAAACCTCTCCAAAAAAAAAAAAAAAGAAAAGAAAAAGAAAAAAGAATAGACAAAAATTAAGTCTAGAATTTAACACAAAAGAAGCATGGAGGAAGAAATAAAAGGATGAGTGGTCAAGTAAACTTAATGGATAGGGAACATTTTATAATAACTGCATGTTTGAAAAACAAAGCTGTGATATAATTCCAGTCCAGTCTTTCATCAGATCTGAGAATTTCTGTGAGAATTAATGAAGCATTTTATGTACATTCCTAGTACCTGCCTTCACACACTGAGGGATCTCAACACATGGTAATCCTTTTTTTCCAAAGTAGGTACTATCATGGTAGAATTGTAGAAAGAACAAAATGATCTCATTATGCATTATACATAGATCATGTGGTTACATCTCATTTAGTATGGTTTCTAGTCATTGAAAAACAGTTGCTGTACTCCAAAATTTTCAGCTAAAGTTGTAAATGGTTCAATTTGAGGACACAGCTTTACAGATACAAAATAATAACACTTAAACTCTAACTTACATTTATTAAGGTTTCATTGTGTGTTCAGCTCTTCATATCCTTGAACTCCATTTATCCTTATAATGTAATAATTAGTGATTTATTATTTACACCCAATCGTTGCACATCTCTGCAGCATACAATATGTTTTTCGAGGCATGCTTGAGAATCAAATCAAGGATATTACCATAGCCATGATTTTCAACAGAGGACTTTACATTCTGATATCTCTTAGCTGTTTCTTACCTGTTAACATTTCCAGTGCAGCTCTGTTAGCCTTCCGCCCGTCAAACTTCAATGACAGAATTTCCTTGCTTTGTTGTTCTTGTCAACTAAATGAATCAATATTTTCAGTAGAGTTTTAATTCATTGGTAATACAGACATTCACTGTTTGGTCTTTTTATTCTCTAAGCATCGTTACATATGTAACCAGCAAAGAGTCACAGCTATCAGTGACCCAGTAAAGAAAAGAAAGTGGTAAACAGAGAACTAATATTCTGGAATCATAGAATTCGAAATAGTTTAAAAGAAAGAGATTATACTCAATGAATATAAGAAAGGAGGACCCTGGAGAAAACAGACTTAAAGCTGTTTATCAAGTTACTGTCAGCACATATTTATAATCCCAATTTATTATCCTCAGCACTATATTACGCTTTCATGATTTTTATGAATTTACCAACTTTTTTTTTTAGTTTAACAAACTCTCTCTCTCACACACAAACTTGGATGTATTAGGAATAAAGTAGATCCAGAACTGCTTCTGAAATGGAATGTTATTTATTGGAATTCTGTATCTTGATTTTTACATATGCTTTTAATTGACAAGTTAACTTATACATATTTATGGTATACAACATGATGCTTAGATGTATGTATACATTGTAGAATGGCTAAATAAAGCTACTAGCATTTGTATTATCTCACATATATAGTTCTATAGTGGTGAGAAAACTTAATGGGAATTTTTATATATACCAAATATTATTATCAACTGTAGTCACCATGATGAACAACACATTTTTAATTTATTCTTCCTGTTTAATTAAAATCACATGTCTTTTGAACAAACTCTCCCCTACTTTCTGGTAAGCACCGATTTTATTTTGTTTCTGTGGGTTTTACCTTCTTTATACTCTCTATATAGGGAGATAATGTGTATTTGTGTGCCTAGTTTATATCCCACTTAATATAATGTCCACTAGGTTCGTTAATGTTGTTGCAAGTGGGAGAATTTACTTCATTTTTAAGGCTGAATAACATTTCACTGTTTATATGAAACACAGTTTAATTTATCCACTCATCTGTCAATGAGTGCTTAGTTTGATTCTATGTCTTGTCTACTATACATAATGCTGTAGTGAACATGGAAGTTGAGGTATCTTTCACTGATTTTATATCATTTGGATACATATCCAGTAATGAGATTGCTGTGTCATATGGCAATTCTATTTTTAATTTTTTGAGGAATCTCGATACTCTTTTCCATCAACTAGTACTACCAGTACTTTGCATTTCTATCACGTGTCCAAAGGCTCCCTTCTCATTATCCTCACCACATTTTTAAAAATCTTTGCCTCTTTGATAATAGCCAGTCTAACAGATGTAAGACGAGACCTCATTGTGGTTTTAACTTGTATTTCCTTGATGATTAGTAATGGTGAAGATTTTTTATTTTCTTAAACAAATTGGACATTTGTATGTCTTCTTTTTTTTTTTTTTGTATGTCTTCTTTTGAGAAAGAAAATGCTTTGCCTCTTATTAAAGTCAAGTTATTTGTTTTCGTACTTTTGAGTTGAGTTCCTTACATATTTTAGTTATTATCACTATCAGATGTATGGCTTATAGTCATGTTCTCATTATGTAGGTTGTCTCTACCTTCTTTTGGTTGTTTCCTTTGTTGTCCAGAAGCTTTCATTTTGATATGATCATGTTTGCTTTTGTTACTTGTGCTTTGGGGGTTATATCTAAAAACTATTTGTTGAGATGAATGTCATGGAGAAATGTCCATTTTCTTCTCATTTTATGCCTTCAGGACTTAAGTCTTTAAAACATTTTGAGTTGATTTCTGTCTGTAGAGTCAATGAGAGTCTAATGTTGCTTTTCTGCATGGAGAGATCTAGTTTTCCCAGAATTATTTATTGAAAAGACTGTCATTTTCCCATGGTTTGTCTTGTCATCATTGCTGAAAATGAATTGACTATAAATGTGTGGGTTTATTTATGAGCTGTCTACTCTTGTGTTGTGTTCTGGTTTTTGTTATTGTTATTGTTTTTTGTTTCTGTTTTTTTTGATAAACAGATTTTTGCTATTGGGCAATTGCGCTCACTGGAGAGAAACAGACAGAAAGTGAGAATTCACCCCTAGGGGGATAATCACATCACAGTCCCTTCTCCTCCATTCTCCTCTTGGAATTTTGGGTATGAACGCACATGCACCCAGTGTGAGTTTCAAGGCACCAAGTTCAGGACTCAAACCGCAGTTTAGTGTGAATCCTCTAGTTTTTTTTGTTTGTGTGTTTTTATTTTTATTTATTTATTTATTTTCTAAAAATAGTTTTGGCTATTTGGGGTTTGTAGCTCCATTTGAATTTTGGGATTGATTATTTTTTCTACTTTCTGTGAAAAATGTCATTGAAATTTTGAAAGGCATTGCATTGAATTTGAAGATCATTTTGGGCAGTATGAACATATTAACAATATTAATTCTTCCTGTCCATTAACATAAGATACCTTTCTATTTATTTGTGTCTTCTTCAGATTTTTCCACCAGTCTTTTATACTCTTCTTTGTACAAATAGATTTTTTTTATCTTCTTAAATTTATTCCTAAGGTTTGTTTCAATTTTTGTAGCAATTGTAAAAGTGAGTTTTTGAAATTTATTTTTTAAGGACTTTGTTGTTAGTGTACAGAAATGAATTTGTATAAGTTGATTTTGTATCTCTAAACTTTGCTGAGCTTATTTATTATTTCCAACACATTTTTTTTTGGTAAAGTATTTAGAGTTTTCTATATATCAGAACCCATAATCTACAACTGGAGACTATTTGTCTCTTTCCTTTCTGATTTAGATGCTCTTTTTTTTCTTTCTCATGCCTAACTACTCTGGTATAACTTATAGTACTATGTAGAATAAAATTGGTTTGAGTAGGGATCTCCTTTTTTACCATTTAGTATGGTGTTAGAGACCTGTCACATACAGTTTTTCTTGTGTTAAGGTACATTTTGTCTATACCTAATTTCTTGCAAGTATTTTTCATGAAAAAGATGTTGGATTTTGTCAAATGCCTTTATATGTCTATTGAGATGATCATGTTCATTTTGTCCATTCTGTTGATATAGTATATCCCATTTACAGATTTGTATATGTTGAATCATCCTTACATCCAGGGATAAATATCACTTGAAGTAGTGAATGATCCTTTATTCTACTGGAATTGAAGTTTTTACTCTATCCTTGAGGATTTTTCTATCTATGCTCATCAGGGATGTAATTTTCTGTGCTGTGGAGTAGTCAGGGATCCAAGGACCAACTTGTAGGCGGGTGTCTGTGAACTATGGCTCTAGGATCTTAGGCAGTAATGGTTCTGGTTCCTGGAGCACAGGCACCCCTGCTGCCATATTATTGGCAATATGTGAGGCACAGACGCTTCCCTTGTGAAGTAGTTAGGGAGCCAAAGATGAGGGGACAGGTGTAGGTAGTCAGAAAAATTCTTGAATAGGGGCAGGGCTGGCTTTAGGGGCAACTGAGCTGGGGTAGAGAAACAAGGGTGGCTTTGAGCCCAGAGTGTGGAGTAGCTTTGTGGTGACATCACCAGTGTCCGAGACATGCCTAGACCCAGAGTTCTAGTCTGGGTGTGAGCACTTAAGAACTGCTACATTGACGAGTCAGGTTGGGAGAGGTGTCAGCAATTTTCCCAAAGGTTCAAAAGAAGCCATTTCTTATGGAAGAGAAATGTGCAGCCACTTCTCCCTCTCAGGATTTATCCAGAATGTATGGCTATTGGTTATTTCAGAGGCAATCAATGCCAGGTCCTTTGTGAAATGATCCGCAGGGGACTAGCATGGTTTTCACTGCATGGCTGATAAAGATATTCTTGATCTTTCTTCTTTGCTCTTTAGCCATGCCCTTTTTCCTCAGGTATGCTGGTCTCACTAGCAATCTTTTCTATGTGGGTTTTTTTCCTTTTTCTTCTCTGTGTTGCTGCAGATTTTTTAATGGGCCCATGAGCCCTCTTGGGGTTATTTCACTTTTACTCTGTCACATTGGTGGTTTCATTCCCCAAGATCCTACATCTTTTATGACTAACTCCTGTCTACTGCCTTACATTGCATTAAATGGGAATAGAGGTGGAAATGTGTGGAAAATGAAAATTGAAATATGATCTGTATGATAGATAATGTTGGTTGGGAAATGCAGGTTAGGTCTGGGGGCTAAATGAGCTTTCTTAAACTTTTTCCTCTCCTGATTTTCAACTTCAGCGCTATTCTCCAGTTTAGCTTTGGGACAGACCACAGGAAGAAAGTGTGAGTTTTTCAGAACAGATTCCAAATCCATATCCTTCAGTGGTCCAGATAAGTGAGGGAGGAAAAGAAGGATCATCCGTGCTTACTGCCTTATATGAGAATCTCTTCCCGACTGAGAAAACCGTACCAATATTCATCCACAATGTATAATTCCATATGGAGAAGGGAGGTAGTGGTGAAGTGTTAGGCTAGTGTGTGCCGCTTATTGATGTTTTCTATACCCGGAAACATTAGTTTGGAAAATAAGAACACCTCCCAATACTAGTTGAGAATTATTCATTTCACCAGTTCTTACCTTTGAAGCATTTCAACACAACACATGTGGCTGTCAACGTTAAAATTCCAATAAAAGCCACTTGGTATCACTTAGGTGATTGCAGCACTATGATTCTTATGCCATTTGATTAGCAATGCATATTGATCTCTGGGAGCAGGCAGAACTGTGGTCGAATGACATATGCACAATAGCACATGACTGTATTTATTCAGCAACAAATAGCCGTTGGAAACTCCCTTTATGTTTATTCTCCTCATTTTGTTTCCATTTGATGTTTCATTTTTTTGCTTGTCTTTTGATCATTGTAGGCAACAAAACCCCAAGGGAGAGTTCTAAAAAGCTTTGTAAGGAGAGGAAAGTTTTTTCAGAGTACGGAAATTGGAGCTATATATCAGAAATTGTGGGTTCTCTGGATCGACCTGCCAGTAAATGGAGGCATTCCATTTGTCATCATGTGCATTTAATGCAGATACAGCATTCAAGGGGAAACAGAATCATTTGGCAGATCTCATGTATTTGTTTACTGATTTTATGTCTTCATTTTCTCTCCCTCTCTTACCTCTTCAGGGGAAATCTGCTTATCTGCTCTTCTTCCAAACCTAGAGTTAGGTCCAGTGTGCAAGCCTGCAGGTACTCAATTGTTTTTTTCCTCCTACTTTTACTTTATTTTGTTTAAATCAGTATATAAAATAATAAATAGTAAGTTCTGCTTCTCTAATGCAACCAGGAAGGACCAATTAGTTTTTTTTTTTTCCCCTGAAACCAAAGATAGTATTGGTCAACAGATAAATTTTGAATTCAAAAGACTATTCCTACTTCAGTGAAATTTCCTCTCAAAAGTCAAATCCAGTGGGGAGCAGGAAGCATGGTGGTTAAGATGCTCTATTCACAAATGGCCCACCACAGCTTGAATCACAGATCCAGAAGCTTGAAAATCACACTGGGTGCCTGTGCTTGTGTGCCCAAAATCCCGAGAGGAGAATAGAGGGGAACAGATTGCAGTATAGCTATCCCTACAAGGCGTAATTTCTCACTTTCCCTCTGTCTGTCTCAAGTGAGCACACTTATCCTATAGCAAAAAGCTAAATAAATAAATAAGTCAAATCCAGAGGTTTTGTGATTTATTACTAAATTTTATTCCTAAGAGTCATAGTGAATGATCGCAGGCTTAGCCAAAAAAGCATCTCAGTTGAGCTTCATGCTTGACTGACAGTGTTTCTTACACGCCTTTTGACATCTTATTTAAAAAACCTTCTGGGGGCCAGTGGGTGGTGTAGTGATTAAGGTGCTGGACTCCCACATGGTGGACCAAGGCTCAAATCCCAGACTCAGTTGCTTGAAACTTACCCTGGGCAACTGTGCATGCATGGCTGAAATCTCAAGAGGAGAATGGAGGAAAGGGATTGCCGCATGGCCATCCCCCTGAGGTGGGGAGGGGTGATTTATTGCTTTCTGTCTCTCTGTCTCTCTCTGTCTCTCAAGCGAGTGCACGTACCCTATAGGAAAAAAATCTCAAAAAAAAAAATGCTTTTTGGCGACAGTCTATGATGTGGTAGTTAAGGCACTGGATCCTACATGGCTTATTTTGTGATTCCAGTCCCACACTCTGCGGTTTGAGAAAACATGCTGGTCATGTGTGTGCATGTCCAAAGTTGTGAAAGGAGACATGGAGAAGAAAGATTTGTGGGATGGCCATCCCTCAATGGGAATGATTTATCATTTTCTCTTGCTTTCGTGCAAGGTCTCTCTCTCTCTCTCTCTCTCTGTCCCTCTTTGATGAATGCATATACCCTCTACCAAATTAAGATAAAGAAAACAAATCAAAACAAAACATCTTTCCAAATTTCATGCCATGAATATAAGCCACCTTTGTACCTAGGTGTCTTCCTTCCTTATCACATTCACTTAGTTTTTTTCTGTTTATTAAGTGGGCACACTTGCCATTCCCCAAACACAGCAGGTCATTTCACTTTCCAGTGCATTTATGCTTATATTTTATATCTAAAAAAAAAAAAAGAACCCTCCCTTTATTTTATTTGCCTGTCTCATGTCTACATGGCAAACTCCTACATAATCTTTAATACCCAGCTCAGTGTTAGCTCCTGTTTTCCTTCTGCCATAACACCCCATTTTTCCTCATCTTGATTTATGCTGCAGTTCACTGGAATTTATTATAAGCTTGCTTACATCGTAGGACTTTACACACCTCTAATTCTTTCATTCGATTGTGGACTCTGCAAGGACAAAAAAAAAAAAAAAAAAAAAAAAAAAAAAAAAATGTCTTAATCTCTTATCCCTAGAGCAAAGCACAGTTCTTGATGCACAGAATACATTCAATATATGTTTGTTGAATTAAATCAAACAAAAAAACAATAATGTCAAATAAAAAGGATGCATGGACAGATGAATAATCGCTGCTGAGATGCACAGATTTTTAAATCACAAGAGGGTTGGTCACTTCACGGAGGCTACTCAGCAAAGTACTATATCAATCAGGGACCTATTTTCAATTGCCTGGTGACAGGTTTACTTTCTGGCTATAAGGATATGAAATATGTTGTATGTATAATTTATTGTGTTTCATAAAAAACTGAAGCCCAAATTCCCTGACAACAAAAGATACATTCACAGAGCATCAAATGGGCTAATATGAAGGATGCTTACAATGAAATATTTTTAATGCAGATAATGTTATTGAGAAGCTTTGTCAGCTGAGAAAATCTAAAACTAACATAAATATACTTTTATATTTTCCCAGACCTTCAGAGAAGAAAAACACTTTGCAATTTGGTCTGATAGAAACAATTGTGAAGCACACCAAGAAAATAAAACTCAAGTTCTCTTATGACACACACTCTAAATATTTTAGCTGCTATATTATCCTGGGGGGGGGAACTAATAAATGATTGTTTATCCTCAAAGAGAGATAATGAAGAAACCACTTATATAAGGATATCCATCTCTCACATGCCCCATCCTTGCCTCAACTTATAAATTACCCAAAACTTTTCCTGCAAGAACATTTTAGAGAGATTTCGGTGGGCATTTGATTATGCTAACGTTTTCTTCCCTGCTTCTGGCTATACTGGCTGGAACTCATCTTCATCTTGCTAGTCTGTATAGTAAAGTTAAAGTAAATGTTACCATGCACATATACAAAGATAAGGTAGCATCTTCCTTTCCTAACACTGATCAGATCTTCCTAACGAGCCTTTATTATACTCATATTTGTTGTGAAGTAAGAGGTGGTGCACCAAAAATTGTCAGCTAATAAGAATTCACACTCTTCCTTCCTAACACTGTGCCCAAATATATCTGTCTCTTTTGAGTAAACTACTTTTACTTGCTAAGTGTTCCTTTTCTTTCTAATGTATTCCAAAGATGGTCTCTGGATGTTTAGGGTTAAGAAGTATAGAGTTGTTTTTTTCTTTAGAATCAAGTGACAAATTCATAAACTATCTTTTTCCTAAATGTTGCTAGTCTAACTTGATCCCTAGACTTGGCTTTGCTGAGGGATAATTGGCTCCATTTTATCTCTCTGGTGGATAGGCCTACTACCCATTGCTGAAGTCCATTGTCATAGCCATGGTGATTCACTGGGAAGATTCATGTTGATCTCAGGCCCCTCTGTATTTTCAGTATTGCCACAAAGCAACTAAGTGGCACTAGATCATTTCTGCATTCCTGTATGTCACAGCCAGTCACAGAAGACCAAAGGCTTCGTTTTAGGGCCTAGAGTTCTCTATTATCACAAACACCTCCCAAAGCAGTGTTCTTTATAGAGATACCCCCTGATTTACCTATTAAGTAAATGCTTAAAATTTCTGTGGATTACTTTACATATAAGAAATATATTTAATGTTACTTACTGGTAGATATTTTTCCTTACTTTTATAAAAAAATATTTATTTACTTCTTCCATTAGTGAGAGAGACAGAGAGAGAAAAGAACAGAAACAGAGAGACAGCATGCCCAATGAGGACATGGACCACAATTCAGCCCCAATCTTCAGTCAGCTCCAGATCATGGTGACGCATATGCCTACTACACTCTGGAAGGTGTCTAGACTTGAACTGGGAACCTTCCCATGTGGTACTGCCTTACAGAACTTCTCAGTTTACCACTGTCTCACTATATGATCCCTTCTTGGTATATCCTTAAATTCTTCATATGGCCAGAGATTTTTCTTTTCAGTCTGCAACTCTGCTCAGTGAACACTTTCAGTTTTTGATCCTTCAAGGAAAAAACAAGCAAACAAATAAACAACAAACAAAGTTTTGAAACAACAGAGAAAGGAAAAAAAGACTACTGACACGTCTGCATCAGAGCATGATGACACATGTTTGGAGTATCATAAAAAAAAATAAATAACTAAGACAAGGAAAGCAAGGAGATTGGGAACAGAGAAGGGTTTTAATTGTCTACCACCAGGCTGATACTCAAGTTCAATAGGACAACTAATAAAAACTTCACTTACAGAGGTTGGAAAGACTACCGTCAGTGGGAGTGAAAATTCTAGTCTATTAAACCCTTTCTGCACACCCCTCTAATATTCTCAGCCTCCCTTCTTAGTCCATCCATTGTTTATACACAGCTACATGAAGGTTTCACCCAGACTTCTGCAGGTGGAATGTCTCACTTGAAGTTGACACTGTGTACCTCTTGTTCCACCAATGGTTTCATGACACTACACCCTGGCTAGGTGCTTATGGAAACTGCCTCAGTACTCAGACATGTCACCCATGGGGAAAACAAAGATTGAGCTACTGTGGTGAAAACAAATGTAAAGCTACTCTTGGCCAGTGGGTGATGGAAACCGATAGATAAATGTTTCCCCTTTTTGATCCCTAAAATGGATAGTTCTAAGATATACGTTCTAAGCCCATTCAAAACATTTCGGAAGAGCAAACACATTGGTAACAAATTGAGCAACACATTCTCCCTTTGACTTTCCACCTTCCCAGTGTAATTTTTGCCCACCTGGTATCAATTCCTTATGCTGCCATAGTAATAAAAATACTTCCATACTTACCTTCGCCTCATGCTTTGCTTGAGAGAAACCTAGGCCAAGATATTGGGTTGTCAGAAAAGTCGTGATGCATTTTTTTCTATACAAAACTGTGTCATGAATCTTCTCACAATTCAATACCTTAGCAAGAAATCGACATGATTTAAATGAAATAGTTCTCCTTTTAACTTTGTTTTTACATCTTGGCAGATGCTTCACTTAAACCTGTTTTTGCTTTTAATTTTTATATTTTTTCCAGTGGCCTTGTTCACTTGCTAGAGAGAGAGAAAGAGAGACAGAGAGACAAAAAATGATGCACACCACTCCCATAGGATATAGTTACACTGCAATTCCTTTTTCTTCATTTCTTCTTTCAGGATTTTGCACATGCATGTATATGCACCTGGCATGTTTCTCAAGCCTTTGGGTCTGGGACTCAAACCACATACATAATCAGCCTTGTTGTATCCATCCACCTTAACCACCAGGCCACTGGCTGGCCCTCAACCTGTTCAATTTTATTATTACTATTTTAAAGATTGAACCTGCCACAAAATTCTTACATATGGGTGTACTTACAAAGATTGTGTTTATTGTTTAACTGTTGATTAACACTGACAACTGTCTCCTTTCTTCTCTCTAATTGGAACTTATTCAAGTTTCCATAGTTTTCTGATATACTTTTGGATTGAAATCAGACTGCTGCAGGATGAGTTATAAGAGACTTCAATTTATGCTAAAAATTGTTATCCTCTTCAAGGTCTTCCTAGTTACTGAGCCTTCCAAATTGCTTTCTACTAGAAGATCTTTAAAACATTTTAATAGTTTAATAGTGTATATTAGGATTCTCATATTTGAAAGAAATATGTAAGTCACCTAGTATATTTTCCTTATTCTTGATAGGCTGTATTATTATTATTATTTTAAAGGTTTCTGCCATAGGGCGTGTGCACTCACCAGACAGACAGAGAGAGACAGAGAGACAGAAAGTGAGAAATCACCCCACCCCGCAGGGGGGATGGCCACACCGCAATCCCTCCTCCTCCATTCTCCTCTCGGGATCTTGGGCACACACGCACATGCGCCCGGCGTGAATTCAAGCTACCAGGTCCAGGACTAGAACCATGGTCGACTACATGGGAGTCCAGCGACATAGCCATTACGCTAACTGCTGGTCCTGATAGGCTGTATTTAAACAGCCTATCCAGACAATTTAAATCCAAGGGGAAATAGAGAAATCTCCAAAAGTAATACTTTCAACATTCCTTATCAAACTGTAATCAAAGAAAGTTACATTTATTTAGCATAAATATTTTTGTAGGAAAATATGATCATTCAACCAACATTAATGTAGTTTTACTTGGATTTTTTTTATTGTTATTTTCTGCATTTAAAACAAGTCATCCTAAGGATGGGAAGAGGCAGGTACTCCCTCTTCCACAATGAGGGTATCCAGTGTTATTTCTTTCAGGGGGCACTGATAAAATAATTCTTTTTAAAAACTGATCTCCCCTAACCTTCAAAAGAAAAAATAATCAATCACTAATGATTTGAATTTTGATCCAAATGGGCCCATTTTTACAAAATTTATGAGAATAGGGCTTTTGTGTCAAGGGGATAAAATTATGTAATTGGGAAGACCGAGGTAGATTAGAAGACAAGAGTTTTGAGCAAGTGATTTTTTCAAGAGATTTTTGCTATAGGGTACATGCACTTGCCAGAGAGACAGAGAGACAGAAAGCAAAAAGCAACCCTCAAAGGGGGATGGCCATGCTGCAATCCCTTCTTCTCCATTCTCTTTTTGGAATCTTGGGCGAGCACACACATGATCCAGGAGTAAGTTTGAAGCTGCTGAGTCTGGGACTTGAACCGCGGCCTACTACATAAGTGTCCAATGACATAACCATTACACCATCTGCTGATCCTGAGCAAATAATTTTTTAATTGAGAGTGAAGATACAGGAGATTCAGCTATGATGGCAGAAATGCTGCAATGGCTATTTAAAGAATCCAGACTAGAAATATTTCAGAGTGGTATTTCAGTGCAGGTGGTAGAAATATCACTGTTAAATAAAGAAGGTCCAGGAATCAGAGAAACTCTTCATTCTCAATATTGTTATGTAAAGTTAAGTGTCTAACACAAGTACTGCAATTAATGGTATAGAAACAATGTCATTCTCCTGACAATCTACTTCATGTCAAAAACTGTGTGAGGTACTATGAACATATTATCTCAAATGCTCACAATAATGCCCTAACATAAGCATTAAGAAATTCAGATTTAAGAAACCGTTCTGACCCCGAATTAGCAAGTATTACTGGTAGTAAATTTGTTTTTATTATTATTTATGATAGAGAGAGTGTGTGTGTATACATGCAAGGGAGAAGGAGAGGAGAGTGAGAGAGAGAAAAGCACCCTTGAAAGAATTTTATCATCCAGTGACCCACTTTCCCCAGCACTCCAGCTCCTCAGGATCTGGGCACCCACATGTACATGTTTGGCATGTTTTCAAGCAAATACAGGGACCCAAACCTGTGGTCAACCATATGGCTTCCAGTCTTGCAGGGCACTTATATTACCACTGTGAGACAGCCTTGCAGAGTGAATTATTAAAGGGTGATGTTAAGAAGAGCATGAAAATATCAATTCTGGACATGAAGTATATTACTAAACAATATTTTATTTACAAGTTTTGCTAGGATTAAGCATCTTAAGTAACTATAAAATAAAGCTATTCCAAAATAGGTGGTGTTATTAATGGGAAGAATAAGTAGTTAAAATCATCTGTATTTTTGGTCAATCACTACTCACTACATCAAAAATTAAGGTAGCTCTAATTGGCCTAAATATAATGAAACTCCATGCTATAAAACATATCTTAGAGTTGTCCACTTCCAGCCATGATGGAGCAACTGACTAGCGCTGCTGGAATGAAGAGATGTAAATTAGACAATATATGAGATGTTGGACAAATAATAGTGCAATATTGGGATTCTGGATAAAAAAGAAATGCATAAGAAAAGCTTCATTATCGACCTAGATTTCCATCTACAGACAATTTCTCAACCTTGTTACAAGGAACTAAAGCCCAAGTAGAAAACTTTAATCCTACTGAACTGAGCATACAGATATTAGAATCCTGTGATTCTGAATACCTCCTAATTACATTTAGGAGGTACTCAGAAAGACAGGGGATATGTGCATGTATGAGGATGGGAAAGTGTGGAGTGTTTTCCACTAAGTTCTAGCTGATGGTCAGGCTATGATTACACGGTTGAACTATTTAATATCCTTACCAAAAAATAATTACTCAGAACACTGAACTTAGCAATGATGAGAAAATGCTATAGATTCTTCCCTAGAAGAGTGAAAGAACTCATGAATTTAGCTGTGATATTCATAATGCCACATCTGTAGACTACCACGACATAGAGTAAGATCATAAGTAGACTTGCCTTATCCAAGCCTAAAATCAGGATCTTCAGTAGAGATAGAATTTGCAGGTTTAGCCCTTCTAAGTTAGCAAGCCTGGGTAATCCTCTAGGCTTTCTCCAGAGCTGTATTAAGAAAGCTTAAGATAAATACTACATAAGTTTGAGGTGAACAACTCATAGCTGAAAAACCTGGAGTAAAAATAAAAAATAACTAGACTTGTTAGAGGACCATGACAGAACTTAGTCTCTCCCTTGTGGAATGAGAATATCCAATGCACAATAAAAATAAAAAATAAAAAAAAGATTAGGCTTGCAAAGGAAGAGGAAAATATGACACATATTTGAGGGAAAGAAATTGCTAATCAAAACAGATCTGAAGATGACCCAGGTATTATATTTATTAGATAATGGCTTCAAAAAAGTCACTATAAATAAATTAAAGTACAAATAGGAAAAAATGTGACTTTAATAAATGGGCAAGTAGAAAAACCAAGAAATTAGAAATGCTAAAAGACTAAAATGAAAAATAATATGAGAGGTAAAGTAATTACAATTTAAAAAAATATGCAATTGGCATAGTGACAGCAGCCCATTCATGGTAAAAATTCCAAACCAGCAAAGAGCAGGAGAAAAAAAAACTTTCTCACTTGATCAAGGGTATCTACTCAAAGTCTACAGCTAATACCATACTTACAAATAAAATATTGAATGCCTTCTACTTCAGAGGAGGAACAAACCAAAAACATCTACTCTAATCACTCCTCTTTTGTTTTTCACTGGAGATCCTAGCCATTTCAATTGAGTAAGAGAAAACAATACCAGAGTAAATGGCACAATGAATGAAGAGTAAGAATTTGTAAAACTATATTTATAGATAATATGAATGTGTACATAGAAAATTATAGGAAATCTAAAAGCTTATAAAATCAACAAAGGAGTTGCAGAAAAAAAAGTCATTAAAAATAGTTGTATTCTATATGTAAGTATATAAAATGAAAATATTAGAATAGAATAAAAAATAAAATCAATAAAGTATCATGTACTTAGGTATAAATTTAGACAAAGATGTGCAAAATAAAAAGTACTAATGAGAAGAGTTTAGAAAAACTTTAAATACATAGTGTGATATACAAGTTCAAGTATATGAAAACAATGTATTATAATTTCCATGCTTCCATAGCTGATTTATAGTTTCTACATAATTCTACTCAGAAACAGAACAAGTCTTTCGAAAGAAATTGACAAGCTGTTTCTAAATGCATATGAAAATGCAAAAGATCTGGAGTAGCCAGAACAATTTTGAAAATAAAAACTAAATTTAGTGGAGGTACACTATTATTTTCATGACTACTTAAAAGCTACAAAAATAAAGATGGAGTTGTCCTGAAAGAAGGAATCTATAAATAGATCCACACATACATGGTCAAGGAAAGTCAGTGGAGAAATACAAAATTTCAACAAATACTACTAGACTACTTAATATCCATATCAGGAGAAAAATAATATAACTTCCACTTCTAACTCATACCATACACTAAAAGTCTTTGATATACATCATAAACAAAAATAAAAGTAAAACTACAAAATATCTAAAAGAGCATGAAAGAAAATTTTGCGATCAAAATGGAGTTATTTTTTAAATGGAGAAAATATTCTTTGTTTTTTGTAGTAAAAAAAAAATTTAAAATTTTAGCTAATACAATTCCCTTTTAAGTAAAACTTCAAAATTTCTCTTTCTCAGGACCAGCAGTTGGCGTAATGGCTATGTCACTGGACTCCTATGTAGTCAAAGGTGGTCCGAGTCCTGGAGTCGGTGGCTTAAACTCATGCTGGGCACGTGTGTGTGTGCCAAAGATCCCAAGAAGAGAATGGAGGAGAAGGGATTGCAGTGTGGCCATCCCCTCTGGGGGAGTGATTTTTTGCTTTCTGTCTCTTTGTCTCTCTCTGTCTTTCTGGCAAGCACACATGCCCTATAACAACAACAACCACAGCAACAAAATTCCCTTTCTTATTCTTATTCTAAGATAATCCAGCTACTACAAAATAAGAAATAAGATAAGTGGTTTTTATTACAATGTCCCATATTCTTTTGTTAAGACTATAACTGTTTTAAGTTAATCTTGCCTCTACTCTATCTAGCTGTGACTTAGGGTAAATTACTTAAACCCTTTCTGGTTTGGTTTTCCAATTTTTATGTACACATTTATTTTTTTGCCAGAGAGCATATGCATTAACCAGAGAGATACAGAGAGACACAGAAAAAGGGAGAAGGAAACATCACAAATGGGGCGTGGTCACACCGTAATCCATTCTCCTCCATTTCTCCATCCTGTTGTGATTTGGGGCAAGCACACACGTGCACCTGCCATATTTTTCAAGCTGTCTGGACTGGGATTCAAACTGTGCAGTTGGCTATGGTGACACAACTTCCCCAACCCCTAGGCAAGAGGGCAGGTCTTCAGTTTCTCAATTCTGTTTGTTTGTTTGTTTTGTTCATTTATTTATTTTTCTTTTGCCATAGGGCATGTGCACTTGCCAGAGAGGAGAGAAACAGAGACAGTGAGAGGGAAAGTGAGAAATCACCTCCTCCTCACCCGGAGTGGATGGCCATGCTGCAATCGCCTCACCTCCATTCTCTTCCTGGGATTCTGGACACACATGCACAAGTGCCTGGCATGATCTTCAAGCCTCTAGGTCCATCTTTTGACTTTATGCCTTGTAATGGCTTTTCAGGTACATTGTTTAATAAATGTATCAGAATTTTTATAAATAAGGCAACCAAAGTTAAATGAGGCAAATTGATGAGACCAAAATTATAAACTTAGAGAATGATAAGACTGGATATCTAGGTATTTGTTCTACATAGTCTCCATTATTTCCAATTCAAATACTGGAAATTAGAGACAAAATGCCTCTCTTCTCCATAAACTAAAATGTTAATGTGTCTGTCAAAATGTGTTCCATAGAAGCCATAGTTCCTTCCTAAGGAAATAATACATAAACTCCAAAGCTTCTTTCTCTCTCTTTTTATTTTTAAACTTGCCAGAAAGCATGTGCACTTACTAGAGAAAAACAGAGAGGAAGAGAGAGAAAGAGACTGAAAAGAGAAAAGTAAGAAAGCACCATACATGGAGATTGGTCACATCACAATTTCTTCTCCATTTATCCTTTGAGGATTTTGGACACGGATGCCCACGCATCAAGCATGTTTCTCAAGCAGCTGAGTCTAGGACTCAAACTGAACGGCTGACCATTTGGGGTCCAAGCATCTTAACCACCATGCCGTGGGCTCAAAGTTTATTTTCTATGCTGTAATGAATATAAATTGTCATATTTGGGCATTGAAAATCCATATTGACTTTCTCTTTTATTATCCATTATAGTGATGTTTTTTCAAGTTGCTAAAAAATAAAAAAAATGGTTGGCATGGATATTTAAACTGTGAAGAATTATTGCTGTTTGCATTGCAAACTAGAGATAATTATGAGGGTCTTTTCTAGAGTATTAAAATAGATTTCACTGTGATGACTGTTTGCTAATAACAAGTTCCAGCTCATCTTTAGTCTTCTTTGCTAGGAGCCTGTGAAGACAAAATTTTGACCACTATATCATCCTCTATAAATATAGTCAAATCAAATGCATTAGGATATATGTCACTTTGGCAAGACAGAACAGAAATCACCTTAATCATTAAGTTTTTCTATTTAGTCTCCTAAGTCTCTATGAGATTTAGGTCATTTTGTGGGGGTCAAAACATTGTAGTCATTGCTTGACCTGAAAGACCAGCTAGCCACTCCATCCAGTGAGCTGCTGAAGAGTGATACTATATGCAACCAAACAGATTTACAGATTTGAAAGCTTCTTCCATATCCCAGGCAGCAGCACCTTCCACTTTAGTTGCAAATTCCTCAAACTAGGTTTAATCCGAGATCCAAAGGAAACGAGGCACAGAAGCAAACGTTTGCATGGCAGCATGGCGCAGCAGCTCATGTACACGCACTGTTTCAGCAGGTCCCTCTTCTATCTCTAGAGAGAAGCCACCGTCTTATAAAATGAATCACAGTTTTGTTGAGTTTCATTTCAACAGCTGCATTTTCCTCTATATTTAAGTCCATTTTCATAATGCTTTGAATTCATATGTGAAAATCTGATCAAACTCTCAGGTTTCTATGCCGGTCTGTGTTTATAGGTACATTGAAGCTTCCATGAATACTCAATTTATCCCTGACAGGAGATTTATTCAGTGTCATCAGCTAAAACCGAACGCATTTTGCCAGCCTTCCCCAATTACATCAGTAATACTCCACTCCATGCACTGAACAAATCCATTTTCTGATTTTGCAGAAAGGCATATGTCACTTAGAGACAAAAATTCATAAAACACTCAACTTTCTGAATCCAATTCAGTGTTTCTCTAAATTGCATTTTGGGTAGTCTCCTGGGAGAAGGCATAAATGTAAAAACAGACTTTGAAAACAGCCAGGGATTTTACAAGCTTTATCATGATGATCTTTCTATAATTATTTTCTTGGATTTTTAAAATTCCCATTTCTATTCCCTACATAATATCCACCAATTTGGAATTCCATGAGAAAGGCATACCTAGGTGGTGACTGTCAGAAGTGCAATCCATAAAAACAGATCAAGTGATATAGCATAGATAGGGTCCTGTGGACAGACTGACCTACCCATCTTGCCATTTCTTAGATGGAGAAACCAAGGTCTGGAGAATTGGGTGACTCATCTAACCAGATCTGCAGGATAAAAGCAGAGATGATATAAAAGTTATAGTACCCTGACAGAAATAATGATGTTGGGACCAGGTGGTGATGCACTGGTAACACGACTGGACTCATAAGGGGAAGGGCCTACGTTCATCTCTCAGGACCACTGAGTATGCCAGGGATGCACACCCATGAGCTGAACCAGCTGAGACTGGGAGTGGATTATCTCGTGAAGACCCAGTTAGGCATGCCTCTCTCTCTCTCTCTCTCTCTCTCGCTCTCTCTCTCTCTCTCTCTGTGGAAGATATAAACTTTTTAAAAAATGATCTTAAAGTTAGTAATAGTTATCAGATACTGTGATAATTATATTAGATGTATAAGCATTAAGCACTGTAGTCCAGTTTTATTTTTTCAATTGTTATTTTATTTTAATCTCACAATAATCATGAAATAGATACTACAAATATATCAAATATATAGGTGGAAAATAAAGTCTGGAACCTAGAATAGTTACTGAATACATTCAAAACCATTCAGGCAACATGGTGGGGTACAGGCAATCAAGCTTTGGCCACATTTTTTTGTTTATTAAGAATATTTATTTAGCAAGCCAGTTCTGCATTTTATTGAGGCCCGTGTTCAGACCTTGACTATGAACTTGCACAGCAGGTACAGCCACTCCTTCCACTGCTGCTGCTTAGCCTTCAGGCTCTCCTTCCTCGTCCTGTTGAATCACCAGCATATGACACAGGTCTTCTTGGGCTGCAGGTCCAGGGAATTGTACTTCTTGCCCTTGTAGAACTCCCTGAGGTTTTCTTTCTGAGTCTGGTTAATGACGGTGAGAACACGGGCAATGGATTTGTGGACAACGCGGATCTTGGACAACTTGGACACAGCTCTGCCTGTCACTTTGGCGACGGGCGGCTGGGACAGTTCCACCTTCAGGTCTTCCAACTGTTTCAACAGCTCCTCTTTCTTGCCCCGCAAATCCTGAGCCTTAATATTGGCCATAGCTGCCCAACTCTGCGGCCGCCGGTGCCTGCTAAGAGAGAAAGAGCTGATTTTCTAGACAGGTCTACCTGCTCAATAGCCAAATATCTGAATACCTGTAGAATAAGATTAATTCTCAATTTTCATTGAATCAGTTGTGCAAAGGGATAAAAGTGGTACTGTGTCCAGACTGCAGGTCACCCCCTTCTGCATTCCTCTGCTCAGATTTAACTCCGAGGAGTGGGATTGCTGGATCATATGGTAATTCTATTTGTACATTTTTGAGGAATCTCCAAATTGTTTTCCACAGTAGCTGGACCAATTTACATTCCCACCAGCAGTGTAAAAGAGTTCCCCTTTCACCACACCCCCACCAACAGTTATCATTTTTTGTTTTTGTTTTTGTTTCTTAATCTTAGACATTCTGACTGGGGTTAAGTGGTATCTCATTGTTGTTTTGATTTGCATTTCCCTTACAATGAGGGATGTTGAGCATTTTTTCATATGCCTTTTGGCTATTTGTATGTCATCTTTAGAGAGTTTCTTTTTCAACTCCTTCTCCCACCTTCAAATAGGATTGATCATCTTTTTTCCAAACAGCTGCTTCAGTTCCTTGTGCATTCTGGTTATCAGTCCCTTATCTGATGCATAATTTACAAAAATATTTTCCCATTCTGAGGGCTGTCAGTTCACACTAATTATTGTGTCTTTTGCCATGCAGAAACTTCTTAGTCTGATGTAATCCCACTTGTCTATTTTGGGGATTATCAACTGTGATTTGGGGGTCTTATTTAAGAAGCCTTTCCCTACTCCAATGTCTCCCAGAGTTTCCCCAGTGTTTTCCAGGAGCAATTTTATAGTTTGAGATCTTAGGTTTAGATCCTTGATCCACCTTGACATGATTTTTGTCAAAAGTGAGAGGTAGGTGTTCAGATTCATCTTTCTGCAGGTGGAAATCCAGTTTTGCCAGCACCATTTGCTGAAGAGGTTTTCCTTTTCCACTGGATTGACTGGTACCCCTTGTCAAAAATCAGTTGACTGTATGTTTGGGAGTTTATTTCTGGGGACTCTATTCTGTTCCACTGGTCCACGTATCTGTTTCTGTGCCGGGTACCATGCTGTTTTGATTACCACAGCTTTGTAGTATATTTTTGGGTCAGGGAATGAGATGCCACCCACTCCACTCTTCTTGTGTAGAATTGCCTTGGCAATATGGGGTCTTTTATGATTCCAGACAAATTTTATGATTGTCTTTTCTAGATCTGTGAAGAATGTGTCTGGTACTTTGATTGGCATTGCATTAAATATGTAGATTAATTTGGGTAAAATTACCATTTTGATTATATTAATTCTTCCAATCCAGGAACATGGGATCCAGCAATCTCACTCCTCGTTATCTACCTGAAGAACAGAAGAATCCTTCATTGGAAAAGTGCTTGCACATTGATGTTTATTGCAGCACTATTCATGATTGCTAAGGCATGGAACCAACCCAAATGCCCCGGTACGGATGAATGGATTGAAAAACTGTGGCACATATACTCTATGGAATACTATTCAGCCATAAAAACCAACAAAATCCTGGCTTTTGACAGACAGTGGAAGAATATGGAATATTTACTGCTGAGTGAGGCAAGCCAGGCTATGAAGGAGAGACATTGTATGTCCCCACTTAACATATACTGAATGTCTGCACTCTGTGACTGACTGATTGACTAAAGATTGTAGAAACACAAGAGGTGGGTGTGAATGTCAGATGAGGAGTGTGTGGAGGAGTGGGGCCTAAGAAAGGACATTTGGAAAAGGAATACGGAGGTAGAGCATTGACGGGATGGGGAGGTGTGGTGTTATCTATAGGTTGAAGATATTTTGATCAATGGGACTGGGGAAAAATGTTCACATATTGAAATGCTCACATTGTAAGCTAAACAATGTGATTGAATGTATATAAAAAATTAAAACAAAAAACTGTAAAACCCACCTATAACCTATAAGCCCTTGCTCCACTTCCACATGTTTTGCATTTTGGGCCAGACCAATGGAAAAACATTTCACTAAATTCCAAATTGTGTCTCTTGCTCTCAAAATAAAATAAAAGGAGCCCCTGTACCTGATCACCTGGAGAGAAAGGCATGTTTTGCCACCTTTTCAGCCGAATTCACTCATATTCTGCTTAGAAATAAACTGAATTAATTATATATAAAAAATATTCAACTCCAAAAAATAGGAAAAAATGTATAATCTATCAGTTGATCAGAAACCACTGTAGAGGCACAAGAAATATGAGAAATGAAGAAAATATCTCTCCTCTAATGGAAAAGAATAACTCTTCTTCCTCCACAAAGAATACAAGGGAACTCGTGGAAATGTCAGATAAAAATTTGAAAATATCCATTAGTGACGTAGCTAACAGTGGCACACGAGAATAGAGACAACAAACTCCAGAAGATGCAGGAGAAAAGAGACACCAAGTTTCAGGAGGTGAAGAAGTTCTTGCACAAGCTGGAAGAGGAGATATACATCATTAAAAAGAATCAAATGGAATTGTTAGAGATAAAGGATGTAATACAGGAAATCAAAACTTCCATTGAAAGTATCTAAAACAGGTCAGACCATGCAGAAGCTCGAATCTCAGACGTAGAAGAATTTCTGACCTAGAAAAATTCACCAAAAAGACTGAGAAAAGAACCCCCAAAAATGAGAGTAACATGTGACTTATACTAGATGCCATTAAACATCCAAACATCTTGATCATTGGTATCCCTGAAGGTGAACAGACTAATAAGGGCATAGATTATCTACTCCATGAAATCCTGGAAGAAAACTTTCCAAACCTAAAGAGCACTCAAATATCCAGGTCCAAGAAATACAAATAACCCCAAATAGAATCGACCCAAGAAAATCTTCCATGAGGCGCACCATAGCCAGATTGACCAAAACTACAGAGACAAAATACTAAAATTGGCAAGAGAGAAATGTCAAGTTACTTTCAAAGCATATCCTATAAGGCTAATGTCAGACTTCTTATTGGAAACGACGCAAACAAGGAAAGAATGGAAAAATATATTCAAAGTGTTAGTGAAAAACAATTTCAACCAAGAATACGATACCCAGCAAGATTATCTTTCATATGGGAAAAAAAGACAAAAATCTTCCCAGACAAACAAAACCTGAAAGAATTTACCAACACTATATCAGCTCTCCTAAAAGTGCTGAAGGGAGTGCTATACTAGGAAAACTAAAGTTGGACGCACAGAAATAAGAGTACAAGAAACAACCAAAAGAATGTCCATCCTAATGGTAGGGACAGGTCCAGAGTTGAATGTTAACTTCCAGAGTTTAAATGTAAAGATCAGACCACAGTAACAATGCAAATTTAATAGAAAAAGCGATGATCAGGACATGGAGGTTGACGATATCACAACAAACTTGTAGCCATATCAGAGAGCAATAACTATTGTGGAAAAAGGTATTATGAGAATACATTGTCTTGGTTAGAATTGAGCTCAATTTCTTATTCCAGATCCTGTTCACCTCCCCACAATTATAGTTGTAAATCAAAATCTAACTAATTCATAGTTCTCACTGACATAAGGGGCACTGAGATGCTAAAAAACATAACCTTTTTCTGTTGACCCAGAAATTTGTCAGAATGGGACTTTATCTGGTCTACATTTTCAGATGTTGGCAGTGTGGGAGGCAGTATCACAGAGAAGCCAGTATCCATTACATTTACAAATTTTATGAATAAAAACCAAGTTAGTTGAGTTTCCTATGTTTAATTCAAGAATAAATGTGTGGGCAAAAGGGTATTCTTATATTTGTATTTATTCTTTCAAAAGATAAATATTCTTTCATATTTTCTAAAATCATATGGGATGATAGCTTCATTTTTCAATGCTTTTTCTCTTGCCTATATGGAAAAAAAATATACATTTTTTCTCTTTCAAATTATAGGGGATAATCTCCTCCCTGTCATTGTGAATCATGCAAAAGTTCTGTGCTATTCTCTTAGAAGTAATTAATCTTTGACTTTCTCTTCTCAAAATTCACAATATTTCAGATTTATGGTTCCACATGGATCTCTATAGTAGGTTACAGGAAAAAAACCTATTTTTGTGTTTGACACCAAAAATTCATCTGCCCAACAAATGTTAACTTCTATAATATTGCAGTGTTGCTGAATGTGCTAATTCCTGTTCCTATGAGACTTTCAGCCACACAGTGCTGAATCAAATAGTTCACATTTGTTTCAGATTAAAGTGTTGAAACTTGTACCAACTTCCCCAAATTCCCAGGGTCTGTCCATCACTAGTTTCAAGCACTTATCATTATAATGAGTGGGGTTCATTTAAAGGCTAACTGCATTTGTTATCTTGCACACTTTACTCAACGAAGTCAGAAGGGAGTTTTACTTCAAGTATTTGTGAAGGCACTATGTTTTCAGCCATCATTATATGAGCTATGAAAGAATAAAATATGCAGGACGCGCAGACGCAGTATATTAATATTCCCTGTTTTTTTATTCATGTTAAGCGTTTCCCCAGGGGATTGTAGTTTTCTCTGCCTAATGTAGAAGATCAATCTGCTTCATCAAAAGTGGTTTAAAACTACTGTGCAAAAACTATTTTTATATCTCTATAAGTGAAGGTTGATTCAAATGCTAATACTGAAGTCATTTAGATACTTACAAATCTCTTATCAGCTAAAAGCCACCCATTTGCCTAAGATTTTATGTATGTGATCTAGACTATAAGATAAATGTGATTCTCTCCTTAATGTCCTAATCATGACTGAATCAACCTTTCAAGGGTTCTTTCAGCACTTTAAAAGGAAACAGAAAAACTGCTATAACATAAATTATGATTACAGTAGAAACTATTACTTAATATCAAATAGTTCTCTTTCTTTGCCTATATCTTAGTTCTTTTCTTTTCTTTCTTTTTTTTCCCTGCTATAAGAGAATGCCTGAGAGTAGGCAATTTATAAAAAAAAAAAAAAAATAAAATAAAATAAAATAAAATAAAATAAAATAAAATAAAATAAAATAAAAAATTAATGGCTTACTGTTCTGGAAGCTGGTAAGTCCAGGAGCACTGTGCCAACATTTGGTGAGGAACTTTAAGCTTGGTGAAAGGTGAAAGAGTAAGAGAGCATGGCAAAGACAAAGAGAGGATGGGGCCAAACCCATCCTTTTATCTTTTCTGTAACAACTAACCCACTCCTGTGATAATGGCTTTCATTCATGGCCCCTATGACCTAATCACCTCTTAAGGTCCCACCTCTCAATACTGTTGCATCAGAGATAAAGTTTGCAACACATGAATTTTGGATGACATATTCAAACCATAGCAATCTCTTAGCATACTAAAAGAGAATGTAAAATGAAGACTCATAATTTAAAGATGAAGCTATAAAGAGAAGAAAGGAGATTATCCACTGAAATGTGCTATTCATACTTTTTCTTATAAAAGTCATCCAGACAGCAGCAGCAGCAGCACACCTTGACTCTCCCAATTTTCTAGAAATCTTGTGCCTCCCTTACACTTTCCGAAGCCCCCTGCACATACTCCGACTCAAAGGTCACCATGCTCTTCTGCAATGACTCATGCATTTGTCTGTTTCTCCCAATAGGCCCCCTAGGAGACTAGTTTGTTCAATCTGGATTTCCAAACTGAAGAAGGGGGAAGAAAAAAAGGAAGGGAAGGAGGAAGAAAAAAAAATCAGCAGACCTTTTATGTAAGAAAAGAAGAATACTGATTTTACAGGAGAAAATAAAACCACTAAAATGCTGTGCTATACTAAACTGATTTATGGATTATTTAATATGTAAATATATATTTGCATGATCATAGAGTGATTCAGGCTGATTCTAGTATTTTCTAATTTTTTAATGAGTACTCCCAGAATTGTTGACTTTAGAACCAATTATTAGTCTTGAACAGTGAAAGACATCACTGAGTACATATGAATTATTATAGCAAAAATAAACTTTTTAACTTAATTTGGTTAGTTTTAAATCAAAGCAAAAATATTTTAAATGTGAATTCATATGTCAGCATTACATTTTCTTCCTTTACTCTTCTTTATATTTTAGAGTATTTTATATTTTCTTTTTAAAGAATTACTTACTTGCTGTTTCATTTATTGTCATCATTATTATTATTATAAATTTGCTATAGGGCATGTGTGCTCACCAAAGAGAGAGAATGGGAAAGTGAGAAAGCAAACCACCATGTCCAGGACTCTAACCATGGTCAAACATGTGGGAGTCCAGCACCTTAACCAGCATACTACTTTTATATTTTCTTTTAAAACTGCACAACATTACATGATCAGTATAAGAAAACATAGAGAATATGATGAACAAATAGAAAAAAAAAGTATAAAGTCACAACTATAATGCAAGTATATATACAATCTACCAAACAACAATAACAAAACCCACACTACACCATTTTCAGGTGCTGAAGAATAGTTACTAGCAAACAGAAATTGGAGTGGAAGACTATCTGCCTGCTTGGGCATAACAAAATACCATCAACGGAATGGCTTAAACAGTAGGTGTTGTGTCTCAAGTTCTGTAGGCATAGAAGGCAAAGGTCAGGGTGGATTTTATTCTGAGGCCCCTTGGCTTGGCTTGTAGGTGGTATGTGGTCACACATTTCTTCTTTGCACACTCTGGAGAAGAAAGGTTGTTCTGGTCTCACTTCCTCTGTTTACAAAGACACTAATGCCATCATATGAGGATTCCATCTAAACTTAATGGTCTCCTGAAGGCCTCTCCCCTAAACTTCATCACACTGGAGTTAAGGCTTCGACATATATGTGTTAGGGGGACCTAAACATTCAATCTGTAACACTATCTCTGAAAGACATGGATTTTAACCTGACAAGAGTTACCTGCTGTATATTTTTCTCAAAATAACTTTTTACAAAACATATTTTGCTTGGTACAGCAGAAAGGTTTAGCCGTACTGGCCTGAGATACCAAAGGACAAAGTTTGGTGCTAGAATTGAGATAAGAGACAGTGAGGTAGGAGACTGATAACACACACAGGGTATGGGCCACACGATGGAGTCGCTCATATCTAGCTTTCATTAAAAGTCATCCATTAGAGATTGTCTGCACACAGCTTGCTCATACAAAGTCCTGCTTCTAGCTCAGCTTAAAATAGTAGGCAGCATGGTTAAAGCAATAACAGCAATTACTGGCTTTTTCCATGTCCTTACTACATTCTGGGACTTGTATAATGGTCTTTAGGGCCCAAAGTTCTCAGACAAAGACTCAGCAATCATTGACCATTAGGTAATAGTTGCTAAGGCCCGAAACTCTCAAAGACTTGAAATCATTGATCACTGGTTTTCTAAAGGAATAACCTGATAACATGCAACCTACCGGGAAAAAAAAAAAAAAAAAAAAAAAAAAAAAAAAAAACATGGACAAGTTTCTCCTAGCTAGAATAAAAATCCGTGACAAAAGCTTTAAAATTGGCTGGACCATCAGTTGACGTAATGGCTATGTCGCTGGATTCCCGTGTAGCCGACCGCGGTTCGAGTCCCAAACCCAGTGGCTTAAACTCATGCTGGGCACATGTGCACGTATGCCCAAGATCCCGAGAGGAGAATGAAGGAGAAGGGATTGCAGTCTGGCCATCTCCCATGGCAGGGGGTGATTTCTCACTTTTTGTCTCTCTGCCTCTCTCTGTCTCTCTGGCAAGCACACACGTCCTATAGCAAAAACCTCTCAAAAAAAAAAAAAAAAAAAGAAAGAAAGAAAGAAAGAAAGAAAAGTCCCTAATTGACAATCCACTTATCCACTTTTGAGGCTCTTCCCTGCTTGGAAGCTTGTCTTCTCTCTCTCTCACACTAAACTTTGCTTTGCTGCCCCCTTGTTTTGTCCACCTTCTTAATTCTTCATGATCAGGACACATGAACTGGGCAACTCAGAAATCCTGCAACAGTATGGCAGACTAAAAGTCAGTGGACAGACTCAAGAAAGAAGGAAGTCATGGGGCCAGCAGGTGATGTAATAGTTGAGGGTGCTTGACTCCCACATGGCTGATCACAGTTCAAGTCCTGGACTTGACGGTTTGCTTTCTCACATTCTCTCTCTTTCTCTCTCTCTCTCCTCTCTCTCTCTCTTTCTCTCTCTCTCTCCTCTCTCTCTCTCTTTCTCTCTCTCTCTCCTCTCTCTCTCTCTCTCTCTTTCTCTCTCTCTCTCTCCTCTCTCTCCTCTCTCTCTCTCTCTCCTCGCTCTCTCTCTCTCTCTCTCTCTCTCTCACACACACACACACACACGCGCGGCGCACACACACACATACTGTCCCTCTCTGGTCAAATTAAAATAATTAAATAAAGATAAATAAAATTAAAAAAGAAAGAAAGAAAGAAAGAAGTCACACAAGGGTATCTTTAAAGTCTGCCCAAATATGGTCATCATACACAGATGACAGCAAGACCCAAAAAGGAAAAAAATAAAAAATGGAGACTTCATTGGCAGCCCGCATCAGAGGAGGTAGAGTGTGAAGTTGAGTTCAATTACATTAATTCCCTGTTACTTCAGAGGTATGTAACCATGCTCAATCTCCACAACCATAGTGGATTTATATGAGTCAGTTTAGCTAAACTGAGATTGTGTTCCCAGAATTTTCTTCCCTGCGTGTTTCTGAGTTTGTGTCAGCCACAAGAGCAATTTGCCCAAAACTTGGAAGGCACGAGTGAAGGAATAGATGTGTTCTGTGCCTTTAAAGTCACTGTAGTGCAAGTGCTATTGCAGCTCATGTTTTCATTGATCTCCTGGCTCACTCTGGAGGGCAAGGCAGTTGGTTGGTAACTCCAGCTTCCACCAGATTTCATCTTTAGCTTCTCTGAATCCTTGGACAAGTGTGTGGGGGGTTCCGTGATAAAGGGTACCTGTTTGCCCTACAGTTCGTTGGTGTAAGTGAGATTGGGAGGTGTAAGAAACAGACACAATCCCAGTTCCCAACTTGTTCCTGCCATCTACCATTTTGTGTTTACTTACCCTCCTGACTATTATCTTTGCTGACTTCAGCATCAGAGAGAATAGACTTATACAGACTGTTTAATCAAGGACTACAATGGAGTTAGGACTAAACTATTTCATTCTTTCTCTTGTGCTAATTTACAGCCCTTGTTATTGTGAGAATGCAATTATGTTAAACTATGTTTTAGATTACTAGCATGCTTTTCCAGCAACTTCTGTATCTGTGCTTTTGTCACACATCAGATTGCAGTGGACTGCTCATCATTGCCTGCATACAGACTCTCTCTTTTCTATGCCTCTGACCTGTCAAGATATGAGAGATGACATTCAGTCAGGTAGAGGTGGTTAATCAATGAGCTACCTGCCTTTTAAGGTCATTCTGAAATACCAAACCTTCCATAGACATTTCCTTGAATGCCTTTTGGTTATAATCAATCTTTCCTTTTTCTGTAGCTGCCTAGCATTTTTGATAAAACTTCAAATTAAGCATTTCACACAACACTAACTACTATACAAAAACCTGAATTGCATCTGCCTCTTCTACTAGATTATATGCTCATTGAAGACAATCCTTGTTCCCTACAATCTGGAGCACTGCATTTTTATAATCATTGGTACTCAAAATGTGCATCTCTTTTTTTTTAAAGTTTATTCATTTATTTCTTTCATGAGCAAGTGTAATAGAGAGACTGAGAGACAGATGGAGATAGAGAGCACCTACAGCAGGTTCCTCTCTGCATGATTCACCCTTGGCCTTCAGTCAGCTCCAGATCGAGGGCACGTGTGTGCCTGGTGTGCAGAGGGAGTTGCAGAGGGAGGTCTCCAGACTTGAACCAGGAACCTTCTAACCTGGGACTTCCTCTCATAGCATCATGTCGTACTGCTGTGCCACCATCTGGCCCCAAGATGTGTATCTTGACTTGAACTGGGCTAACTACAGGCACAGCATTAATTTGAGTATATTAAATACACGTAAATAGCAAGGCTCCTATTTTGGTATCTTTTATATCATTATTCGTTGTGCCAATTATGTAGAAGGTAATAAAATAGTGATTTTTGAAAAAAAAATCCTGAAGTAACTACTGTACAGTAACATTGGGGTAGTCAAATGCCAAGTGTCAATTGCCTCAGGATTGAAAGACATGAATATTCATAGTACAATAAAAAAATTGTATGGAAATTGTAAGCCAAAGGACCACAATTGATGTTGATTTTAATGGGAACTTGAGTTCCTTTGAATTTCTGACAAAGACAAGTTTCATTATGGAAACTTGAACTATAAAACTTGAATTCTTGACAACCCAATCAATTTTCCTTTGTTAAGAAATAGATAGGCATTCTTACCTTGACTGGATTTCATTATTACTACCATCTGTAAAAACCTCAGAAAAAAAAAAATTCTACATTTCTTCTCATTCATTTCAATAGAATCAGGACATTTTGTGTGTGTGTGTGTGTGTGTGTGTGTGTGTGTGTGTGTGAGAGAGAGAGAGAGAGAGAGAGAGAGAGAGAGAGAGAGAGAGAGAGAAAGAGAGAGAGACATTAAGCTTCTATTACCTCAGTCAATTCCCTTCTTAGATTTGTAATGTTGACAGAATTGTTCTATATTCTTTGAGTATATAAATTGTAAACTAAGGCTACTACTATTGTTCTTTGTTACTGGCAGTGAGTTTTGTTTAGCATTGTAATTCAGAAAGCAATGACAGTGGGAGCACTTAAAGAAGCCCTCTCATTATATTTTGCTCAAACTAAGGATGCACTTAATGCACTCATAACAATAGGATGATACATAAATTTGTGGTCCACAGTCTCTCCTGAAAGTCTGAAAAAGTCATTTTGCTCTCTCTATCTTTAATTTACCATCCCAGATACATTGAATGAGTTCATTTTATTAATGCTTTAAATGCACAAACATGAAATGAAAGAAAGGCATTTTATCTTTCTGCAAATGTAGAAATTAATCATCTTCCACTTAGACTTTTTGGAGTGTAGCTAACTATAAGTTTAAGGTAAAATGCTAGATTTTTTTTCCCATTGCTCGCCTGGGCTGAGTTCACTTCACCAGTGAATTTAAATATTCTGTTTCCATTTAGAGTGGATTCACTATGATACTGCTGTAACCGGAAATAATTACTTCAATTTCAGCAAATCCTGGAAAAAGATTATTTATCCTACCCTGCAAGTACACTTTTGACACAACCTTAACTACACCATTATGAGAGACATGATAATAACCCACCCACAAGAGGATTCTTTCAGGGAGACAGTGCATAATGGGTAGAGGAATAAAGAGGCCTGAAAGAAAAAGCAAAGCTTTGAATCAAATGGAACTGAGTAAACAATTTGGGGCAATGTACACTAAAAGCAATTTAAAACAAGGGGTTTAACTGAATTTTATAGAAGCAAATTGAATAAAGCAGTTAGAAAATGGATATAGTGTTCAACAAAAAAAAAAAAATTTAAAGTATATTGGGACAGATAAATTGGTCTTGTCATCTGTAGTTTCAGTTTTTGATCTCTTGCTTAAAGAGATAAGCAGCAATTTTTTCCTTTTATTTCCAAGCTCACTTCATGGATAAGCAGGCCAATGCTTTGGTTTTATTTGCCTATATAGTGTGGCCATTAAAGGAAGGAGATACCTTTGAAATTTAGCTGCAATCTGATAGTAGACAGTATTTGAATTGTTGCAGAAGAATCTTTAGCATATAACATAACCTCTAAAGTTTAGTCCAAGCTGAGATTTTCCCTATCTTCTAATTACAGTATTGCCCTTCTACCAGCATAACAGAGCTGGTGATATCTGAGTTTTAATGTTGTGTTAAATCAACAAAAGACTGATTTTTTTTTTGAGAGAGAGATTTTTACTATAGGGCGTATACACTCTTTAGAGAGACAGAGAGGCAGAAAGCAAGAAATCACCCCCCAAGGCTGATGGCCACGCCACAATTCCTTCTCCTCCATTCTCCTTTCAGGATTTTGGGCACACACGTTCATGCACCTGGTATGTTTTAAGCCGCCAGGTCTGGGATTCGAACCATGATCAACTATGTGAGAGTCCAGCGATGTAACCATTACACCAACTGCTGGTCCCCAAACTGATTTTCATCAGATAGTTTATCTTCGACTCAAAATGAAATGTAGAGTCAATGGGTTTCTTCCTAAGAGTCCCAGAAACTCTTCATTGACCAAGAATGTGTTCATTTAATTTGCACTTTATCACTTTATCCATTTTAATTGCCTTATGCCAAACCATTTTTTTTTTTTACTTTTATTTGTCTAGAAGTTCAGTTGAATAGGTATAACAGGGTCTTCTAAAGGTATTTATTTTGCATTATTTGTGGAAGGGAGGGAGAGAGAAAAAGAGATTTTTTTCTTTTTTTTTTCTTTAAACTTGGAAGATACTTCTTACTGTTTCATTTGGTTAGAGTTGGAGCAGGGATTAATTAAGCACTAAGTGTGGTCTGCTGACCAATAGCATTAGCACCATATAGAACATGCTAGAAATACAAATTTTCAGGGCCCATCCTATACCTATTAAATGAGAAACTTTGAGGACAAGGCCCAGAAATGTGGGTATAAAGAGTTTTTCTGGGGCTGGCAGGTGGCATGGTGGTTAAGGGTACTGGATTCCCACATGGCTGATTGCAGTTTGAGTCCTGGACCTGGTGGCTTTCGCTTTCTCTCTCTCTCTCTCACTCTGTCCCTCTTTGGTCAAAATTAAGAATAAATGAACAAATATAAAGTTAAATTTAAAAAAATTCTTTAAAAAAAAAAGAACTTTCCATATAATTTTAAAACGATTATTGTGGTTATTAAATTGGAGTAAGCAGGTAATCCAAAATATTTACCCACGACTGTCTGAGTCTTGGTTTTCTTGCTTGCATATTGTATGAGCTGAGTGTGATTCTGCATTTGAAGATCAGTTTTACATTTTCCATATAAACTTGCTATTACACATAAACCAACTATTGGTTAAAAGCTGGAGAAGAAAATAATTTTGTATGCTTCCCAAGAAAAAATATTACCTGTATTATATACAAAATTTAAATTTTGTTTTTAGATATTTTTACTATAGGGTGCCTAAGCTCACTAAAGTAAAAGAGAGACAGAAAGGCATAAATCACTCCTGGGGGGATGGCCACACTGCAATCCCTTCTCCTCCACTCTGCTTTCAGAATTGTAGGCATGCATGTATTTGTGCCTGGCATGAGTTTTAAGCCACCAGGTGTGGGACTCGAACCATGGTCAACCATGTGGGAGCTCAGCAATGCAATCATTACACCATCTGCTTGTCCCCCCAAATTTAAATAATTTTTAAGGACACTTCTAATTATATGCAATTTTTTCCTTTGAAACTGATTGCACCACCATCATGCACACAAAATATAATTTCTTGCAACCAATCCCTATATTTTACAGATAAAATTTATGACAGGTTAAGAAGAGAAAGTGGAAACTCATGAAAATGTTTTAAATATTTTCCATGTGATACTCTATATAGTCATGATTTATTCAATAGTACTTACTTAATAATCCCAACAAGTACGCAAAGTTGTTAGAGAAGAAAAGTGAGTATTTTAGAGATCTTAAATTCATGTGTTGAAGATTTATTCTTGGCATTTAAGTCTTAATCTTTTTTTAGCGATATAAATATATCTCCTATCAATTTCTTTCTAAATGTATGTTCTACACTATCAAGGCTGCTTTTTTTAATATTTTCTTATACCCAGACTAATTTTTCCTATTTCTCTCTTGCTGCTACTTAGAATGACTTCACTGTTTCTTTTTATCTATAAGTTTCAGTTCTCACATTCTTTCCACAGCAGTTTCCTGCTCCCTTTTCTGTATCCTAACTTCCCTGTAGAAATTAATGCTTCACTACATGTCTTCTCAAGAAGAATAATGAACTCTTTGACTTTGTAGAGACTTTGATCTCCAACTAAATCAACAATTCACCTGATGCTTGAGTCTCATCAGCAATAGAGCGTAGGTTTGTCCACTTCCAGACAAGGCTGGAGTTCATTCCATTCTTGCATAATTCCATTAGAAATATATTTTTTACTTAAAATCAAAACTTGCATCCTTATAGCTACTACCCATTCTTTGGTTGTCTACATTGTTGTCATACAAGGAAAGTCTAACACCCTAATCACTTAATATTTCATAAAATATGGGTACATGGCTTTGTTTTTCTTCCATTTAAATATTTTCCATTTTGATTTATAATTGTCAAACATCTTCTCTGCTTTGGCCACTAGATTAAAAACAACCAATTATCTTATCTCTTGAAAAAAATGATACTCAAAACTAAACCAGTTCTGTATGTTCTGTCCAGTAGAATTTGAAAACAAAAACCACTATTTCCCTCATATTTGCATTTAATAGAGGCTAAGCTCACTTTATTTTCATCATCACCATTATTATTACTATCATTTTTGGCAGTCACTGTTCTCTAATGATTTCTAGGAGCTCACTGTTTCCATAAATTTTTGATTGATAGAAACTTCTAAATATGTATAATATTACACTAAGACAGACCGACCCATTCCTAATTCCATTTCCATTTTTCTCTCTATTGGGAGTGTGTATGACTTTCATGTGTGCATTTTTCCAATGAAGTAAATCAGATCTTAGTTTGTATAAGTATAGGCCCAACTTTTATAACTCCTTCAGCACTCAAACAGGACAGCATGTAAGTATATGTGAAGGAAACTATATAAAAACTTTATTAAATTATCATTTCAAAATTTTCCTGTGTGGGGAACTAAGTCCTAATTATCAACAAATTGACACAGATCTCCCAAGCCTTTCATCAAAACATACCCAACTTTAGAAGTTTCTATCACTCTGAAACCAGGTGGGTTTTGAAAACTCTTCTAATTAACAGTTCCAGGAACCATGTCATTAAATGTATTTATAAGCAGAAAGCTTTCTCGTGATGTGCTCCAGGATGAGAAAAGATGAAGCCCGTGTGTCTATTTCTGGCTCCGTCACTGACTCACCCTTCATAGCAGTGAAAGCCAATTAACCTCCCCCAGTTTCCCCATTTGTGAAATTTTTTAAAAAATAAAAAATCACTAAGTGGTACAGAAAAGGTAGGTTGTGGCACCTATTAACATGTGTAGATAAAAGGGGCTACAGAAATGTAAATTCTAATACTTAAAATGATCAAAGTAGACTAAATGAGCAAGAATTATTGATACCTTCCCAAAGCATTTATATTAACACTTAATATTTGTTCATGCTTCTATTAAACATTGATACTGAAACTTTTCAAATGTGGTATTTAAATACATCACTTATACATAATTATTTAAGTCTTATTTCATCGTGAACTAATGAAACTGAGGCTAAAAAAGTATAATTTAACATGCATTAAAGGATGATTTAACAGCATAATGCTTGGTCTGGTGAAATTCAGATTGGAATAATTTATTAGCCATTCCTCAGTCTCTTAAATTCAGAATCATGAGAGTGAATTCAACTCAACTAGCATAAATTACGAGATTTTAACAACATGGCACTAGGCGACATACAACTGTTTGTGCAGCCAAAAAACTGCCAAATTTTGTATTGCATTCTGTTCATACTGATGAGTTACATTTTTTCCCCTATAGGGTATGAGCACTTGCCAGAGAGAGAAAGAGAGAGAGAAAGAGAAATTACCCCGGGGGGATAGTCACACCACATTGCGTTCTCATCATTCTTCTCCTGGGATTCTGGGCACACATACACATGTGCCTGGCATAATGCTCGTCTCTGGTTTGGGGACTCAAACTGAGGTAGACATTGTGAGTGTGCAGCACTTTAACTACCATATCACCTGCTGGCCCCACAGGTTATTTTTTCAGGGATATTTAAACAGACTTAGGCAATTGATTTTTTTTCCTACTGCTTTATTTCATTATTTTAAATATTTTCATGAAGTGCAAACTTTAATATGTCTATTATGTATGTAGACTGATAGATCATAGTTTCTCATTTAAGTCATATTTTTTCTAAATGTTTCTTCATCCTTTCAAAAAAAATCCAAAAAACTCTTTGTCTGATCCCTTTAGCCTAGGTTAGAATGACTGTGTGTACGAATAGCTCTTTAAAATACTTTTTTATAAAACAAATAAATAGTTAAATTGTTCATTATATCTAAGTTGAAAAACTGTGAAATCAAAATTTTAATAGATAAAATAAAAAATAATAAAACTAAAAATTTTATCCAAGACCATTTACTCTGGTGAATCTTTAAAAAAATACTATTTTATTTATTATTATTATTTTGAAATTTCAGCAGAAGGAGACAGAGAGAGAGAGAGAGCAAGCTTCCAGGTCAGGACTTGAACTACAGTTGGTCATTTGGGAGTCCAGTGCCTTAACCACCATGTGACCTGCCAGTCCCTGGTGACTTTTTAAAAAATGAGTCATTTTGTGACAGCAATGACGAAATGGTTATGTTGCTGGACTCCCACATAATCAACTGCAGTTCAAGTCTTAGACCTGGTGACATAAAACTCAGACTGAGCACGTGTGCAGGCATGCCCAAAATCCCAAGTGGGGGGGAACCAGCAGTTAGCAATGGCTTTATCGCTGGACTCCCACGTAGTCTACCGCAGTTCGCGTCCCGGACCCAGTGGCTTAAAACTCATGCCAGGCGCGTGTGCGTGCATGCCCAAGATCCCGAGAGGAGAATGGAAGAGAAGGGATTGCGGCGTGACCATCCCCCCTGGGGGGTGATTTCTCACTTTCTGTCTCTCTGTCTCTCTCTGTCTGTCTGGCAAGTGCACGCGCCCTATAGCGAAAATCTCTCAAAAAAAAAAAAAAAAAATCCCAAGTGGAGAATGGAGAAGAAGGGATTGTGGTGTGATTTCTCACTTTCTGTCTCTCTGGTGAGTGCATGCCCTATAGCAAAAATCTCTCAAAAAAAAAAAAAAAAAGTCATTTAATTCTAGAGCATTTGTATTGTATCACATAAAAATTCTAACAAGCTGGATGATATTAATTTAGCCAGTATCTAAAGGAAATTGGGAATTTACAAGAGCTCTCTCTTATTTTAAAGAATTATTTATTTTATTTATTATCATTATTTTAAAATTTTGATGGAAGAGGAAGAGAGAGAGGGTGAGAAAGCAAACTAACAGGTCCAGGACTCAAATCACAGTCGGCCATATGGGAGTCCAGCACCTTACCCACCATGCTACCTGCTGGCCCCAGGAACCCCCTCTGTTACTGAAAGCACATTCTTAAAATACAGAAATAACTGGGAACCAGCAGTTAGCATAATGGCTATGTCGCTGGACTCCCACGTAGTCGACCGCGGTTCGAGTCCCGGACCCGGTGGCTTAAAACTCACGCCGGTCGCGTGTGCGTGCATGCCCAAGATCCCGAGAGGAGAATGGAGGAGAAGGGATTGCGGCGTGACCATTCCCCCTGGGAGGTGATTTCTCACTTTCTGTCTCTATGTCTCTCTCTGTCTGTCTGGCGAGCGCACGTGCCCTATAGTGAAAATCTCTCTCAAAAAAAAATACAGAGATAACCAATGGTATAAGATTAAATATATTTTTCTTGAGTCAGCACATCTCTCTCTCTCTCTCTCTCTCTCTCTCTCTCTCTCTCTCACACACACACACACACACACACAGTTCAAAATGGAGATATCTGACACACCCTGGGAATACTATCACAGATCACAGGACGCATTACATTCAAGGCAGGAGCTACTTAGAAATACATACTACTTGGTCCTTAGCCCTGAGTAACCTGGAATCCTGAATCAAAATAGTTTAGCAATTTAAAACCAAATGATCTAGGAAAATTTCCAGTTCAGCAAGTCTAATTTCAGCCTTGTCTCTGAAAATTCACATAATGATCTACTAACTCTAGGAAGATTTTCTTTTCTTGATGGATTTTAGTTTGTGAGTGGAAGTCACCACATACTGACATACCAGTACCACTCTTGACAAACACCGTAAGACAGAGAATTCATCTGAGCGTCGAGCAGTCATGGTTTCTGAGCACTCGTACTCTATACTCTGTTTTATTTATGCATGTCTTTCTGAAATGTAGAATGGCACCTTGTACATTGCAGAAACTTTATAGGTGCTTCCTGTCAGAACTGATTTAAACTTTGATTTTAACTTTGGTGAGAGTCATGGAAACTCTACTTTCAATATTAGATGAGCAGTTGCATATATGAGTATAGTTAAGCCAGTTGGAAGACAGTATTTTTTTTGAAGAGGTTGAGGTGAATAAGAATGATGGGTAAAAGGGAAAAAGAAGTTGAAATTTAGAAAGCAGAGTGATGGATTATTTAAGATCTATGTTGAGTATGGAATTTCGTGAAGCTAGGATGAGATATTGGAGTGAGATTTTGAGTAAATGGAAGATTAGTAAAAGATGGACTGGATTTACAAAAAGAAAATCAAGGGAATAAAGAGAAGGCTGGAAGAGAGTTAGAGATCCTTGTTTTTGCTGAAGCTGGTATAAACTTTAAATGCTTCTATAAGGAGGACTGTAGGGACCAGCAGGTGGCATACTGATTAAGGCAATGGACTCCCACATGGCCTACTGCAGTTCGAGTCCTGGAACTGGCAGCTTGCTTTCTCACTTTTCCTCTTTCTCTGTCTTTCTCTGGTGAGCACACATGACCTATAGTAAATAAAAACAATAATAATAATGGGGACCAACAGTTAGCGTAATGGCTATGTCGCTGGACTCCCACGTAGTCGACCGCGGTCTATGTCCCGGACCCGGTGGCTTAAAACCCACGCCAGGCACGTGTGCATGCATGCCCAAGATCCCAAGAGGAGAATGGAGGAGAAGGGATTGCGGCGTGGCCATCCCCTCTGAGGGGGGTGATTTCTCACTTTCTATCTCTCTGTCTCTGTCTTGCAAGCGCACATGCCCTATAGTAAAAAAACAAACAAACAAACAAACAAAAATACTCTAAAAAAATAAAAACAATAACAATAATAAAAAATAAAATTAAATAAGTAAGTCTTTAAAAATATATAAAATAAAATAAAAAAGAGGACTGCAAGCAGTCACGACAGATAGATACAAGTATGCTGTTGAGACGTAAAAAAGCTATTTGATTTTAATTTTTTGGATTTAGATCCTTGGAAGGCTAAGTCTCCTGCCTTTGAGGGCAATGTGTTGTATCGTTTTTTAGCAACGGATGCCAAATAATGGCATTTAAAAACCTGAGTGATTATATCTGCATCAACTGCCTTATATGAGAGAAAACAATACCACTCTGAGATCGGTGGAGATCAAGGCCGTGGCATTTAGGGAGCAGCAGGAAAGGACTATTCTGTGACAACATTTCATTTCACTGACAAGAACATGCTTAGTTGCATGTCTGAGGCACTGAAACACCAGCTTATTTAGCTTCATAAAGAAGAAAGTCCTTTAGGCTGATGATTTAAGGTGACACCTACGTTATTGTATCCCACCTCAGTTGTGGCAACTAAGCTGGCATGTTTTTTTAGAACTCAGCGTGGGTCATCATCATTCCTAGCACTACAAAGAAAATGCCAAGGCTAATTAGAACCAGGTGCTGTTGATACAGTGTGTGGAACGTCTTATTCACATGGGCTGAGAGGCATGCTTTCATTTTAGGCTACCCTGCATGGTGCTCCTCCAATATGATAGCCTTTATTGTGATGAAATATGTTCTAGGGTAATACTTAGATGCTTTTATTCAACAAATGTTTCTTGTTTATCATGTGAAAATCAGAGGTAGGTGCTATAGGACACAAAAAGAAAAAACACAGAGAGGCTTTGTCTGTACAAAGGTCAGACACTATCAGAAGAGATACCTATATTTATTTTTCTTTCATACCTCAACACAAAAGTAATTTATTTTTTTTAATTTTTAAATTTATTCATTTATTTTTAATTTGACCAGAGAAAGAAACACAGAGAGAGAGAGAGAGAGGAGTGGGAGGAGAGAGAAAGCAAGCCACCAGGTCCGAGACTCAAACCATGGTCAGTCATGGAGTGTCCAGTGCCCCAACCACCACACTGCCTGCTGGTCCCCCACAAATGTAATTTCTTTTTTTTTGGAGAGGTTTTTGCCATAGAGTGAGTGAGCTCTCCAGAAAGACAAAGACAGAGAGACAGAAAGCGAAAAATCAGGGGGAATGGCCATGCTGCAATCTCTTCTCCTCCATTCTCTTCTCTAGATCTTGGGCACTTGCGCCCAGTGTGAGTTTAAGCCACTAGGTTAGGGACTCAAACTGTGGTCGACTACATGGGAGTCCAGCGACATAACCATTATGCCAACTGCTGGTCCCTCACAAACGTAATTTCTAAGGGACCATTTTTCTCACTAGCTCTCATACACTTATTAGTCACAGTTGCAATCTCTCTCCCATTGGCTTATGAAACTTATGTGGCCATCCTTGCAGTCTGTTTCACCATTATAATCTTAGCAGTGCTTGATATATGGTAGGCTCTTAACACATATTTTTTTTTATGAATTGATTAAATTATAATAGGAAAGATGAGTATTTATACTTGCTATGTTGGCACAAACTCAATCAGCTATGGAAGTCAGGGAACAAAAGAAATTGCTTCTAACTTGATCAGAAAAATTTTCATGAGCTAATTTTAAACAGATTTACTGAGGTATAACTGATAAACAAAGAGCTTCCCATATCCAATGAGTACAATTTGATGAGTTTAGAACTATGTGAACACCTGTGATGCTATCACCACAATCGAGGTAGAACACTATCCAGGAAAGTTATCAGATAAGTTCTGAGTATTTTTACTGTGCTATAGAGACCATTGGATCTATAGAGAAAAGACAACAGAAAGTGGTTACCGTTGCATATAAAGGCAAAAAGAAGGCAACAGGGAAGATTCTATCTATGAATTTATCATTTGTCTATTTGAAGATAGGTGAGTAAAAACAATGGAGGTAGGAACTTAGAAGTGTGTATTGGGTCCAGGACATGGAGATGTATTATAGTATGATCAAAGTATTGTTTTGAGAAAGACATAGTCAAAGATGTGCTAAATTCATCTGTCGATGGCATATAACAGACAGTCCAAAGACAGCGAAATCAGATGGAAAGCTATTGCGAAGTAGAAAATGGGAATAGAAATGGAATGGAATAGGGACAATGGAAAAGGGACAAAGAACGTTCCAGTGAAAAGGATATTTTGAAGGGCCTTTGAATTAATTGAAATTGAAGGTTATATTACAAGGAGCAAAGACGACTAAAAAAATATTGGTTTATTCAACTTGTTTTTTAAAATGAGGACTTACTATGTGCAAATAATAGACGTTTGAAGCCAAAAGGATGGAGAGTATGCTTAGAGCATTTACAGAAATAAAACATGATAGGAATAGGAGTGATTTTTGTAATTGTAGCAATAATTTTGTTCAGGTTGAGAAACTAAGAGAGCATTCAAACAGAGATAACCTCTGAATGGTAGAAGGAGATGCCAGAAGACATCAGAAGAAAAGAGTCGGGGAGAGTTAGATTAATAAAGGGGGAAAAAAGGAGAATATGAGGAGCATTAAAGTGCAAAAGAGGAAGCAGAAGATAATTTGAGTGAAGAGACATGACTTTAATAAGGGATGTGTTGACACTTTAATGATAAGGTAAGTAATTATAAGAAAAGGAAAAGTGAAAGCATGGCTGGGTAGGGAGACAGAAAGAGAAAGAATAGAAAGAGGTAGGAAGAGAATAACTGATGTAAAAAGAGGTCAAAGGTTAACTTCTTTTTTCAGACAATTTTAATTACACTTCCTTTATCTGTAAAAAACACTACTACTGGTGGGAACCAGCAGTTAGAGTAATGGCTATGTTGCTGGACTCCCACGTAGTCGACCGCGGTTTGTGTCCCGGACCCGGTGGCTTAAAACTCACGCCGGGCGCATGTGCGTGCGTGCCCAAGATCCCGAGAGGAGAATGGAGGAGAAGGGATTGCGGCGTGACCATCCCCCCTGAGGGGTGATTTCTCGCTTTCTGTCTCTCTGTCTCTCTCTGTCTGTCTGGCGAGCACACGTGCCCTATAGCGAAAACCTCTCCAAAAAAAAAAAAAAAATACTACTACTCACAATATTTTTCAAGTGCAAAATAGTGCAATAGTTCAGACCATAAACACATCAATAAGTGAAGAGAAAGAATACTCCCCCAACCCTGTCAAACTGATCATTTTCTATGTAATCCAGGAAAAGTTGCTCAATTCCAAGCAGCACTATCTGCAAAACAAGAATAATAAAACCTATGTTATATGGTTATACTGAGAATTAAGTTAAATGCTAAAATTTATTGAGAAATTTCAATGTTACAGGTTGTATCGCAATTTCTTTAAATATAATTATATTTACATTTGTATAATTTTCTAACTTGATTTTAGACATATATACAGATTGGTACTAAATCTTTGCATGCTTTACTGTACTTAGAATGGAGAATTGTACAGAGTGAGCATTTTTTTTTTTTTTTTTGAGAGGTTTTTGCCATAGGGCGCATGCGCTCGCCAGACAGACAGAGAGAAAGAAAGCGAGAAATCACCCCCCCAGAGGAGATGGCCACACCACAATCCCTTCTCCTCCATTCTCCTCTTGGGATCTTGGGCACACATGCACACGCGCCCGGCGTGAGTTTTAAGCCACCGGGTCCGGGACGCGAACCGCGGTCGGCTACATGGGAGTCCAGCGACATAGCCATTACGCTAACTGCTGGTCCCCAGAGTGAGCACTTTAACTATATTTGAATTCATAACAGTTTTGAAAATGTATTTGGGCTCAGCCTTGTCATTTCTTCACCACTGCATTCCATTTGAGTTAATAAATAAAGATTTTTTGTTTTTCCTTTTTTAAGAAGAAAAATGTCATTGTCTAGCAGTTTATTATATGAATGTATTTATTTTAGAACAATATAAAAATACTAACTTCAGTTTATATCATTGTATCATTATACATTATATTTGAATCAAGATCTTATTAACAATTTCAACATATCTCTGTAATATTTGCAAAGTTTAAAGATATTCATTTCTAATTAATTTTCATATGAATAAAGCAGATATTCTATTTTCCCTGAACCTAAATTCCTCTATTTCTATACTTAAATTGTATTATTTCTATTAGACATTTCCCTAAATTTATCAATCCAATCTTATCAACTCTTGATTGATATATATAATGTTAGACATCCTAATTATCTTAATCTGTCCTCTGTAGAATACATTTCATTTCCTTGGAAGTTTTTTGTTTTTTTTTTTAACTATTCTCCTTTAGGTATGAAAATTAATCTTAATTTATCTTGTAATCACAAGTATGAGAATTTGAGTTATCCTTCTACTGACTCCAGTAACACTTCTAACAGTAAGCTTTGGAAAACAGGCCAGAACACATCTCCAAATGGTATATGATTCAGTTTTATGGTTTTCTGGGATAATTTCATATCAAACACAATTTAAATAGATGAAATATTTGAATTTGATTTTTACTTTCTATAGAGAAATACAGACTATTGGACCAGAAGGTGGCATAGAAGTTAAGGTGCTGTATTCCACATAGCCAACTACGTGGTTTGAGACCCACAGTTTGGAAATCACACTGGGCATGTGTGTGTGCATGCCCAAAATCCCATGAGGAGACTGGTGGAGAAGGGATTGCAGTGTGGTCATCCCCCCCGGGGAGGTGATTTCTCACTTTTCTTCTCTGTCTCTATCTCTTTTTCTGTCTGTCTCTCTCTGGCTAGTATGGGCTCCCTATAGAATAAAACAGAAACAGGGACCAGCAGTTGGCATAATGGCTATGTTGCTGAACTCCCATGTAGTTAACTGCAGTTCAAGTCCTGGACCCGGTGGCTTAAACTCACACCGGGTGCTTGCGCGTGCATGCCCTGAGAGGAGACTGGAGGAGAAGGGATTGCAGCGTGGCCATCCCTCCTGGGGGGGTAATGTCTCACTTTCTGTCTCTCTGTCTGTCTCTGTCTTTCTGGCAAGTGCACATGCCCTATAGCAAAAACCTCTCAAAACAAACAAACAAACAAAAACAAAAAATATAGCCTATTAAGCTAAGTCACTTTGATGTAGGAGGGTCGTCACAAATTTTATGTAAAAATAGGGTTAAAGTATGAATTTATTTTGATGCCAAAAAGTTTTGAAATTCATTCATGGTTTTTTCACAAAATGCCTTCTCCATGAACTTTTAGAAGACCATCATATATCACTTTTTGTTTTGAATCAAACTTAGCAACCATAAAGGTATAAGCTCATTCTACCTGAGCTGAAAACTTCTTATTCCCCAAGTTTTATATAGGGACTACAAACAGCTCACCAGGAAAAAAAAAAAAAAAATCCAATTTGAATCAGAGCAGATAGCTCTCAAAAGAAGACATATGAATGGCCAATAAACCTATGAAAAAGATGTTCAACATTACCAATCACAAAGGAAACAATTACAAACCACAATGAGGTATCATATCACTCCAGTTGGAATGGCTATTATTAAAAAAATAAATGAATATCAAGTGTTGAAGAGATTATGGAGAAAGGAGAACCCTTGTGCATTGTTAGGGCACTAACGTAAATTAGTACAGCCATTACATAACAATATGGAGGTTCCTCAAAAAACTAAAACTAGAATTACCTTATAGCCTAGCAATCCCACTACTGGGTATACACCCAAAGGAAAGAAAATTGATATGTTAAAGAGCACTTCCATGTTTATTGCAATGCTACTTATAAGAGCTAGATATAGAATCAACCTGCATCCACCAAACGATGAATGGATAAAGAAAATGTGGTTTATGGGACCAGCAGTTAGCCTAATAGCTATGTCGCTGGACTCTCATGTAGTCGACTGTGGTTCAAGTCTCAGAACCAGTAGTTTAAACTCATGCCGGGTGCATGTGCGTGCATGCCCAAGATCCCCAGAGGAGAATGGAGGAGAAGGGATTGCGGCATGGCCATCCCCCCGGGGGGTGATTTCTTGCTTTCTGTCTCTGTCTTTCTCTGGCTTTCTGGCAAGCGCACGTGCTCTATTGCAAACCTCCACCCCCCCCCCCCCGCCAAAAAAAAAAATGTGGTTTATGCAGATAATAAAATGCTATTCAGTTTCTCAAAAGGATGAATTGATGTCATTTGAGACAAAGTAGATGAGTCTGGAGAAAATAATGGAAAGAAAAAAAAAAAAACAGGCTCTGAAAGACAGATACCGTATCTCTTCATTCAGAGTGCAGGTGAAAGATTCAGTTTTAGACAGTATAGTAATGGATGCCAGAAGCTGGAACTCGTAGAGGCCTGGGGAGGATGGGGATGATTTGGTTAATATGTACAGGAATGCATGTAAATAAGTGAACTGGGTTTCAGAATACTGTAACACAGTAAAGAACAATTGTTGGTGAGAATCAGAAGAGCAGATTTCAAAGTGCAGAACCCAAAGTAATAATAAATGTTGGAGATGGTAGGTACACATGGTACATAAATTTGAAAACACACTGTTCTCCAAAAAATGTACAACCATTATATATAAATTTAAAATTTACCATATGTAAATTAAAATTATATATAAATTAGAAATGATAATAGAATCATTTTTTAAAAAAACTAAAGGAAAATATAATTGCCTTGCACTGACAATAGAAACTGAATATTTATTCATCTAAGAATGTTGAACCTATGGTTGATCTAAAAAAAAAAAAAAATTATTTACTGGGACCAGAAAATGGCTGTAATGGTTACATTGCTGGACTCCCACATGGCCAGCGAGGTTTGAGTCTCAGAACCTGAGACGTGAAACTCACCCTGGGCACATGTGCATTCGTGCCCAAAATCCTGAGAGGAGAATAGAAGAGAAGGGATTGTAGTGTGGTCATCCCACTAGGAGATAATTTCTTGCTTTTTGTCTCTCTGTATCTCTCTCTCTCTATCTCTCCAGTGAGTGCATGTGAACTTTAGCAAAAATCTCTGTCTCAAAACAAACAAAAAAAAGGATTTACACAAATGGGAAAAGTGGGCATTTATGTATTTAGTATTTTAAAGTATTTCGTATAATCCAAAATCTGTGATAGATGTTATGAATTTATTATTGTAGTCAAAGGGGTCACAGTCTAGTGAGGAATACTGAGATACACAAAGGCACTGATTATAAAATATGTTTACATATTAATTACAATACTTGGGGGAAAACTTATCCATAAATTTCCAAAGAGTAAACTTTATAACTAGAATTACTAAATATATATGTATATGCACAAAAATAATTAGTATGCCAATGTTATAATTGGTAAGTTAATATCACCAAATCTTCACTTAATCGTCTGTGTCCATACATAGTATTCACAGTTGCATCTACATTTAATATACAATTCAAATTTTCATATATTCTTTGTACTTATTTGTTCTAATTGAGTAGACATTTTTGTATCTACTACAGATGATAACCAGTGGTAGTCTGAGAAATTGTGTCCATAGTTTCCCTTGGTCAAGTCTTCACATCATAAATCCATTATATATTAACAAACTCTTTAGGCATATCTTTTTTTTGAAGTATTTAGGAAGTTTGCCATTAATATGCCTTCCTCTGCCTTTTTTTTTCTTTTTTTAATGTTCCTCCAGGACATTTCTGATCATGAAAAACTTGAGCACTTACTGAGCCAATTGTACTTCCATCCCCTATTAATCCATGATTAATACATAGCAAGTAAAGCACTTTATTTGTTCAAGTGGTAATTTTGATGTGGACGGCTCCCCATAGTCTACCCACTTTTGCTAGTAGAGATTCCAAAGCAAAAATAATTTAGCAATAATGAAGATTAACTGGAAGTAGTTGCCTCAGAACTGACTGAATAAGGCTACTGGAAGAAAAATTATACATTTCCAACTTATTTATCTGATAGTGACTTGCTCTTCTAAATAATCATGTATGGACATATTGTTATGAATATTCAAAAGATTTTTTAATGCCTTAATAATTTTTCTTCCTTTGTTTCTAGGAACAGTAGTCATAACACATACTGAAATAGAGGATCACACTTGTCAGAAGCAGATAATGTATCATTTGACAACCCATCTCCCATAACATCGACAAAAGCAGACCAGCCATCAAAGAAAAGCACTACTCCAGTCTGGATTTTAGTACAGAAATATCATAGACTCTTCCAGTGTGGACTCCCCTGATTAAAGTTAAAACATCCAAAGTAAAACTTTACTTACCAAGAGGCAGTGCTATCAAAAGCATGTCACAAATGTATTTGAAATAGATAATATGTTAGCTCCACATTTTCCCAGCATGGCATTTCTGCTCACTTCTTTGCTCTGAGTCTATAGAAACTGGTAGTTGACAAAGCTGCCTGGAGGAAAGAGAAAGAAATTGATTTTGCTCATTTTATTTTTACATCACATGTAACGAAGTGATGCTTTTGCTAGTTTTGGTCTCTTTCACTCTGACTCACCATCTGCCTTTCTTAGCCAGCTCTGTTCCCTGGGGCACTGACCTCTATGAACCATGTCATGCGGGCTTCTTTCCTTGCCTTTGGCCAGTGGGAGACACTGGCAGGAATTGGAAGGCAAGAAGACATTGAGATTGGGATATTTATTTCCTTTCCTTCTTCACTTATTCTCTGCAGTTTTTGATGGATGTACTCCAGTTTCATAGCTCTGATGGGATGATATCTCTTCCTTGACTCAACATTTCTGAAGGTTCCTTTTATGCATCTCTCCCCTCTTCCCCCATCAGGCTAAGGACGGTAAAGACTTTCCTCTGTTCCTAGCCCCTGTGTGCATCATCATTTTGATGATTTAACTAACCATTCTCACATCTCTGCAAGCTCTTTATAGTTATCTTTGGAACTAGTCCACCTGTAAAGGTCCCAGAAGGAAAAAGAAAGCAAATTCAAAAGGTTCAACTCTATCTCCAGGAAAACATAAAAGACTTCGTTTTTGTTGATCTTTAAGATACAGTGCACTATTTCTCAATGAAGAAATGTTGTACAGGATTGGTCACTAAACTGATTCTCTTCCCTTCAGCATTTGCAGAAAGATAAAATATAATAGACAGGCAAGGGATTTGCCACTGATTTTCTTCTCTACCATGACACAAACATAATATTTACATGTTCAATTCAGAACTATGTATTTGATAAAGGTAACACTTGCACAAAGTCAGGATTTACCCTTTCCTTTCCTGCTTAAGAAAGCATGTCATAAAGCAACTGTGTGAAAATAAGCTTGTCCTAGATGAAACCTTCAAAGTGTGTCACTTTATTTTTAAAGAAAAATACTTTAAAATTTTCATTAGCAGTAATCTGTAATTGGCAAAACGCCAGATTCTCTTGGAGGTCACCTATGCCACAATCAAGAGAGCTTTTTCTAGAGACATAAATGGAAAAATAACTGTTCTGGGAGAACTCTGCTGTGGGAGTTGAGTGACACATTTCTCCTTCAGCTTCCACTGCTTACAACAACTTAGCCCCTTAATTACAAGTTAAAGGTAAGTATATTCAGTAACACGAACACAAAAGCAAATACAAGAGCAGGCCCCATGGACTAGTGGTTAAGACAGCTGGATTCTACATGGCCAATCATGCAGTTTGAGTCCTGGCCACTAGAAAAATCACACCGCGTGTCCCAAATACAAAGAGGATGGAGAAATGTAAGAGAAAAGACTGGGGCATAACTACACCCCACGGGGGGGGGGGGTGCTTTCTCCCTCTGCCTCTCTCTCTGGCTAATTTACGTGCCCTCTGCTCAAAAAGAGACAAAAAGTTGGGACCAGCAGTTAGCATAATGGCTATGTCGCTGGACTCCCATGTAGTCGACTGTGGTTCCCGTCCTGGACCCAGTGGCTTAAAACTCATGCCGGGAGCGTGTGCATGTGTGCCCAAGATCCCGAGAGGAGAATGGAGGAGAAGGGATTGCGGCGTGGCCATCCCCCCAAGGGGTGATTTCTCACTTTCTATCTCTCTGTCTCTCTCTGTCTGGCGAGCGCACGCGCCCTATAGCAAAAACCTCTCAAAAAAAAATAAATAAATAAAAAAAGAGACAAAAAGCTAATATGAATTTTTTTCAAAACTGTCTCTATGTAGACATTATTTTTAATAATTACCTGGAATTAAACCAAACACCAGAGACCATGCACATTTTTAGATATTTAAGAAGACCAAAAAAAAAAAACTTCAAAAATGGTAATGTCTTCTTGATAAGTCACTCCCATGCCTGTCTTTAGACATCGATAGCTATTATAGCATCCTTTAACTGAAAAATATTCACTAATCATCCCAAACAGCCAGGTTCCGAGTGAAATACACATGCAATGAGCAATAAGAACTAATAGGCACACAGAAGGAGACAGACGGAATAATCTAAGCATCAGTCTCAGTTCACTCCACACAATTTCTGGTTCTCAGTCCAAAAAGAATCACATGAATTCTATTAGGATTGTCCTTATTTGTGAATAATCTCATTAGCATTTTGTAAATTTTCTATTTCAACTTTATAGTGATACATCTTACTATTTTTAAAATCACAACACTTTGACATATTCACAAATAGAACTGCACTTACATATTTATGTCCTTAAAGGTTCATATATAGCTCCAGGTAACCACGCCAACTTGCACACATTTATCCTCCACAAATTTAAAATTTCACCATCTGTCAACCATGCTATGACTAATTAGCAAAATCATTACATACTACGTCTTTAACAATAGCAGAGAGTAGAGAAATCATTCAGAGCTATTTTAAAAAGCATGCTCTGGGACCAGCAGTTGGAGAAATGGCTGTCGCTAGACTCCCATATAGTCGACCAGGGTTCAAGTCCCAGACCTGGTGCCTTAAATTCACGTCAGGTGCGTGTGCATACGTGCCCAAGATCCTGAGAGGAGAATGGAGGAGAAGGGATTGTGGCGTGGCTCCCCTGCTGGGTGATTTCTCACTTTCTGTCTCTCTGTCTCTCTGTCTTTCTGGCGAGTGCACGCACCCTATAGCAAAACCACTCCAAAAAAATTTTAAATAAAATAAAATTTTTAAAAAAGCATGCTCTGCAGTCAGCTTTCATTATAAAAGGCAGTACATGTATCATTTAGCTCAGCACTCATAGTTTTAATGTTTCCTATTTCTTGTGTCCATTCTAACGAAAAACAAAGATTTTAAGACAAAATAAATTGTATTGAACTCTTTTTCTGTATGTTTTCCTTACTACATCAGGCAGAAGAAGTCCAGCATGCCAAAAGCATTTAAGTGAAGGATTATTAATTGCATTTCCAAATGAAGCAGCTGAGGTTTGGAAAGCTTAAGTGTCTGACTTGTTTACTTACTGAGAGTTAAAGCTTTGTACACTAGATTCAATACCCAAACTCTGTCTAATGTACCAGAAGTATTCCAACTGACATTATATAAAAAGAAATCATTCAACAAATTAAATTTATCAGTTTTTCTAAGTAATGGAATTCATTAATTGGGCAGCCCTCAGAGCCCATAGAAAATCCAGAAAGGTTCTCTTGCAAGATTGTTGAGGAGTGTTTATAGACAGAAAAAGAAGTGAGGTTCAAGAAACAGCTTGACTGTTTACAGCTCTGCATTTGTCCAATTTACACATGCTCCCATCAGTTGGCATCTTATGGTTGACTGAGACTCAGCTGTTTGTTAGAAAATTTACTCCTCAAATGGGCTTTCTGTTTGTTTACATAGTGAGTTAGGTTGCAGTTTCTTAGGAGGGGACTTAAGATCAGGGAGGCCAAATTTAATTTAATTTAACTTTTATATTAATGCAAGCAAATGAATGGCAGATTTTAGAGCATTGATAAATCATAAAAATGATTGAATAGCATCACTTAGCATTCAGAATAAAAGAAGCTGAGGCAAAAGAAATGAAAAAAAAAAAAAAAAAAGAAAAAAGAAATAGCCTCAGATAACTGCTTTGCCAATGCCAATTAGCAAAATAATCATGAAAGAATGCAGAGAAAATGGGGCTTAAAATACAGATTTCTTCACCCCACCCTTGAGAATCTGATTCAATGAATCTGAAAGACAGTCTAGGAATCTGTATTTTTAGTATTCATACTGGACGATCCAGTGCAAGGGTTGGAAAACAACACTCCGGGAAACACTGCCATGAACAATTCAAGGGTATAACTTCAGCTTTCCTGTTGACCATCTGAAAAATAAACGCAGTAATTCTGGGGCCAGTCCAGTTGCACATGGGTTGGGCATTGTGCAAAGGAAGCTGGATTCCACAGGGTCTACCAAGGTTCGCATCCGACTCAGTAGTTTAAAGGATATATGCCAGGTACTCATTCCTATGCCCAGGATCATGATTGTGGTGTCTGGATCCTATTGACAGGTGCTATCTCTTTCTTTCACTGCCCTCTCTAACCTCCTTGCCCTGGAAGGGTTGGGGGGAGGGAAAAAATATGTATGACATAAGGTGTTAGGAAATAAAACCTAAGTCACACATTCTTATGCGAACAAATCAGGCACAATTGTTTATCGCTGAGTATTCTTATTAAATCTTATCCTAAAATTATTCGATTAAAGTTTTATTATATTAAGAAGACAGAGACTATTAAGTGCTTTGAGGATTTAAACAATTCTTTTTTAAAACTAAAGGTTTTTAAACAAGGTTCTTGTCATTAAATCATCTTAGATCTGTTGCTAACTGATATTTCCAGTTAATATAAAAAAGGTGACAAGGGAGTACCAGTATCTGACAGAACACTCCAGAATTTAATAAAAGGAATTTTTATAGTTAACAAAAAAGACATATGCTAAATACTGATCTCTCAGTTAAAGAAAGGGGGATAAAGGAAACCCCAAGGGATTGGAATAAGTTCCTCATTTTTCTTTTTAAATCTTAAACTGCAGTTACAAACTTCAGTAAGTAGTCTTCCTGACCCTAGTCACATCTCCAGACAGAAAATAGTAGAGACATTTAAAATGCCACCCCCAACACACACACACACAAACACACACACACACACACACATGTGCGCGCCATCCTTATGTTACAGTGGAAGGGCAGAGGCCCTCTACACAGTTGCTAACTGGCTGTTGCTAGTAGCATAAGTGGTAGATCACATGTGCATCACCTTTTATTTAGAAGTCTCTGGAAGCACAGAGGCATTACTAACACACTATAATTTCAGTTAGGTTATTCTCTTGGCTTTAAGTACAGGTCGTAAAATGCAGGTTATCATAGGATATGGAGGTTAAAGAATGGATCTAAATGACTTCCAAAAAAAGAAAACTCCTTAATAGAGATAGATAGTGTACATCTATGTGTTTCATGATGTGGGGGTCAGGAGAGGGGGGGATGCAGTGGCTAGAGCATGCTACTGATATAAGGTGTTAGGAAATAAAACCCAAGTCACGTGAGGTTTGTCTATGAGTAGGCTTGCTCTGAACAATATTTCTGAGCTCTGCAGAATATAAAAAGCAAGTTCAATAAGGCAGAACCAAGTTTCAGGAAATGGAAGCAGAATAAAGCTTTAAAATCTGTACACTTAGACTTTTGTGTTTGGATGCAAATTGAGTTTGATATTCATTCAAATATTTTCAGAAGACAGTTACAATCAAGTTTTCACTTCGACTTCAACATTGCCAGCCTTCAGTATAATTGTCAAATTATCTCAAAATTTTTAATTTACAAGGTTTAGATACCATTCTTTTCTTGCATAAATATCCTTTTTAATAAAAGCAGAGTCAGAGAGAGAAAGGAACAAATGTATGTCAGAGACCTTGAGATGGTTGTACTTCTATTCCCTTCTAAATAAGGCTGAGCTGCCCCATATCCTATGACTGTTTCATCAAAACTACATTAATATGGACCAACTCCGTGGTACAGGGTAATATACTACAGAAGAGAAGCCAGCTCCTACCTGCCTCTCTGGTTTGAATCCCTGGCCTGGTCAGCCAGGAACACACAGTGCGTGCCTAAGATCTGACAAGCCCAGAGGGAGGAAGGAGACTGCAGTATGGCTAGTCATTCGGCTATTCACCACACTGCCACGCAGTCTGTAGTAGCTATTCTCATCCTCCCTATCATTAGGTCTTCAAGTCTCAAGTGGTATCACCCTATCACAGTGTTTGAAATCCCACCAGTTCCTTTACCTTGTCACAGTACCAGGAAGTGCCAACGGTTCTTATGTTTATTATATTGTCTCCAAAGTTGTGTGATACAAATGCAGATAAGAAAGGTAACTTATCCTGCCTGAATCACCCAGTACTTCTCCACTTTAAGTAACCAGTTAGATTGAGACCCAGCAAAGGTAAATTCTGACTGACAAAATGTAAAGAGAAAGAATAATGGAAATGAACCGGCAGGTGGCGTGGTGGTTAAAGCACTGGACTCCCACATGGCCAACTGTGGTGTGAGTCTTAGACCTGGCAGCTTCCTTTCTCACTTCCCTCTCTCTCTCTCTGTCTCTTGTCAAATTAAAATAATAATAATAATAATAAATAAAATTAATAAATAAATCTTAAAATAATAAAAGAATAATGGAAACAAGATGACCAGAGGCTGACTGAAGGAAAACAGGCCTGAAGGGTATACCCAAGCAAGGTCTTCTGCTAAAGGATGACAGTAGGGAAATACCAAAGATGAAGCTGGGGGTATAAAGAAAAGTCCAAAACAACCTAAGAGATAGCACCAAACGTGGGCATGAGAATAAGACAGAATTTTATAGGCAACAGAATTACATTGTATAAGAATATCTGGAAACGTGGTATTGTAATACAAATATGCTAACTGCAACAAGCTGATACAAATAAAAATACACAGTCTGATCTCATATTTTCATTGTATATCATAATTATAAAGCAAATTGTCAGAAAACCACTGGCCAATGACAGTAATGAAAAGTAATTGGATAACTATGTGTCTTTCTGTCTTAAGTTTGAACTAAAAATATAAATATAGAAAACTTTTGGTTTCTGTAAGGTCTGGGGGAAGGGATAAGAAACATAGCAGAAACATTCCTTCCAGGAGAACTTTCCTGTTTTCTGTATCCGTCTCTCCATCACCAACGGACTTTCCTGCCCTTTAGCATTTGGTGTACCCGCCAAAGTTGAACAGAAAGAGCAAACTTCATTGGCCAGACAAGGACTCATGGTGAGCACCTGTTGGACAATGGCCGTTTAAGAATGAGCAGCACCCACCCTGGTCAGAGGCCGAGGGACTTCACCTGAGAGATTTTTGCAAAATAAATTATGCTGGTTTTATTAAACACCAAGGCCTGACTCTGGTATTTTCACCTTTGCAGCCCTGACTTTGCCACCGCTCCCAAATCAAACCTAACATCTGGTGCCGAAACCCAGGAGGGTCTGGATGCCTCTTGGCTAGAGTCCTTCCTTTGGACCTCTCATGCAGTCACCCAGTTGGGGAGGTAAGCGATCCCAGTCCCGTTTTTTGGACCTCCAGAGTGTCCCTGTCTGTAGTCATGGCAGTGCCAGGAACACTTCCTAACCCTTCCAGGTGTCCCAGGGGTACCCTAAGGATCGTCTTGTTCAGGACGCCTGGTCGATACTTTGCTATATCCTCCTATCGGTGGAGAGATTATACCCAAGGGGGGCGCCTCTCGGCTCATTCTCTCTACCCAAGGTCTAATCCATCGTGGGGTCTCCTGCCTCCAAACCTGATCCAAAAACATCTTTAGATTGTGTCCTTCGTAATCCAAATGCGGCCTGGTCTTCCTGTAGACCTAGCTTGGCCCAAATATTTACTAAACAATGGATCAATCTGGCCGCCTGAGGGCAGTTTCGATTTCAATGTCTTGACCAATCTTACCGGTTTTTGTCAGAGTAACAGCAAATGGAAGGAAATCCCGTATGTTCCGCTTTTTGGTATCTGCACTCATGTCCCCACCCCTGTATTACCTGCTGTCCCTCCCAGATTTTGCTTGCTAAGGCGGGCAAGGGCCGAAAACCCTCTCCTAGCCTTTCCAAGGAAACTTCTGAACCCCCTGAATCCTCTGCTCTCACTGTCCCCCCCAATCTCTCTCCTCTCTGCAAAGACCCCCTCCTGACCTCCCATTAAACTTTCCCGAACCCTCTGTCCCCCACCTCCCAACCCCGAAAATCCTCCCCACCCCCCTCGGCCAAAAATCCCTCTATCTTCCCCTATTGCTGCCCCAACACGTTTGAATGACCCACCCCCACCCCAGGTCATGGATCCTCTACAGGAAGTGGCTGGAGCTGAGGGAGTAGTTTGAGTCCATGTTCCTTTTTCCCTCGCGGATCTGTCCACCATTAAAAAGCACTCAGGCTCCTTCTCTGCCAACCCCACCCAATTTTTCAAGGAATTCAGCTATCTCACACAGGCCTATGACCTCACCTGGTATGACATCCACGTAATTATGACATCCACCATGGTGGCGGACAGGTACAAGCAGTGGAAAGAGAGCATGCTGACAGGGCCTACATGGCGGCCGCCACCACAGCGGTAGGTGCTGAGGAAATCCCCACAGTTGATCCTGGCTGGAGATATCAGGAAGGTGACCCTGGCTGCCAGCGACGTGACTACATGTTACAATGCCTTATGGCAGGGATGGAACAAGCAGCCCAAAAGGTAGTAAATTACGACAAATTGCAAGAAGTCACCCAGAGTCAAGAAGAAAATCCAGCCATGTTTTTGAGCCACCTCACTGAGGCTATGCAAATCCACACTCAACTCTCCTCAGAAGATCCTGTCCAGGCAGTAGTTCTGGCCACCCATTTTATCACCCAGTCAGCTCCTAATATCAGGAAAAAAAATGTAAAACGGCTGACCAAGACCCTCAGACCTCCATACGAGACCTGGTGACTATGGCAATTAAAGTTTTTAATTCCTGAGAGGAGGACGCTCTCTCAAACAGGCGGAGTTCGTCACAAACAGGCAATGGCTGACGTGCAAGCCCAAGCCCTGATGACTGCCCTGAAGCTGGCACCTCAGAAGGGAGTCCCTAGACACAGTCTTTCCCCAGGAAACTGCTTCAAATGTGGCAAGCCAGGCCACTGGCCCCATGAATGCCCGGATCCCAGGCTGCCCACTAAACCCTGCCTGGGTTGTGGCAAAATGGGTCACCGGGGCTCTGACTGCCCCAAAAGAGGGAGACGAGATCCACTCCTGATGCCTCCACGCTGAGAGGGAGATTCACCACCCCGATTTCGACCTGGCCATGATGGGATTGGCTGAGGATTGACGGCCCCCGGACTCAACCACCTCAACTACCTTCATCCAGCCTAGGATCCAGCTTTGGGTAGTGGGTAAGTCGTTCACCTTCCTGGTGGACACAGGGGCTACCTACTCCACCCTCCCAACATACCCTGGCCCCTTATTACCCTCCCAGGTCTCTATTGTGGGTATTGCTGGCCAGCCCTCATGTCCTCTCTCTACTGAACCCTTAGCATGCCGCCTCGGGAAAACGTACTTTACAAACTCTTTTCTTGTCATTCCCACATGCCCTACACCCCTCCTAGGCCATGACATCCTTGTGAAATTACACGGCACCCTTTGATTTAATTCCTCCCCCTTCCTTGGCCTCCTCTGCCAGGCTGCCTGTTCTCCGCCGGACTTAACTCCTCTCCCCCACTCATTTTTCCAGACCAGGTCAACCCCATAGTCCCAACTCTTAGAGAAAGAAAAAAGAAGCCCTCTTCTTTCCCTCACAGCAGAAGCTTATGTCATCTCTACCCTAACCCTATAATTACCTGTTCAGGCCCTCCCCATCACACTAGCCCTAGTTCTCTCTGTTGGACTAGCTGCAGTGGCCCCACAGGAATGGGTGTTCTGGAAAAGGCTTTTGCTAGCAGTGTTATACCTCCTACTCGTGGGAATCCCAGTAAGTCTAAGATGTCTAGGCTGACTAACTGGGGCTGCCTCTTCCCCACCTGGTTAGCCATGCCTGGCCTCCTCCTCCTCATGGCCTTTGGAATGGACTCTGCCTTGACAGTTACGGAGTGGGAATTCCAGGTACAACACACATGGGGCGATCAAGGGATTATCAATAAGACTGCTTGGGACAGGCACTCCTCCTCGATCACTCTGCAGTTCGACCATTCGGGGTGCCTTAGCAGCCCTCTGGTCAATCTTTGGCCACCTCAGGGCTCCACCCCCACGACCTGTAATCCAGTCATATTTACCAGCAGGAACCTATCTGCCTCTCTCTGGCTGTCTGCCTAACTGGCAGGTATCCAAATAAATGCCTGGGGAACAGACCCTGGGGGTATTATAGAAATGCTTAAAGTTTATCATAACCTGACCCCTACAAAACCAATCCAAAAAATTTTGGTCCCAGTAATTTTGCCTTCTCTTTCCCCAAGGTCTCAAGTGCCAGCTTTAATCAACTCTACTTTTCTGGCCTCCCTGGACCCCACTCAAAATAGCTCTTGCTGGCTCTGCCTCCCACTGTTAAGACAGGTCATAGTTGCCATTCTGGTACCACCCTTCATTTCAGGTCGGTTATACCTCTACCCACAATGTCCCTATCTCTCCACAGTTCTCCAATGTCTCTCTCCTTTACATGCCTAACCTCACCTTGACTCCCAATGCCTCTGCCCAGTGCCCCTCCCCCCCCCCCCCCCCCCCGCTGGGATTTTCGTCCTCTGTGGAGATACTGTGTTCTCTTGCTCACAGCCCTATACACAGCTCTCTTTTAAAATCCTTGCTCCTCCCATTTCTGGGACCCATCATGATGCTATGTCTAATCCTGGCCTTTGCGCCCTGTGTTTTACACTTTCTCAGGGAACGTGCATCCACCATCGTTCAAGTGGCAGTTAATCAGATGCTCCTGCACCCCTTTCCCAAGACCCTCCAACCAGAGGGCCCCAGATCGACGACCCTTAACAGCCCAAAGCAGTCAGAGCAATCATCAACCCTTATCCTTTTAAGGTTGGAATGTAAGGTCTAGGGGAAGGGATAAGAAACATGGAGGAAACATTCCCTCTGGGAGAACTTTCCTGTTTCCTGCAACTGGCTCGCCATCACAACGGACTTTCCCACCCTTCAACATTTGGCTCGCCGCCAAAGTTGAACAGAAAGAGTGAACTTCATTGGACAGACAAGGACCCATGGCGGGTACCTATTAGACAACGGTCCTTTAAGGACAAGCAGCACCCACCCTGGGCATGACTCCCTCGGCCTCTAACCAGGCCGAGGCCAAAGGACCTCACTCAAGAGCTTTTTGCAGAATAAATTATGCTGGTTTTATTAAACCTCAAGGCCTGACACTGTTATTTTCGCCTTTGCCGCCCCTGACTTCACCACCACACCCAATCAAACCTAATAGTTTCTTTTTGAATATCTTCCTGGTTTTGACCCCACTGTTTAGAGTTTCAGGAATGAAAATTTATGTAATAGAGATTAGCGATTTACTGAGTTTTCAAAGACAAGAGCACCAACTCTTAAGAGCAGTGCTGGATTCTGAATGATCATCCGCCCCCAAGAGATTTTTCACACTCTCTTATAGGATTTTGATGTCTGTTTTTCCTGAAATTGAAGCGTTTTTCTTTTGTATTTCTGTATTGGGGCCATGCTGCTTAGGATTCTTAACTTTACATAAATTCTCAAATTTCTCTTCTCTCCTATATACAATTTTTTATATTTCCAGAGTAACTGTATTTTATACAAACAAAATATAACATACATGTTGAGTTAACTAGAAATTCTTTTTCTTGCTCTTTAGATAGATAGATAGAACTAGATAAACAGAGATGAAACCCCCACCCCAGTGAGGTCCGGCCTGACAGACTCCACAGGGAGTGGTAGGCAGACTAAGTTGCAGCTCAGCTCCACCCAAGTGCCATTGAAGAGGCAGGTGTGCTATTTTGGGACTTGGAGAATCACTTCCTTCCCCAACTTCCAGGTGACTGAGATTCCTACCCCAGAGAGGATGGGCCTGACTGGCTGCAGGGCCAGAGGCAAGGACAGTGCAGAGTGATTGCAACTCGTCTCCTCCCAAAGCCACTGAACGCTCAGACGGCACTGTTTTCTGAAGTGGGCAGCGCATGTTACCATCTTCCTCAGCTGAAATTCAGCAACTCAATCCCAGGTGTACCTGTTCTCTAGAAACTGAGAGGCCTTTAAATGATCCAGCTTCAGCGACAAAAGTGCAGGTTGCTAGATGGGCATCAGGCTGACCAAGCTGCAAAGATATCGTGGATCACCTCCTCCCGCATGCCTCTAATCACTCAGAATAAACTCTAAGAAATTACAAAGAAAAGTATAATCAGATGACCAGAAATTACTGCAGAAGCACAAGAAACATGAGAAACTGAGAAAATATCTCTTCCTCAAGAGAAAAGATCAATTCCTTACCATCCACAAATGACACAAAGGAACTCATGTCAGATAAACAATTCAGAATGTCTCTAGCGACAAACAAAAATGATGCAAGAGAAAGGACAAAATGAGCTCCAAGAGATGAGGAAGTCCTTCCATGACTTGAAAGAAGAAATACATACCATAAAAAAGAGTCAAATGGTATTGCTAGAAATGAAGGTGGTAATACAGGAAATTCAAACCTCCCTCGAAAGTATTAAGAGCAGATTAGATCATGCAAAAGATCAAATCTCAAATGTATAAAAGACAATCTCTGACCTAGAAAAAATTACCAAAAAGACTTTTCTAAGTGACCAAACAATGAGAATAATACCTGAGAAATACTAGATACCATTAAACACATAAATGATCAGATAACTGGTACCCAGAAGATGAAAAAAACTAATAAGGGTACTGATTATTTGATGAAATCCTGGAGAACTTTCTAAACCTAAAGAAGTATTCAAATATCCAAGAAATACAAAAGATCCCAAATAGAATCAACCCAAGAGAATCTTTAAAGTATATCATAGCCAGATTGACCAAAACCATAGACAAAAACAAGATACTAAAATTGGCAAGAGTGAAACATCAAATTATATACAAAGATTATCCCACCAGGTTAACATCAGATCCCTCACCAGAAAAAATGCAAGCAAGGAAAGAATGGGAAAATATAGTCAAAGTGTTAAATAAAAAACAATTTCAACCAAGATTACTATACCTGGCAAGATTGTCTTACCTATGGGAAGAAAAGATAAAAACATTCTCAGATAAACAAAACCTGAAAGAATTTACCAGCTCGAGACCAGCTCTTCAAGACAGTCTAAAGGTAGTGTGATACCAAGAAAACTAAAGGCAGACAGACAGAAGAAGAGAACAAAAGCAATGAAGAAAATGGACAAATTAATAGTAGTTACAAGTCTGGAAATACCTTAATAACACTGAATATTAATGGTTTAAATTCTCCAATCAAGAGACACAGACTGACTGAATGGATTAAAAAATAAATAAATAAAGCAGAAATCTTTTCTATGTGTTACCTATAAGAAACCAACTTCATGGGTAAAGACATACATAGACTAAAAGGGAAGGGCTGGAAAAGGTATTCCATGAAAATGAAAACAAAAAAAGCGCAGAAGTCATGATACGATTTCAGACAAAATAAGCTTTAAGACAAACAGTAAGAAGAGACAAAAAAGTATTATTAAGTAGTAAAAGGGCTAATTCATCAAGAACATGTAATGCCTATAAATATCTATGCACCCAACTCAGGAGCACCCAAATATGTGAAGAAAAGACTGCTAGATCTAAAATGAGAGAGAGACTGTAGCACACTAACTGTTGGGGATCTCAACACCCCATTATCTTCTTTACACAGATCGAGAAAAAAATTAACAAAGAGGTCCAGGACCTAAATGATACCATAAATCAGATGAACTTGAAAAACATCTATAAAACTTTCCAACCAAAACCCACAAAATACATATTTTTCTCAGCCCCGCATGGCACTTTTTTGAAAATTGAACATATGATAGGACACAAATGAAGCCTTTACACATTCAAAGGTATAGAAACTATCCAGCATCTTCTCTGACCATAAAGGAATTAAACTTGATATCAATTTCAGGAAAAACCCTCAAAATACACACATACATGAAAACTAAACAACCTACTCCTGAATGAGTTCATGACTTACTGAAGAGATTAAGACTAAAATAAATAGATTCATGGAAATGAATGATAATGAGTACATGAGTTTTTATTTTTATTTATTTATTTATTTATTTATTTATTTATTTATTTAGAGAGGTTTTTGCTATAGGGAGCATGCGCTCACCAGAAAGACAGAGAGAGACAGAGAGATAGAAAGCGAGAAATCACCCAACAGGGAGGATGGCCACGCTGGAATCCCTTCTCCTCCATTCTCCTCTTGGGATCTTGGGCACACACGCACACGCACCAGGCGTGAGTTTAAGCCACCGGGTCCGGGACTCGAACTGCAGTCGGCTACATGGGAGTTCGGCAACATAGCCATTACACTAACTACTGGTCCCATGAGTTTTTAGAATCTATGAGACACTGTAAAATCAGTCATAAGAGGAAAATTCATAGCAATTAGTGCACATGAGAAAAAGACGGAAAGGTAGCATATGTACAACCTAACATCATGCCTCAGGGAATTGGAAAAACAACAACAACAATGACAACAACAATAACAAAATTCAAAAAAATGCCAAGAGAAAAGAAATAATAAAAATTCAAGCAGAAATAAATAAATTAGAAAAAAATTAACTATATAGAAAATAAATGAAAGCTAAAGCAGGTTCTTTGAAAAGATAAACAATATTGACATACCATTAGCTAAAGTAATTAAGTAGAAGAGAAAAAAAAACAGATAAATCAAATACACAACAAAACAGGCAATATTACAATAGAGATAAAAGAAATGCAAAACATCATTCGAGGATACTATGAGTGACTATATATCAACAAACAAGAAAACCTGGATGAGATAGACAAATTTCTGGATACATATAATTGACTCAGGAGAGCATAGAAAGCCTAAACAGACCATAACAAGCAATGAGTTTGAATCACTAATAAATAAACTCCCAAAAAAGAAAAGCCCAGGTCCTGAAGGCTTCACTTCTGACTTCAACAAAACTTTTAAAGAAGAGTTAACCTTTCTCTACTCAAATTCTTTCAAAAGATCCAAAAGAAAGGAACACTCCCAAATTCATTTTATGAACCCTCCATCACCCTCATTTCCAAACCAGATAAGAATATGACAAGAAAAGAAAACTGGGACCAGGAGATGGCGTAATGGTTATGTTGCGGGACTCCCAAGTAGTTGACGATGGTTCAAGTCTCGGACCCAGAGGCTTCAAACTTACGCCAGGTATGTGCATGCCCAAAATCTCAAGAGGAGAATGGAGGAGAAGGGATTGCGGCGTGGCCACCCCTCCTTGGGGGTTGATTTCTCGCTTTCTGTCTCTCTGTCTCTCTCTTTCTGGCGAGCACATACGCCCTATAGCAAAAACCTCTCCAAAAAAAAAAAATTAAATAACATTAAATATTGATAAACTATGATGCAATAAAAACTATTATTAAGAAAAATATAAAATGATACAAAGACTGTAAAATAATTTGGCAATATTTTGTAACCTTGAAAATGCACATATTTTACCAATCTTTATTTCCACTCAGGCTTTTCCTCTCTGGAGAAACTTGTAACAGTGCACCAGAAGACATGAAAAATAAATGTTTGTATCAGCACTGTTTATAATAGCAAAAATCTGTAAGCAAACCAAATGTCCACTAACATAAGAATGGGTAATAAATTAAGGTATCTTTTGATACATTTTGAATAAATTATGGCTACTTGCATCAACATTTCTGTAAAGATCAAAGACTTATACAACTAAATAGCATTGCATGTGAGGATATTTGCTATATTTTATAACTTTTAAGAAAGTAATAGAATAATAAACACACACTACAAATAGTGTTTATCTCTGCAAGAAAGGAAGAGAGTATGTGATTAGGTAAGGCTTCAACAGCATTCTGTTTTATAAATTATGTGGCAAAACACATGTTAAAATCTTTTATACCTCACATAAATATGTTTGTATATATGTACTGAATATTTCGCAGTAACAGAGTTAGGATGTTATAGTCAAACAAAATTTAAATTGATTTCAGAGATCTCTGTCCCTCTGCTGAGAAAACAGAGCATAATATGAACAATAAAGCACATGATATTTGATTAGAAGCAGAATGGTAGTACTGACAAATAACAATAAAAATTACTCAAACAGGGGCCAGCAGATAGTATGGTGGTTATGGTGTTGGACTCCCATATGGTCAACAGTGGTTTAAGTTTTGGGCCCAGTGGCTTAAAACTCATGCCAGGTGCTTGTGTGAGTCTGTCGAAAAGCCCAAGAGGAGATTGGAGGAGAAGGGATCGCAGTGTGGCCATCCACCCTGGAGGCTGAATTCTCACTTTCTGCCTCTCTCTCTCTTTCTCTGATGAGCACATATATGTGCCCTATAGCAAAAATCTCTCAAAAAATACACTAGTATATAATATTGTAATCATACATTATAATTTTTTAATTATAACATTTTTAAATTGTTATAATCTTAAATATGGCGTATGATAGATATTATTATAACTATGACTCTCTTTCTAGTCATCATCACAAAATATGCATTTGGCCTTAGAATAATTACGAGACAAAAGAAGATAGTGATTAGGAGTCTGTCAGTGTGTGTGTGTGACCACGAATTAGAGAATCTGAGTTGAATCTCAGCTCTAAATCACTAGCTCTGTGAATTTTACTAACTCTCTACTCTGAGCCAGAGTTTTCTTATTTTAAAATTTATATAATGATAATGCTTCTGTTATTGTGAAGAGTAAATGAGATAAAAGTAGACAAAAATTACCATTTAATAATTTCCATAAGCCAGGCATTGTGCTAAGTCTTTATGGAAATTAATGTAAATAGCAAGATGATGGAAGTGCTAGTTTCCTGGGTGATTCTACTCGTGTTCATAAGCAGCTTATCAAAGCATCTCACCTAAAGAGCTTGTACATATTTAGATTTCTAATCTGGAGTGAAAACATGATAATGCTCTCTTGAAGTCAATAAACAAAGTGATTGCATCCAATATAAGTTTGTGCCCACATCAATCTCTTCGGTTCTTGATTCCAGACTCTAAAGCAAAATATACTTAAATTACAAATTATTAACAATATTTTCATAACATTAAAGCATGTTTTATTAGTTTCTTTTCTTTAATTTTGATGCCATGTTTTAAGCACATTGGTTCTTTTTGTTTTTAGAGCAATTTTTGCTATAGGACGCATGCACTCAATGGAGAGACAGAGACAGAAAGCAAGACATCAACCCCAGGGAGATGGCCACACCAAAATCCTTTCTCTCCATTCTGGAGAGAAAGGGCATGCACATACATGTGCCTGGCATGAGTTTTAAGTTGCTGGGTCTGGGACTTGAACTGTAGTCCACTACATGGGAGTTCAGCAATGTAACCATTATGCCATTGACTGGTCCCTGTGATAACTTTTTTTTTTTTTTGGAGAGGTTTTTCCCATCCTCAGCGGGGGTGGCCACGCTGCAATCCCTTCTCCTCCATTGTCCTCTCGGGATCTTGGGCACGCATGCACAAAGACCTGGTGTGAGTTTAAGCCATCAGGTCTGCGACGCGAACCACGGTCGACTACGTGGGAGTCCAGCGACATAGCCATTATGCTAACTGCTGGTCCCAATTTTTTTTTAAGAGAGAAATTTTTGCAATAGGGTGTGTGCACTTGCCAGAGAGACAGAGCGAGATAGAGAGACAGTAAGTGAGAAATCAACTCCCCCCAAGGGGGGGGTGGCCACATCACCATCCCTTCCCCACTTTCTTCTCAGGATCTTGGGCACTCACGCACTTGCACCCAGTATGAGGTTTAATCCACCAGGCCCAGGACTCAAACCATGGTCGACTAAGTGGAAGTCTAGTCACATAATCATTACGCTGTTGGTCTCTGTGATCACTTTTTTTATGTTTGATTATTTTTGCAGGATAACGAGGCAGAGAGACAGGCACTCCCAACAGGGTCTTCATGCAGCAATCCACTCCTAGTCCTGCTGGTCCAGATCATGGGCACACACATATGCAGTTGGCATGCTGAGGGAACTCTCAGGCACAAATGCAGGACCTTTCCCATGTGGGTCTAGTTGCAGTTGCATTGCCACTGTGCCACCACCTGGCCCATCAAATGTTTTATTTAATTTTTTTTTTTTTTTTAATTTTTGAACGAGAAAGAAATGTTGTTGGACTCCCATGTATTTGACTGCAGTTCAGGTCCCAGATCTGGTGGCTTTAACTCACTCTGGGTGCATGTCCATGTGTGCCAAAAATGCAGAGAGGAAAATGGAGGAGAAAGGATTGTGGTTTGGCTGTCCCCCCAGTGGGTGATTTCTTGGTTTATGTCTCTCTGTCTCTCTCTGTCTTTCTGGCAAGTGCACACACCTTATAGCAAATATTTCTAAAAAACAAACAAACAAAAAAAAAAAACACAAACAAAAGACAGGCACCTTCAAACCTTTGTAGCAGCGAGGATCATGGACATCCATGTGTGTGCCATGTGTATACAGGTTGATCTGGGAACCAATCCCTGATCTTCCATATGGATCTAACATCGCGGAGTGGCTTATTGTGAGCACTGTGACTTGCCCTTAATTCTGTTAACTTCTGCTTAAATATTTTGAAACTAGTTATGAGGTGCATGAAATTCAGAATTGATGTAGTTTCCTTGTGAATTGACACTTCTAGCATTATGACCTGTCTCTTTTTATCTACAGCAGTGCTTCTTGCTGTAAAGTCTATCCTGTCTTTCAGTCAGTGTTTGCATGGTATCCATCTATTTCATTTCAAAGCATGTTTATTAATGATGTGTCTTCTAAGCATAATATTGTTGAATTTTATGTTATTCAGTCTAATATTTTCTTTTTATAAAATAGTGTGTGTACATTCATGCAATTACTCATATATTTGGTTACATATCTACTATTTTACTGCTTTTTATTTGTTCCAGTAATCATTGTTTTCCTTTTCTCTCTGTTTTTGTCTTGTTTTAGATTAATAAAGTATTTTACCAATTCATTATCCCTTCTATTTGTTTATTATATGTACATTTTAATCATTTCTTTCATAGGTGTCCCAGAAATCATATCATGTCTCCCTAAGAGAAAATCTGTACCTATTTTTAATCTTTTCTTAGACAATACTTAAATATAAAAATATTTTAATCTCATTTATCATCATCATATGCTGTGTTATTATTGTGACATATTTCACTCTTACATATACTTTAAACCCCATAGGATATTTTTATTATTTTGTATAGTCAATACTAATGTAGATTTACTCTGTATAGACTAAGTCTAATCTTTCTGATGGCTCTTTCTTCAAGTCTGAGGTTTTCCTTCTTCTTTTTCTATTTTCTTCTTCTTCCTTTTTTTTTTTTTTTCTTGACAGTAGAACAGAGCTTCAGCTTTTCCTCTCAAAAAAGCAAATCAATTACTTATTTTATTTATTTATTTTTTGCTATCGGGCATGTATGCTTGCCAGAGTGGGGTGTGGCGGGGGAGCAGTGGCAGAATGAAAAATCATCCTCCAGGAAAGATGGCCATGCTGCATTCCCTTCTCCTCCATTCTTCTCTCGAGATTTTGGGCACACATGCACATGTACCCAAAGTGATTCTCAAGCCACCGTGTCTGGCACTCAAACCACCCAGCTATACATGTGGGCTCCAGTGCCTTAACCTCCACACTACCTGCTAGACCACCAATTATTGACTTAAAATGAGATAAGAGACTCTCAAACTTGGTACTATGCATGATATTACTGCCTCAAACCTCACTTTAGTCACCTATTAAGTTCCTTAACAATAGATGGGCTAAAGTATCTTTCAATTCCAGTTCCTTTTGCAAACTTGGATAGCTACTACAATGATAGTGTCTGGTGGTTTTGACCCCAAAACATCTTAATACATGCTGCTTTTTATGCTTAACCAAAAAAGCAGTCAATACAAACTGTCCCAGAGGGAACAATATGTATAAGATAGATTTAAACCTATCTTATATAGATGCTAATTGTAATATCCAAGGCAACCAGTGAGAAAATAACCAAAAATATAATTAAAAGAATAAAAGGTAATTTAATGTATATGTCCTGCCTTTTTCATTCTTCTAGTCCTTCACTATTGAATTCTTCAATGTTATTATTTTCTAGTATACCATTTTAATTATGTTGTTGGTTTTATTGTGTATATTTTAGTGTTTGGCTTGTTTGTTTTTAGTGGTTGTCATGGGTATTACAATTAGCATCTTAATGTAAAAATATCTAGTTTTGAATATCATACTAAATTAGAATAAATTAGAAACTTTGTTTTCATATAGCTTCATTTTCTTTAATATCCTTTTGGGCCATTATTGTTATACACATTCCAACTTTATATATTATAAACTCATCACCACAATATTATTGTTTTATGTAGTTATCTTTTAAATCAGATAAAAGAAGAAGAGTTACAAGTACATATTTATATTTTCCATCCCTTATATTTACCTATCTGGTTAACCTTACTGGATGTATTCATTTCCTTTTGCATCTGTAACAAACTGCCACCAACTTGGTGGCTTAAAATAACACATATTAATTCTCTTACAGTTCTGGAGGTCAGAAACTTTAAATTATTTTCACTGGGCTAAAGCAAATTTGATGGCAGTGCTAGTTTCCTCTGGAGGCTGTCAGGTGAGAATTTATTTCCTTGTTTTTAATTTTTATTTATTTACTTATTTATTTTTCCCAGCTTCTAGTGGTCCAGTCTATTCCTTGGCTTGGGACCTCTTCTTGCACCTTCATAGTGTGTTATTCCAGGTTCTGCTTTCAGTCATCATGTTACCTTCTCATCCTGTGTGGCAAAGTCTCTGTTGACTTCCCCTTTATAGAAACATTTGTGATTATAATTAGAGTCTACCCAATAATCCAGTGTAATATTCCCATCTCAAAAATCTGTAAATAATCCCATCCCTGAAGTCCTTTTTCATATGAGGTAACATTTACAAGGGCTGGGTATTAGGGCATAGACTAGAACTTCGTCTACCACACCAGTGTTCTTTATTTCCTCATTCAACGAGCGTTCAATTACTGCCTAGTGTCCTTTCATTCTGGCCTGAAGGAGTTCCTTTCAAGTACTTCATGTATGGAAGATCTTCTAGCAGCAAATTCTCAATTTTTGTTTGTGTAAAAATGTATTAATTTCTCTTTAATATTTAAAGAACCATGTAGCTAATTACATAATTCTTTGCTGACAGGATTTTTTTTTCCTTCAGAATTCTGAATGCCATGTCTCACTTTCTTTCTGCCTCCATGGTTTCCAGTTAAATTATATTTCCTGTTAAATCATAAGAATCCCTTGTATATGATGAGTCTCTTCACTTATTCTGCTTTCAAAATCCTCTCTTTGTCTTTGGCTTTAAACAATAATGATAATGACGTGTAAATTTTTTTTTACAACACATATCATTTCTGTTAAATCAGTAGTAGTGTCCCATCTTTCAGAATTCCTATTTGTTGTGTTTTTTTTTTTAAGAAATTCTCTCTCTTAATGTTCCCTTTTTGATAAGACATCATTGTAATAGTTTTTTAAAAATGTTTTTGTCAGGTCTTTGAATGTATTTAATAAGAATCTATTTAAAGGTTTTTTTTTTTTTGTGTGTGTGTGTGTGTGTGTGTGTGTGTGTTTTGCATAAAATTTTATATCTGGGATCCCTCTGGGATAGTTTCTATCAACTGCTTTTTTGGTTAATCAAATTTTGCATGTATGAAGATGTTTCTAAGGATAAATCTCCCAGGTGCTGACATTGTAGTAACTGAGTTTGAAAAGAGAACTGGAATGAAAGGAAGTGTCAATTCATTTGTTGTTAAGGAATTTAATAGGTGACTAAAGTGAGACTTGAGGTCAGTAATATCATCTATAAGCACAAAGTCTGAATGTCTCTCCTCTCATTTTAAATCAATTGGTTTGTTTTTATCTAAAAGAGAGTTTGGAGGCTAGCCAGTGGCGTGGTAGATAAGGTAGCTGACTCCCACATGATTGATCGCACAATTCGAGTCTTGGATTAGCAACTTGAGAAACAAACTAGGCATGTGGGCACACGTGTCCAGACTCATGAAAAGAAACAAACAGAAGGAAAAGGATTGTGGTGTGACAATTCCCCATGGGGGAGGGGAGTGCTTTCTCATGTTCCTTCTCTTTCTCTTTTTCTCTCTATCTCACTGGGTAGCACACATGCCCTCTGGCAAAATTTTCAAAAGAAAAAGGGAAAGAAAAGAGAGGCGGAAGTTTTGTTCTACTGTTTAAAAAACAAACAAAGAACACCTTGGAAGATCTTGAAGAAAGGGACATAAAAAGGATTACATACATATTTCTGAAATTAAATAATCTGATAAAAATGTCAGACTGAATTTGCCATGCAATCTGGAAACATTATTCTAAGGCTAGTTTACAGCCCAAATACTTTCTGCATTAGAAACTAGGAGACAAGACTCAGACATGTCCCTCTGTAACAAACAGATCTAATGCTAAGTTCGAGCAGGATTTGACATGTGTAAAAATTCCCACCTAGTGTGATTTTGTTTCCTCAAGTGAGTATGCTGCCAGTAACTACCATGATTATTTATAGCATAGCCCTTTGCAAGCATTCCAATAATAACTTCTGGAGACTACAGACTGAAAAAAAAAAAATGAATACTGGAAGCAACTCATATAACTGTAATGTCATCATAAGTAGTATTTTTTTTTTTTAATTCCCAGCTTGGGTACAATCCGTTTTGCCACCTGTTAAAGAAAAAAAGAAAGAAAAAAGAAAGGAAAGAAAAATCCTGCAAGTCACCAAATACACATAGACGGTTTCTACTCTTGAATAAGTTATTCTATGTGACTGTTACATTAATCAAAATATTATCTGAACAACATGGCATGTATGTCTTTTGAAATTAAGACATTTTCATGAAAGATCTGTAGAAATGCAGCATGGCTTCACGGTCAGGGATATCTTAGTTGTAGTTTGGTGTAAAACTGTGACCAATTTCAATTCTTTATTCCTGGGTACTGAGATACATATTGAGGGTGCCTACTATGAAAATCCAAGATCTTAAAGGCTCCAAAATTTGACACTTTCTGAGTACCAACGTGATGCAACCAGTGGAAAATTCTTTGCCTGAGCTCATATGGCAAGCTGTGGTCAAAATGTTGCAATACAAATAATGTTGGCAGCCCGGATGATGGCACAAGTTGTAGCAAACTGAACTGCAGTGCTAAAACCATACGGCCCTCGGCAGGTTCAGATCCTCTGAGTGGCCTGAAAACACATCTGAGTTCCCGAAATTCTGAGGAGTTAGAGGCTGGAGAAAGGAGAGGAAAGATGAAAGATCCTGTGGAGGGTACTACTTCTCTCTCTCTGGTGCGTGCATGTGTGCTCTTTAGTATAAATAAAATATATAATATACATTATATACTATATATTTCATACTTTTTCTTGCTGTTTTATATATATAAACATTTTATATATGTGTGTGTGTATATATATATATACATATAAAGTAATCATATATAGAGTGTGTGTGTGTGTGTGTGTGTGCACATGCGTATGTGCGTATGTGTGTATATCTGTATATATGGTATAAAATTACTTTCAGGCTATATTGTATGAGATGTGTATGAAACCTAGATGAATTTCATGCTGAGACTTGAGACCCATCCCCAAGATATTTCATTATGGGTATGAAATCATTCCAAAATCTGAAAATATCTGAAATCCAAAATACTTCTCTTCCCCAGGATTTTGAATAATGGATACTCAATCTGTATCGCTCTACCCCTTTCCTTCCCTATCCTCCCACTACACACCGTTAATGTGTATATTTTAATTTTAACTGTTTCCTAGTGAGCCCTGGCTAAGACAGATCCTAAATCCTGTGAGTAGCACATTAGCTTGTGTTCTGTACAATTTTGGTTTCTTGGCCCAATTTCAATACCAACTATGGTAAGTAGCTTCATGCATATGGAAATACTCCTATTTTGAATGATTAACATCTCTCTATCTTTTTCAAACTTAGGGATTTTTCTTAAAACTGGAGAACTGGCTTGGTTCAAGTTCTGCAAAGCCTTGAAGAGCAGAGGAGTTCGTGTCACCCAGGGGCAACTCTCAGCTGGCGGACACGCTCATGCTGATGGACAGATAATACTGAGAGGGACTCTGTATGGTCATAGAAGTTCTAGTGGATAGAAGCCTGTTGCCCTCAGCAGCTACTTTGAATACTCACTGTTAATTTAAGTTTTTCTTCTTTTCTTCTCTCACTTATTTCACAGTTCTCATCACAGCTTCTCTTTGAATTCTGTAATCAGAGATACCTAAACAAAAACATCCCAGAAGTGGTCCTAGAAAACATACTCTTAGGATAGGATTCTGAGACCAGATCACTCTTGCTCAAATTTCAATTCTTGCAGCGTGATGCTAGCCTCTGATAGGTTATGGAGCACAACCCTCACAAACAGTCTCGTCTGAGATGGACTGAAATGAGGGACAGTTAGGAGAGGACACATGAACTCCTGCATTAGTTCTGCCACTCAGATGGTGTGGAACAATGGTAACGATACATGTTAAGAGGTGGCTGGCTTTGGTTGAATTTCTTTAAAGTTCTGAAGAATGAGAATGACAGACTCGGTCTCCTTACTAGGAGTGCATGATATAAAAGCTGGAAGACCTTGGCATATTACATACAAGGATCCTTCTGAGCCAGCAGGTATCGTAGTGGTTACAGTGCTGGACTCCCACATGGCCGACCACAGTTCTAGTCCCAGACCCAGTGGCTTGAAAATCATACTGGGCGTGTGTCCATGTGTGCCCAAAACCCCAGGTAGAGAATGGATGAAAAAGGATGTGGCATGACCATCCCCTCTGGGGAGTGATTTCTCACTTTCCCTCTCATTGTCTCTCTCTGGCAAATGCATGCATCCTATTGCAAAAACCTTAATAATTTTTTTGTTAAAGAAATATCCTTGGGAACCAGCAGTTAGCGTAATGGCTATGTCGCTGGACTCCCACGTAGTCGACCGCGGTTCACGTCTCGGACCCGGTGGCTTACAACTCACGCCGGGCGCGTGTGCGTGCGTGCCCAAGATCCCGAGAGGAGAATGGAGGAGAAGGGATTGCGGCGTGACCATCCCCCCTGGGGGGTGATTTCTCGCTTTCTGTCTCTATGTCTCTCTCTGTCTGGCGAGCGCACGCGCCCTATAGCGAAAAACTTCTCCAAAAAAAAAAAAAAAAAAAGAAAAGAAATATCCTTCAACAGGATCAGTGCTCTGCTGAAAATTAGGCTAGGAGTTCATTAGCAGAACTGCAAGAGAAATAACACCAACTTCAATAGGTAGCCCAGGGTAAAGTCACAGTTCCTATGTTGGGTCCTAAAATTTGTTCTTAGAATAGAAATGCCCGAATAGATCCCTGGGTCTCACCTTACAGGTTAGTGGGATCACACCAGCACCCATCTCCGGTTTTATAGTGACTATCACTATAGTAGGACAAGCTTGACAGTAGGAGAACTGCCTGGAAACTGAACTCTCTCTAGTTTCAAAGGAAATAGGAGAGGCCAGAAGGAGAAATTTAACCACCTGAGGCAAAGTTTGTAATTGTTTTTTTAATAGAAAGTAAGACCAGAACAGCAACCAAGCTGCCTCTTTGCACAGAGATCTTTGGTAATGGCTCATAACCATGAGGTTCTTGGGTAAGATAGAGAGGCAGCTGATGAGGTACTGCTTGTCTTGTGCAAACAGAAATGAAGATGCTGGCGAGGCTGTCAGCAATCTTAATGGAAAGAGTTTTTCCTGCCCCAGTTTTCAGATGCAGTTCCTACCAGTTGAATGATGGGCCAATTCCTACCTGGGTAGAAACCCTGACATGCCACTGTAAGTCAATGCAACAGACTTCTGCCAAACCTTCCTCAAACAGATCTATAGCCATTTATCTACTAACTTATGAAAGAGCTGGGTACAGGGTCTGAGCTTGCACTGATGCCACGTGGCACAGAAGACCATCATAGACCTCTGATTTGAATGGGATCTTACAAAGGATAAGTGATCAATGCGCTTATGGTGACCTCCACCTCACCACAGGAGTAATGGGTATGGTCACTTTTCTCATATTTGACTGAAAATTAGAATTAAATATTTTATTAGATTTTTAGTGACACTTATCTTGTCCTTTTAGTGGATATCTTAGAAATATACACTTACCTATTTACTGTCTACCTTATATTAATATAATTACCATTTCCAGAGTGATACAAGTGACTGCTGAAAGATTAACTCTATTTAACTCTCCTCTCTGTGTTTTTTGCTACTGTATTGTTGCCTTCAGGATGTTACACAAGACATTATTATTGTTTCTTTGTACAGTTAGTATGTGTTCTTATTTACCCATATCTTTATCTTTTCTATAATCCTTTATTCTTTCAGGCATTTCAAAGCTTCAATGCAAAATTATTATTATTTTTTTTTTGTCTTAGAAAAAGTTCCTTTAGGATTTCATGAATATCATCCAGTGTAGAACTTTTGGTAATAAATTTTCTCAGCCTTTGTTTGTCTAAAGAATTCTTCATTTGCCTTCACTGTTGAAGACTATTTTTATCAAATGTAGAGGTCAGGACTGGAATTCTTTTATTTTTCTCATTGCTTTTTACATTTTTATTATTTTTCAGACAGACGCCAGTTTTATTATTTTCAGACAGACGCCAGTTTTATTGTTGTTCCTTTGAAGGTAATATCTATTTTCTCTTTTTTCTTTAACTTGGATGGTCAGCAATTTGGTTATGATCTAAGTGAGATTTCTCGTTGCATTTCTTTAAGGTACAGTGATCTGAAATGTATGGATTGATATCTTTTATCAAATTTGGTATATTCCTAGTCATTATTTCTTCAAATATTTCTTCTTCCTCATTCTCTCTCTTCTCTCTTTATGGGACTACAATTAAATATGTTAGAATAGTTGAGCACCTTTCACATATCTTTTTTTTTTCTTTTTTGGAGAGGTTTTTGTTATTAGGGTGCGTGCGCTCATCAGAAAGACAGAGAGATAGATAGCAAGAAATCACCCCCCAGGGAGGATGGCCATGCCGCAATCCCTTTTCCTCCATTCTCCTCTTGGGATCTTGGGCACGCACGCACATGTGCCTGGTGTGAGTTTAAGCCACCGGGTCTGAGACTTGAACCGTGGTCAACTACATGGGAGTCTAGTAACATAGCCATTACTCTAACTGCTGGTCCCTCACATATCTTTTATACTCTGCTCAGCTCTTTACATTTTTTTTCTCTTTATCTTCTATTGACCTGAATCCAGTAATCCTTTCTCCTGTGCCCAGACTCTTTTATATTAATTCAGTGAGTTTATTTTGTATATTGCTATTTCAATTCTAAAATTTCTATTTTTTTCACAAGTAACAATACTTTTTTCTATTTTAATAAGTATATTATTAATTTTTTAAAAATATTTTATTAAATATATTTTTAAATATTTTATTAATTTTTTTCTATTTTAATAAATATTTAAAAAGAGTATTTATAGAATGCCTGATATACTATCATAGAATATTGTAGAACATCACCTTAAGCCAATAGACCATGTTTATAGTAAGCAAAGAATAACAATTGTCACATTACGTAACTCACTCATTTTGCCATATGCTGCATCACATAGAATTGGTTAGTCTAGTCGAACATTAGAATAGTCCATTACAGGCTTCACTAAGGTTCAAACATAATATCTTGTGGGTTTGGTTTCTGTTCTACAGAATATAGTATATGCAATAATAAATAGCCAGTATAAGGTTCTGAGTCTTCAGTTGTAGAATACATAGGTCTAGAGGCCAAGTTGAAGAAGATTGACTTCTCTCACCACCACTCCTGGTGAACCACTTGCAGACTGTCTGCAAATATTTCCTTGTCTCTGACTACTTCTTTCATGGGAACCCAATTTAATAAAATGTATCATTTGAGAACTGAGCCAACTAAATTTGAGCTCAGCCATTTACAATCTCAGGTATGGAGTAAGCATATTACTGAACTTTACTCAAGCAAAGTTATTTCAATCTCAAGCTTTCATCTGCTAAGATTGAAGAAATGGGGGCTGACAGGAAAATTGAACTACAGTATTTTCAGACTTCTGATGTTTCAAGTGACTGGGAGGGATACACAGTGCTAAGGCTTTGACAAATGAGAATTTTTAGTATTCCAGTCATCGGGCTGCACACATGGAAGAGTTCCACAGGCGATGTTTGTCCTCATGGCCCCTTCAGGTCTATCAACTCTTGCTAATGTTTCCCTGTCCAAGTTGGTTTAATGGTATCTCTATTTGTAGTGGATGACACCAAGGACCCAGACATCTCCCAAAGGCATTCTTGGGTCTTATATATCTCAAGATACTGGGTGAACTTTTCAAGGGCTTTATGTAAGAGAAAAAAGGAACTCTCCTTTCTTCAATACATCAGCATCTTTCCTTTCATTATTTTCATCTGTGTATGCCTTTGGCTAAAGGAATGTGTATCTTTCCCAAGATTGCAGCATCCTTTTTTACTCTGTTTCTCCCATCATTTTACTGAAGTTCTGAAAGCTCTGTTTCCACAAGGCTTTATAGGCTTTTGGAAACCAAAGCCAGGTCACTCCATAGTTTCTACTTTCTATCTCTCCTCTGAGGCAATAAATACAAAATATTAAGGGAAAGGAGAACTCAGAAAAATAACTCACAGAAACATAGGCTAAAATCTAAAAAGGCATATGAAACACTCATTGATGTTTTATTTGTTGCATTCTTATTGAATCCCAATCACAGAGAACACAAAAATGTATGTATTTGGTATTTTTACCAAGCCTTTCCATCACTGTTCTAAAAACAAATTAAATTCCAGGGACCAGCAGTTAGCGTAATGGCTATGTCGCTGGACTCCCATGTAGTCGCCTGCAGTTCGAGTCCTGGACCCGGCGGCTTAAACTCACAACAGACGCGTGTGTGTGCGTGCCCAAGATCCCGAGAGGAGGGTGGAGAAGAAGGGATTGCAGCGTGGCCATCCCCACTGGGGGGTGATTTCTCGCTTTCTGTCTCTCTGTCTCTCTCTGTCTGTCTGGCGAGCGCACGTGCCCTATAGCAAAAAAATCTCTCCAAAAAAATTAATTAATTAATTAATTAAGTTCCAGTAGAAAAGTGCTGTGTTTCTGTACCTATGTTTGTGTGTATGTATGTGTGTGTGTGTGTACAATTTTGTGTGTGTTAGGAGGAAAGGTAAGGCATGCCTACCTTTTCCTTATAAACTATGTAGGCTTAATCTATATAGCCCCAAGCAAGCCATTAGTTCATAAAAATAGTCAAATAATTTTGAGTTTAGGCCAAATATAAGTTCCATAATAGCAGTTACCTTTATTTTTATTTATTTATTTATTTACTTAGAGAGATTTTTGCTATAGGGCACGTGCACTTGCCAGAGAGACTGAAAGCAAGAAGTCACCCGCTAGGGGGGATGGCCACGTTACAATCCCCTCTCCTCCACTCTCTTCTTGGGATTTTGGGCACGCACACACACATGCCTAGAGTACTTTAAGCCACCAGGTCTGGGACTTGAACCATGGTTGACTATGTGGGAGTCCAGCAACATAACCGTTACACCATCTGTTGGCCCTATTTTTACTTTTTAGGCTTCCCTTAGAGTGGTCTAGACAAATACACTTTTCTCTGTTTTCATCTTCTATACAGCATTTTCCCCTTTGCCAAAGTCTCTTTCTACCTGACACATCAATTTTTGTCACAAGATGAATCTTGGAAGATGCCTGGAAAATAAATTCCAGTTCATTCCAGAATCCTGAAATAGGCTCTGGTTTTCTTTTGTGGAACTGTAAAATAATCTCTAATTATTTCCACTATCTGCATTCTGCTATATGCATCTTGTAGGTGCCTTAACTGACTATTTAGTTAACTTGGGACACAGAAACATTATCTTTTTCTTTTCTTCTCTTTTCTTTTCCTTCTTTTTTTTTAATTATTTTTTGTTACAGGGCACACGTGTGAAAAGGGAGAGAGAGAAAGTGACACATACTCCCTGTGAGGATGGCCATGTTGCAATCACCTCTCCTCCACTCTCCTTTTAGAATTTCAGGCTCAAACGCACACATGCCTGGCGTATTTTTCAATTTCTCAGATCTGGGACTTGAACACACAGTCAGCTATGTGGGGAGTCCAGCAACTATAGCCATCATGCCACCAGCTGACCTATACAGTAGAATTATCTCTATGTGACATTTTCAGTATTCTTTGATGGGAAAATAAACACTATAAATCTTAAAACTTATCTGAAGGAAAAAACTCCCCCAAGGAAATTTTACTGTACTCCTCTGTTGTACTCCTTTACTGAAGGCCCAATTACCATGCAGAAAGAAATACAATACTCAGTAAATGTTAACACACAAATATTTCATTACATACAGGACTTTTAACAGCTAGAATTGCAAGAGTAAGAAAGGTCCAAGTAATTATGATGAAATCCAAAATATTTTACAGAATTACCCGTACACTGAGAAGCATTGATAAAATTACACACAAAAATGGAATGTACTGTGATATGATACAACAATTAACACATATTTCAACCTTGTTCTATATAGTAGGTGTTCACAGCATGAATATAGCTTGTTTTTCCCCAAAAAATGAAAGTAAACTGTTTACTGCACAGGAAAGAAAATGATTATTATTTGAATTGCAAATTTCTGCTGCAGCCATTTATTTCCCCCTAATATTTTTAGGGCAACTGGAAATTTAGACTGTTTAATCATTTCTAGTTGGAATAAATTACCCTTACTCATATACATCTAGAAACACGGTTAACAAGATCTTCATAATCCTTGCCTTGTAGTATATAGCCACCAAATGTAGGGGGAAAATAGAAAGCTACGGCTTGATTTCATTACTGAGTGCCCTTTTGCCACCAACTGCTATGTCTCTCTTTAATATTTGTTTACTTAAATGTAGAACAAACGTAACAAGTTAGCATTCTGCTTTTACCACTGAGCTAGAATCTTTGAAGTGGAACAAAATCTTTTGCACACGGTAAGCCTGGCATTTTCAGAGCAAGTTTTTCAAAGGATACTGCCTTCTTTCTACTAAATGACAAAGTGGAAGAGGAGGGTTACATCCATAGTATCAATATAATAAACAATTTACTATGTATTCCAGCTAAGTGTTTGGCCACCAGAAAGAGCAAAATCATCTTCTGCCTGAAATAATGAAACAGACATTAACTGGAATTAATTGAAGTCCAATGAATGGTTAGGGAAAGCAACTCGTATCTGCTCACTTGGAGGTTATTCATCAGTGGTCTGACCTCTATAAAACATCAGAATTCCTTTAACTTTTATAGGAACCTTACACGTATTCATATAAAAGTAGCAGCTTGAGTAACAACAAACTGCTTTTTAATTATGTAGTAATTTAATAAAGCTCCCAGGTTTACACTTGGTAAATACATTGTGATTATGTATTCCTGCTGGCAGAAATTGCCTGCTCTCTAATTTCATTCCATACTGTACGTTTCTGGACAGCATGGAACATATTGAACGACCTGTCAAAGTAAATGTGCATTTATATACAGCCAGTTGGGGACGTCTATTGACTTCTCGGATAATATAATATCCAAAAGCACGAATGCTTAAGTTTTCCCTCCACCCACTCTGGTGGGTAAAATGAGAGAGCTTTCTTTTTGTTTGGTCATGAGTGGTGGGAGGAAAAGGGCACTGTAATATTTTAGAAAATGATCTGGATTCAAGAATTTCCTCCCAGGCATCTGTGATATTTCCATTTATAATAACAATGAAGCCTTTCACTTACAGATTTCTTTTCACCTGGAGATCTCAAAACACTTCACAGATATTTTCTCATGCTTGCAGTTTCCCTGTCAAGTGCAGGAATGCAGGCAGAACATGCCATCTGTACTTTGTCTTTATAAGACAAGTCACCTGGGGTAGGACACAATAGTCCAGACCCTGACAGGGATGGTGCCTTTTCACCACCATTGAATCAACCAGATGATGTTGAATGTTTTTAATGGTTATTTTTGGATCAACACTGCAGTAACCTGATTCAAGTCACTGAAAACAGAATAATAAAGCATCCATCCAAATTTATTTTGAAATTTCTTCATGCAGAGCCACAAAGTTCCTTGGTATTGTCAAAAAAAAAAAAAAAAAAAAAAAAAAAAAAACCCTCAAGATACTTGAGAAACATTGAGGTATTTCTGGAAAAAAAAAGTACTTATCATTTTTTAAAATATAAAATATTAATAAAAAATAAATTTCATACCATTGTGACAAAGAAAAAAAGCTTGCTGTTAGGGTCCCTATCTTAGTAACTGGAAACAAAAAAGTGAAGCTTTTCAGCTTCTTTCAAAGTGGGAAAACAAACAAACAAACAAAAAAACTTCTTTCGGTGAGAGAGCTTAAGATTTCTTTAGGTAATATTTTTAAACAATCTGATGTAGTTTATTTATTTTTAATTGCCAAGAGGCGTTTGCTTTTTTTTCAAAAAGAGACAGAGAGAGAGGGAGAAAGCACCCACCAATGAAATGGGATCACACCACAATCCCTTCTCCTCCGTTTCTCCATCTTGTTAGGATCTGGGACATTCACGCATGTCTGTTTTCAGACCATTGGGATTTGAAATGCAAGTCAATCACATGGAATCAAGCTCCCTTAGCCACAAGACTACAGAACCATTTCATAATGTACTTTTAGCATATTCATAAATCAAACTATCTCTTTCTTACTGGAGGAATAATCACACAGTCAACATTTTATAACAATAGATACTGAAATATTATTACATAATTCTAAAGAAATTATAGTCCTCAACTGGCTCCTAGGACCTCATGCAAAAGAAGCCACATCAGAGAATAGAAATTATTTCCCACTCTGCTTTGCTGCAAGGATTGCCTCCTTTGTGAGAAAATTAAGCAATGCGGACTAATACTCATTATAAAAACTGTGTGAAAAGCAATCAAGAGCTTGAATGTAAAGAGCCATGGAAGTAATATCAAAGACACTAAGGTCATTTAAAGGGCATGCAGTTCATTCATTAATTAATTTTAAAATGTGGTTTCTACTGTCATGGTTCATTGGTCACTGGCCCCATTATGTTGTATCCAGTAAAGTGCTGGTTTTTTTTTTTTTTTTTTTTTTCAATTTTATACCACATTACTGATAGACTTCCTACCATTTCTACAAAGAATACACAATTTGTAGGCACCAGGCTGATCAATGAGATAATATAGCAAACTTATTAAGACTGTCTTTCGACAGACCTAAATCTTCCATCCTTATCTACTTATTTGTTCCATTATATCTTCACTTCTAATTATCTCATTTCTAATTCAAACCTTCTTCTCTCAGATTAACACTTTTATTTATCTATGCAGGTCAACCCTTGACAATCTTTTTCTAAGCTTCTTAATCCTTTAGTATTTAAAATACATACACAATCAAAGAAAATGGGAAAATGCAGAAATTTTTAACATGCACAAATAGAAAGATTTGTGTTAGGCCTTAGAGACCTTCTGCTAGGCACATATCTAACTGGAATAACTGGACTTTCCAATTACATGATTATCTGTGAGTCATTTTAGGCCTTGGATAAAAGCAGTTGAATAAAGTTTGAAGTAATACAGCGGGCTTCTAGTATTACAAATATGGTAAGTGAATTAGGTGTGTCCATCTCATTGGCAAATTTATTCATCCTCTTTGTATGCTGATGCACCAGTTTGGATATACTCTGTCTAAAGATTTGAAAGAGATGGCCATGCACAGAGATGCACTGACAATTTTCCAAGGATTTAGAATTTCCTGGGGCTTTGAGCGAGCTATAAATATGAGAGAAAGTACCTTTGTTATGCCCCAACTCTTTTCTCAGGCTATGACAATTATCATTAAAGAAGTGAGTTAGAATAATTGCCAGCGTTCATGAAAATTATAGATTTTAGAAACATGATGCAATGGTAAGATACCAACATTGGGTCTTTCTGTTCCAAGCCAGTAATGTGGAACTCTAGAGAACTGAGCAAGAAAAAAATGAAAACAATGAAAAATTTCTTGACATAAGATGATGTGGAAAATGATTCAGGAGTCAGGAGATCAAATGCAGGGGCTCATCTCCTTCTCAGAGCTGTGCAAGGGCTGAAGGGGGCATAGTAATTGTTTGATATTTTAAAAATAGAGAAGAGTGAAAAATGAGATATTTTAAAACAAAATATGAATGCTGAATGAAGGGGTATGTGGGTCAGGTGAGGTAGGTGTGAGCAACAGCCTGGGCTGCACAAGAAGGACCTCCTGGCCTTCAGTTCAGGCTGACTGATTCTGACGGAGACTTCCTCTGCATTGCTTGATCCTCCTTATAATCCCACCCATCAGAGAGTTTACTGATCTGCCTTCTTTAACCTAGAATTTCCTAAATATTAATGAGGTAGGGGACCAGAGAACACCAAAACCACCACCAAAAGAGTGTGGCTCAAGGTCAGAACAACAATCAGACCTACCCAGAACTGACACAAGCACAAGACTTTTGGTCATTAGTGCTGTTGTTGCTTTTGCAGTTCCCACTACTGGAGTGTTTATAGGTTAATCCCAGCCTGTCTGCCCTTACTAACAGAGGCAGAGCTGAAGCCCCCAACCTGAGAGGTGGACAGTGGAATTGACACTCAATCTTGGTAAATGGTAGCAACTTTCTTTCTGGGCGTCTTGATCAATTGCTGTACAAACAGGGTTTAGAGTGTTGTGAAAAATGATGTCATCTTATCTTCCAAAAAAGGCAGCATCATTATAGACAGTTTTTAGTAAGTGCTGGTCAAGTCTTAACGACCAGTACTGTCTTTGGGTTGCTGGGAAGTTACATGCGTGATATTTGAGGGACCAGCACTTATGCATTTCCTCAGTCTTGCCAGAATATTGACATTTCTGTAAAGTTTAAAATACATAAAGTATTCCTTAGCATGTTCTTCTTTATGCTTACAAAATCTTTAATAGTTAAATAGACCAGGAACAATTGTTATGCTTTAATATTCAAGCTCTTGTCATTAGATTGTAGAAACTAGGCATAAACATATCTGATCTTGCAGAATGAATGCTCTCACTCTCCAGCTAGATGAGGAGCATTATGAAAACAATAATTATCCTTTTTCTTTTATTTTTACCTCTATGTCACCCCTCAAACAGCTGTCCAAATAGTAATTCTGGCTTATATCCAGTCTTATGTAAACTGTATTTCTGCTAGATAAAACTTCCTGGTTTTTCTTTCTCAAATCAAAACATTATTTTACCTGGAAAGACCTTTTTTTATCAGGTCCAAGTCTTACATCTTAGGACTCATAGTTGACCTTATCTCAGATGTCTACATCTCAGCTCCACTCAGAATTCTAATCTCTCTCCTTTAATACCACAGATCACAGACCTGAAACATAGGCCACTTACCTTCCCTACCATCTAGCAATGCCATTTATGAAGCTTTCTCTCTGCTAAACAGATCATGAGCATCTAGAGGCCAGAGCATTGACTTTAATTCCAGAGACTAGCCAATAGCTGACACAAAGTAGATGCTCAGTAAATATTGGATAAATCAAATTCATGGCACACTGTACTTTTTTGAAAGCATGTCATATACCAAAGGATCCTTTACTGGTTCATGATCTCCTCAAAATCAAAGGCCACTTTACTTTCTGACTTTAGCAAGACTATAGCATAGTGTTTTACCCATAGGTAGGTCTCATTACATTTGTTAAATTTTATTGTAATTTATAGTTTGCATAAAATGCTGTACCTATTTGTAGAGCACAACATGTTTTTTTGTTTTGTTTGGCTTTGTTTTTGCCATAGGGCGAGCTCACTAGAGAATGAAAGTGAGAGGGAAAGTGAGCAATCATCCCCTGGGGAGGATGGTATGCCACAATCTCTTCTCCTTCATTCTCCTCTTGGGATTCTGGGTATGCCCACAAACACACTCAGAGTGATTTTCAAGTCACTGGATCTGGGACTTGATGTGTAGTTGACCATATAGGAGTTCAGTGCCTTGACACCTTCTGGCCCCAACACCATGTATTTTTAAAGCTTGCATACAGAATATAATAATCAAGTGGAGAATACATGAATTCTCATGTTTTTTTAATATTTTTTTCCCATGGGGCTAGCAGGTAGCATAGTGGTTAAGTCACTGGACTCCCACATGACCAAACATAGCTGGATTCCTGGACCCAGTGGCTTGAAAATCATGCCAGGCCTGTGTGTGTATGTGGATGGAGGAGAAAGAATTGTGGTGTGGTCATTGCTCCAGTGGTGATTCCTCACTTTCCCTCTCACTATCTCTCTCCATTTGTCTCGGGTGAGTGCATGTATCCTACAGTTAAAAAAAAAAAAAAAAATTGGGACCAGCAGTTAGCATAATGGCTATGTCGCTGGACTCCCACATAGTCGACCGCGGTTCATGTCCCGGACACGATGGCTTAAACTCACTCCAGGCGCGTGTGCATGAGTGCCCAGGATCCCAAGAGGAGAATGGAGGAGAAGGGATGCAGCGTGGCCATTCCCCCTGGGGGGTGATTTCTCACTTTCTGTCTCTTTGTCTCTCTCTGTCTGTCTGGGGAGCACACGCACCTTATAGCAAAAACCTCTCCAAAAAAAAAAAAAAAATGAAAAAAAAATCATTAAAAATTATAGACAGACTGGCTTCTTCTCTCCATCAGAGCTCCAGTTCCATCTCCAGGCCCCTGGCCAGCAAGGGACATTGAGGCAAGGGCACCACTGTCCCCCACCCCAGCTCCAGCTCTCCCAAGTGCCCAGGACCCTCCCCTCTAGGAAGGGAGGCAGGTTTATTTTTATTTATTTATTTATTCATTTATTTTCCTCTTCTTCTTTTTTTTTTTTTTTTTTTTTTTTTGTTAATTTTCTACTCCTCCTTGCCCCACAGATTGGCCTCTGCTCTCCAGCAGAGCTCCAGTTCTATCTCCGGGCTCCTGGCAAAATCGTGTGCCATGCAAACTTTTTCTTCATTCTTCTTTACGCTCTTTTCTCTCTTCTTATATTATCATCTCCTCCTCATCCTCCACCCTACCAGAGGGACTAGACAGGTCTAGAATCACAATTCTGAAATACTCTAGTATTGTAAGGCTCCCTGAGATCCTCTGTTTTACTGAACCACCTGTGACAAAGGAGATACTGCTCTTCAGACACCTGAATAGAATACACACATTTTAAGACCACATTGCTAAACACAACAGAAGAGAGACTTCAGCACACATCAGTCCAGAGCAAAAGGGAAATACATTTGCTCCTAGTCAAAGAAATGTTCTCCCAAGAGTTATTCAAAAGTGAATACTTCTCCCAATGGCTAGAAGTATAAGAGCCTAAGGTCTGAATAAACCAGGAAATATGTCTCCATCAAAAGAACACATCTCTCAAAAAAAAAAAAAAAAAAAAAGAGAGGAAGTTACCAAAATGTCAGAAAAAGAATTTAGAATATTCATGGTGACAAAATTCTATGAGTTGGAACAGAAAAGAGACAACAAACTAGAGGAGATTAGGAAGTCCTTTCATGATATGAAAGAAGAAATGGACACTCTAAGAAAGAATCAGATGGAACTATTAAAAATGAAGTCTGTAATACAAGGAATCAAAAACTCTCTTGAAAGTATTAAGAGTCTGGGGCCAGCAGTTAGCGTAATGGCTATGTTGCTGGACTCCCATGTAGTCGACCGCAGTTCGTGTCCTGGACCTGGTGGCTTAAAACTCACACCAGGCGTGTGTGCATGCGTGCCCAAGATCCTGAGAGGAGAATGGAGGAGAAGGGATTGCGGCATGGCCATCCCCCTGGGAGGTGATTTCTCGCTTTCTGTCTCTGTCTCTCTCTGTCTGTCTGGTGAGCGCACATGCCCTATAGCAAATAAAAAATAAAAAAAAAAACCTCTTCATAAAAAAAAAAAGTATTAAAAGTCTATTAGACTATGCTTTTGGTACTGGCACAGAAATAGACATGTCGACCAATGGAACAGAATAGAGTCCCCAGAAATAAATGCCCAAACACAGTCAACTGATCTTTGACAAGGGGTACCAGTCAATCCAGTGGGAAAAGGAAGGCCTCTTCAGCAAGTGGTGCTGGAAAAACTGGATTTCCACTTGCAGAAAGATGAATCTCAGCCCCTACCTCTCACCTTTGACAAAGTTCAAGTCAAGGTGGATCAAGGATCTAAATCTAAGACCTCAAACTATATAGCTGCTTCTGAAAAACACTGGGGAAACTCTGGGAGACATTGATGTAGGGAAAGATTTCTTAAATACAACTCTCAAAGCACAGTAGATCATCCCCAAAATAGACAAGTGGGATTATATCAGACTAAGAAGTTTCTGCATGGCAAAAGACACAGTAATTAGTGTGAATCGACAGCCCTCAGAATGGGAAAATATTTTGTAAATTATGCATCAGATAAGGGACTGATAACCAGAATACACAAGGAACTCAAACAACTGTTTGGAAAAAAGATGATCTACCCTATTAAAAAATGGGAGAAGGAGCTGAATAAAACACTCTCTAAAGATGACGTACGAATAACCAAAAGGCATATGAAAAAATGTTCAACATCCCTCATCATAAGGGAAATGCAGATAAAAACAAGAATGAGGTACCACCTAACCCCAGTCAAAATGTCTAGGATTAAAAAACAAAAAATGATAAGTGTTGTCAGGGGTGTGGTGAAAGGGAAACTCTTTTACACTGCTGGTGGGAATGTAAAGTGGTCCAGTCACTGTGGAGAATAATTTGGAGATTCCTCAAAAACCTACAGATAGATCTACCATATGATCCAGCAGTCCCATTCCTTGGTATCTACTCAAAGGACAGAAGAATTCTTCATTGGTAAAGTGCTTGCACATCAATGTTTATTGCGGCACTATTCACGATTACTAAGTCATGGAACCAACCCAAATGCCCCCGTATGGAGGAATGGATTGAAAAACTGTGGCACATATACTCTACGGAATACTACTCAGCCATAAAAACCAACAAAACCCGGGCTTTTGACAGAAAGTGGAAAAATATAGAAGATTTACTGCTGAGTGAGGCAAGCCAGGCTATGAAGGAGAGACATTGTATGTCCCCATTTAACATATACAGAATGTCTGCACTCTGTGACTGAAACTGATTGACTAACAGTTGTACAAACACAAGAGATGGGTGTGAATGTCAGATGAGGTGTATGTGGAGGAGTGGGGCCTAACGAAGGACATTTGGAGAAAGGATACGGAGGTAGAACACTGATGGGATGGGGAAGTGTGGTATTATCGGTTGAAGATATTTTGATCAACGGGACTGGGGAGAAATGTTCACATATTAAAATGCTCACATTGTAAGCTAAACAATGCTATTGAATGTATATACAAAAAGAAATAAATTATAAAAAAATAATAGAAAAAGAAAAATAAATTTAAAAAAGTCTATTAGACCATGCTTTGACATAGAAGATAAAATCACTGACCTAGAAAAAACTCCAAAATGATAGAGAAAATAACAACAACAACAATGAACAAGGATAATATATGAGAAATACTAGATTCCATTAAACTTCCAAACATCTGAATAACTGGCATCCCAGGAGGTGAAGAAACTAATAAGGGCATGGAAAATCTATTCCATGAAATCCTAGAAGAAAATTTCCAAAGTCTAGAGAGGCACTCAAACATCCAAACTGAAGATATACCAAGGATCACAAATAGAACCAATCCAAGAACATCTTCCCCAAGGCACATCTTAGCCACACTGGCCAAGACCACAGATAAAGACAAGATACTAAAACTAGCAAGAGAGAAACAACAAATGACTTACAAAGGTCATCCCATCAGGCTAACTCTGGACCTCTCAACAAAAACAATGCAACCAACAAAAGAATGGGAAGATATACTGAAAGTGTTGAAAGAAACAATTTCAACCAAGATTATTATATCCAGCAAGATTATCCTTCATATGAGAAGAAAAGAAAAAATATTTTCAGACACAAAATCTGAAAAAATTTGCCAACACCAGACCAGCACTTCAAGAAACTCTGAAGAGAGTACTGTTTCAGGAAAACTAAAGAATGAACAGCTATAAATAAAGGAAAAAAAGGCAACCAAGACATTGGCCAACTTAAACGTTGGGATAAGTCTAGAAATATCAATAATAACATTGAATGTGAATGGATTAAATTCTCCAATCAAGAGACACAAACTGGCTGAATGGATAAAATAAAATCCAGAAACTGTATCTGTTGCCTACAGGAAACCCACCTCATGGATAAAGACATACATAGACTAAAAGTGAAGGATTATAAAATGGTTTTCCATGCAAATAGGAACCAAAGAAAGAGCTGGAATCATGATTCTAATTTTTGACAAAATAGGCTTTAAAATAAAAACTGTTCAAAGAGACAAAGAAGGGCAGCATATTGTAGTAAAAGGGTCAATCAATTAAGAAGATATAATGCTTATAAATATCTATGCACCTAACACAGGAGCACCCAAATAGGTGGAGGAAAGAATGTTAGATCTAAAAGGAGAGATAGACTGCAACATACTAATTTTTGGAGTCCTCAACACCCCACTATCCTCTCTAGACAGGTCATCTAGACAAAAAATGAGTAAAGAGATAAAGGATCTAAATGATACTATAAATCAAATGGACTTAGCAGACATCTATAGAACTTTCCACCCAAAAACGACGAGATACACTTTTTTCTCACCCCCACATAGAACTCTTTCAAAGATTGATCACATGATAGGGCACAAGGCAAGCTTCTACAGATTCAAAGGCATAGAAACTATATCCAACATATTCTCTGACCATGATGGAATTAGAATTGATTTTAATTTCAAGAGAAATCCTCAAAAATATACCACTATGTGTAAACTAAATAACTTACTACTGAATGACTTCACAACTACTGAAGAAATAAAGACCGAAATCAAAAGATTCAGGGAAGCTGAGGACAATGAGGACATGAGTTTCCATAATCTTTGGGACACTGCTAAAGCAGTCGTAAGAGGGATTTTCATAGCAGTTAGTGCACGTAAGAAGAAGACATAAAGAAGGAAAATGCATCACCTAACATCGTGCCTCAGAGAATTGTAAAAGCAACAGCAAAAAAAAATCCAAAAAGTTCCAGGAAAAAGGAAATAATAAAAATACTAGCAGAAATAAATGAAATAGAAAATAAACTAACTATACAGGAAATAAATGAAAGTAAAAGCTGGTTCTTTGAAAAGATAAACGAAATTGATACACCACTAGTAAGACTTATTAAGAAGAAGAGAGAAAGGAACCAGGTAAATCAAATCTGAAAGGAAGCAGGCAATTTAACAACAGACATAATAGAAATACAAAACATTATTAGAGGAACTATGAACAACTATATGCCAATAAACAAGAAAACCTGGATGAATTGGACAAATTCCTGTACACATATAATCTACCAAGATTGAGCCAGGAAGATGTAGAAAGTCTGAATTGGCCCATAACAAGCCAGGAGATTGAATCAGTAATAAATAACCTCCCAATAAAGAAAGGGCCTGGTTCTGATGGTTTCACCTCTGAATTCTGCAAAACTTTTAAAGAAGAGTTAACCCCTATACTGCTCAAGTTATTTCTAAAGATCCAAAAGGGTGACTCTCTCCCTAACTTATTCTATGTAGCTTCCATCACCCTTATCCTTAAAACAGATCAGGACAGGACAAGGAAGGAAAACTATAGACCATTATCTCTGATGAATATAGACATTAAGATTCTCAACAAGATACTATCAATTGCATCCAATCACTTATAAAAAGATTATACATCATGATCAGGAAGGCTTTATTCCAGAAATGCAAGGTTGGCTCAACATAAGCAAAACCATAAATGTAATACACCATACTAATAGAAAGAAAAAAAACATATGATCATATCAATTGATGCAGAAAATGCATTTAATAAGACACAACATCCCTTCATGATCAAGACTCTCAGCAATATTAGCATAGAAGGGCCATTTCTCAGCACAATAAAAGCTATCTATGAAAAACCCACAGTGAACATCATCCTGAATGCTTTCCATTAAAAACTAGTACAAGACAAGGATGCCCTCTTTCTCAACTTCTTTTCAATATAGTACTGGAAGTCCTCACCAATGCAATCAGGAAAGAGGATAAAATGAAAGGCATTCAAATAGGAAAAGAAGAGGTGAAATACTCTCTATTTGCAAATGAAATGATTGTATACATAGAAGGCCCAATGATATACATGAAAAAAATTCCTGGAAGTAATGCATGAATACAGTAAAATTATAGGATATAAAATCAACATGGAGAAATATGTAGCATTTCTATATACAAACAACAGGCAGACTGAGACAGAATTGAAAAAAGTAATTCCATTTACCATAGCAACAAAAAGTATAAAATACTTAGAAAAAAAATCTAACCAAAGAAGTTAAAGACCTCCACAAGGAAAATTACAGGAAGCTAAAAAAATAAATTGAAAATGACACAAGAAAGTGGAAGGACATCCCATGCTCCTGGGTTGGAAGAATTAATAGAATGAAAATAGCCATTCTACCCAAATTAACTTACATATTTAATGCAATCCCAATCAAAGTACCAGACACATTCTTCACAGATCTAGGAAAGACAATCATAAAATTTGTCTAGAATCATAAAAGACCTCATATGCCAAAGCAATCCTGCACAGGAAGAATGGAGTGGGCTGCATCTTACTCCCAAACCCAAAAATATACTACAAAGCTGTGGTAATCAAAACAGCATAGTACTGGCACAGAAACAGACAGGTGGACCAATGGAACAGAATAGAGACCCCAGAAATAATCTCCCAAACATATAGTCAACTGATTTTTAACAAGGGGTACCAGTGAATCCAGTGGGAAAAGGAAAACCTCTTTAGCAAATGGTGCTGGAAAAACAGGATTTCCACCTGCAGAAAGATGAATCTGAAGCCCTGCCTCTCACCATTGACAAAAATCAAATCAAAAAGATTTAAACCTAAGATCTCATACTATAAAACTTCTCCTAGAAAACACTAGGGGAACTCTGGGAGACATTGGGGTAGGCAAAGACTTCCTAAATAAGACCCCCAAAGCACAATCTATAATCCCAAAAATAGACATGTAGAATTACACGAGACTAAGACATTTTGCATGGCAAAAGACACAGTAATTAGTGTGAATAGACAGCCCTCAGAATGGGATATATTTTTGTAAACTATGTGTCAGATAAGGAGTTGATAACCGGAATACACAAAGAACTCAAGCACTCTCCTGAAAAAGGATGATCAACCCTATTAAAATATGGGAGAATGAGTTAGTAAAAACACTCTCTAAAGATGGCATATGAATGGCCAAAATGCATATGAAAAAATGCTCAACATCCCTCATTGTAAGGGAAATGCAGATCAAAACAACAATGAGATACCACCTAACCCCAGTCAAAATGACTAAGATTAAAAAAAAAAAAAAAAAAAATGGTAAGTGCTGGTGGGAGTGTGGTGAAAGGGGAACTCTCTTACACTGCTGGGGGAAATGTAAATTGGTCCAGCCACTGTGGAGAACAATTTGGAGATTGCTCAAAAATCTACAAATCTACAAATAGAACTTCCATAAGATCCAACAATCCTACTCCTTGGTATCTACCCAAAGGACAGAAGAATTCTTAATCGGAAAAGTGCTTGCATATTGGTATTTAGTGCAGCATTATTCACAATTGCTAAGACATGGAACCAACCCAAATGTCCATGAACAGATGAATGGATTAAAAAACTGTGGCACATATACTCTGTGGAATACTACTCAGTGATAAAAAACAACACTGACTTTTACCAGAAAGTGGATGAATATGGAAGATTTACTGCTAAGTGAAGCAAGCCAGGCTATGAAGGAGAGACATTGTATGTCTCCACTTAATATATACTGAGTGTCTGCACTCTATGACCAAAACTGAATGACTAAAGGATATAGAAACACAGTAAATGGTGGTTAATACCAGATACAGGGTGAGAAGAGGGTGGGTGAAGGAATAGAGTCTGAGGAAGGACATTAAGGAGAAAAATAGAGAAGCATAGTATTAATGGGACAAAGAAATGGGGTATTAGCTGTTGAAGATAACTTTATATTATTATCAACTGGAGTGAGGAGAAATGTACACATGTTAGAATATTTGCTTTGCAAGCTAAATAATGTGATTGAATGTATAAAAGTACTTGAAATAAAATAAAATAAAAACCTTAAAAATATAATAATAATGATATTTTTTCCCAATGTTATCTACCCCTCCATGCTACTTCTAGGACTTGATTGTCCTCTCTACTTTTATACCATGAAGTCTTTTAGCTTCTGCATAGAGGACACTCAATATATGTAAAATAGATATATAATTGTCTTTCATAGCCTGGCTCATTCCACTTAGCATTATATCTTCTAGGTTTGTCCATTTTGTGTCAAATGTCAGATCATTGTTCTTTAGGTAGTATTCTGAGATATATATATGTACCACCTTTTTAATCCACTCATCCACTGTTGGGCTTCTAGGTTGTATTATCTATTGTAAATAATGCTGCAATAAATGTAAATGTACGTATGTCTCTGTCAGTCTAATTTCCCATCCTGTAAGTGTATACCCAATGGTTGATTAATTGTCAAACAACAGTTATATTTTTAGAATATTTTTAGAAACCTTGATATTGTTTTCAACAGTTGGCTGTACTAATATACATTCTCACCAGCAATACATGAAGGTTGCACTTTTTCTGCAATCTTGCTAGCACTTGTTATTCTTTTGTGTGTGTGTGTGTGTGTGTGTGTGTGAGAGAGAGAGAGATTGATAACCATTCTGACTAGGACAAGGTAATGTCTCAATGTGGTTTTGATTTGGATTTCCCTGTGATTATGGATGTTGAACGTGTGTGTGTGTGTGTGTGTGTGCACTTGTTAACCATTCATATGTTTTTCTTTGAGAGTTGTCTATTGCAGGTAACACTTTGAGTTCCTTATATGTACTGATTATCAATCCAGAATCCTTATATATTCTGGTTATCAATTATAGACTTCACGAGACCAGCAGATGGTGTAATGGTTATGTCACTGAACTCCCACATGGCCAACCACCGTTTGAGTCCCAGACCCAGCATCTTGAAACTCATGGCAGATGCATGTGTGTGCATTCCCAAAATCCTGAGAGGAAAATGGAGGAGAAGCAATTGTACCATGGCCATTCCGCTAGGGAGTGATTTCTCACTTTATGACTTTATGTCTCTCTGTCACTCTCTAGTTCTTTGCCAAGTGCATATCCTCTATAGCAAGAATCTTTCTCAAAAAAAAAAAAAAAAAAAGGAAAAAAAAACAAACAAAGCAAGAGATAGTATGCAAATATTTTCTCACATTGTGTGGGGTGTCTCTTTGTTGTTTCCTTTGCCACGCAAAAGCTTTTCGCTTGGTGTAATCCCACTTGTCTATTTTTAGTGTGGTTGGCCTTGCTTTAGGGATCTTATTTAAGAAATCTTTGCCTACTCCAGTATCTTGAAGTGATTCTTCAATCTTTTTCTCAAGTAATTTTTAATAGTTGGGGCTTCACATTTCTGTCTTCAATCCATTTTGAATAAAATTTTGTAAATGATAGGGTAGGGGTTGACTTTTATTCTTATGCAGATGGATATTCAGTTTTGCCAGCACCATTTATTGGAAAAAAAAAAAAAAAAAAACCCTGTCTTTTCTCCACCACTCCACCAGATTGTCTTGGACCTTTGTAAAAAATCAGTTGTCTGTGGGACCAGCAGATGGTATAATGGTTACCTTGCTGGACTCCTATGTAGTCACCCATGGCTTAAGTCTGGGACCCAGAGACCTAAAACTCTCACAGAGCACGTGTTCATGCATGCCCAAAATCCCAACAGGAGAATGGAGATAAGGAACTGTGGCGTGGTCATCCTCCAGGGGGTGATTTCTCACTTTCTGTCTCTCTGGTGAATATATGTGCCCTATACCAAAAATATCTCTTAAGAGAAAAAAAAAATCAGTTGATTGTATGTCCTTACACTTATTTCTGGTTTCTCTATCCTGTTCCATTGCTTTATGTGTCAGTTTTTGTGCCTATACCATGCTATTTTTATTATTACAACTTTGTAATGTATTCCCAGTCCCGCCATCCTCCTGGGGGGGGGCGGTTTCTCACTTCTCCTCTCACTGTCTGTCTCTGGTGAGCACGCGCATCCTATGGCAAGAACCTGAAAAAGAAAATAAAAAAGAAAGAAAAAGAACATCTGTTGCTATTTAAGTATTATTTTTATTTTACTCATGATAGAGAACACATGCACATGTGCACAAGAAAGAAGCACCCCCAGCAGCTGGCATAGTGGCTGTGTCGCTGGACTCCCGTGTAGTCGACCGTGCTTGAAATCCAGGACCCAGTAGCTTAAACTCATGCCAGGCGTGTGTGCGTGTGTGCCCAAGATCCCGAGAGGAGAAGAGAGAAGGGAATATGGCATGGCCATCCCCCCTGGGGGTGATTTCTCGCTTTCTGTCTCTCTGGCAAGTGCACACACCCTATAACAAACAAACAAAAAAGCCTCTCCAAAAAGAAAAAAAGAAGCACCCTTGCCAGGTCTCATCACACCATGACCTCCTTTCCCTAGTCCCCCAGCTCCTCAGAAGCCTGGACACCTGTGCACATACCTGGCAAGTTTTCAGGTGACAGTCACTTGGTTTTTCTACTGCCCTTCTTTTTGTCCTTCATCCAAGCACCCAGGGCTACAGCCGGCTGTCCAGGTTCCTTGCAACAAACCAGGGGGACAGGTCTGGGCTGACTCATTGCTGGGTTCTGAGGATCATGATAAATGTTTGCTGAACGTCCCTCCCTGCAGCTCTCTGTTTCTCACAAGTTCCTGTCTCTGTCCTGCTGTCTCTCTGCCATTTAACGAAAGTCTCCTTGAAGTCTTGGCATGAGCTCTGGGATGCTGCCTGGGACACTGTTTACCACCCTATCTACCTGGAGACCCAAACCCTCATAACCTTCAGCACAAGCCCCATCCTCTCTGAAGCCACCACCTTGATATCCACAGCTCCCAGCCAAGCTCTCCCCCGCCCCCTATTCCCTGGCTTCCTGGCCCAGCATCTCCCCCATCACTGTCCTCCTAGGGGCTGTACCCATCCGGGCCCCATTATATCTCCCTTGACAGACTGGGGACTCAGAGTCCCTCATACTGCCCACCAGAGGATGTGCAGATGTCCAGGTGGCTGTGGCCCCAATGCCCTGGTCTCCCTCTTCTTGGCCTTTGCCTCTGCCTCTCTCCCATCTGAGATGACCCTTTCCTTCTCTACTGGCAAACGCTTACTCCTCTTTAAGGCTCTGCTCATTCATCTCTCCAGGCTATCAGTCAGTGTCTCTCTTGTCTGGCTTCACCCACCCCATCCCTGCCCGCCCACCACCACAGCTTGACCAAACTGGGCAGTGATCAATTGAGTCTGGAGACCCTCTGACCCATCTCTAGGCCCCCAGCAAAGCCAACATGAGTCAGTCATGAGAGAAGCTTGTTGAATGGCTACAAAACAGAGCAAACATATCCACCCCAGGCTGAAGCCCCTCCCCTCTCTCCCCCCAACCTCTGACTATACATTATCCACCCTCAGGATCTTCAATGCCCTCTATGACTTCATGCCTTGGCCTCTGACAAGCAATGAAGTCATCACCCACGGCTACCTGGTCCTTCATGTCCACAGTGACTACCAGGGCCACCAGCCCTTTAGTGCCCATCATGCCTTCTCCACCTAAGAGATCCTCAAAGCCCAGCCTGTCTCTAGCTTCCACTGGACCCTCCATGCCTTCTGTGGCTCCCAAGCCTCCTGCCTCCTTGAAGACCACCCAACTGGCAATGGCCAACAGCTCCTCAGTGCCCACCAAGAGACCAACGTCCCCCAACTCAGTTACAATCCCGAGCAGTTCCAAGTCCACCAAATCAACAAGTACAAAGATCGATCCATCAACCAGGCCCGACAGCAGGTCCCGAGTCCGCAGCAAGGCAAGAACGCCCAGTAGGGCAAGCACTGACATGAAGGCGAGCACTGACACCCGGGCCAGCGTTGACACCAGGGCCAGCAAAGCCAGCAAAGCCAGCGGCATGAGACACCACTGGCAGAGAGGCACACATAGTCAGGGCAGAACCCCTGGCAGAAAGGACAGCCACAGCTCCAAGAGGTCATCCAGCAGGGCCAGCACCCCCAGCAGGATGGGACCTCAGGGTGCCCGACCAGGCATGGCAGGCAGAATGAGAACACAGCCTGGAGGGAAGAGTCATAGTCGGTCCAGAACCACCTGGGAAAGGAGTAACAGCCCATCTAGAAATACAAGTAGGGAGAAGAGTTCCAGCCCTTCAGAGGAATTTTATAATTTTATGATTATAAATGTATTGTAAATTGTCATGATGTTTAAATTACTATCCAAGAATGCCTGTTTCTTTTCAAAGTAATATTGATATTATGCATGAAAGAAAACTGACAGGATTGAAGAGTTCTTACCCAGGAAGAACAGCAAGTTGCAAGGCAGAAAAGTGTCACCCTTTTAAAACTGCCCTTTGTCATCGTGTGCCTGGGAATGCACAGAAAAAACATCACTGATAAAATTCCTTGGTAGTTTAGCATTAATAATAAACATAATGCTCACTGTATCTGTCCTCAGTAAACAATTCAAACCTCTGGACTCATTGGGTAACTTGCAATTATCTGAGTGGTAGCCAGTTTAGGTAATACAAGTTGGGCATAAATAGAAATTAGAGATTTTTATGAAAGCTTTTTAATCTGTTACTCCACAGCTCAGTTACATTTTATGCAATATGTCACAGAGAATGCACCTTCTACAATGCATCGACTGGAGAGAAAACATTATGCACTTGATGGTATATGTTATAAAAATTTACTTTTCCATCATCACTAAGGTTGCTAAAGAAAGCAAGAAGCTACAATCTTTAAAGCCACAGTGCATAATTTAAAAGTATGTGCAGCTGCTCCGGGGCTGTGTGGGTTGTCTATGCGTGGTTTAGACAGTTGGCAAGAGATTTGGTGCTAGGCTTTGGTGACTAATTGAAGCAATTCTATGGACTCTAGGTGAGTATGAAAATCTGCCCTATTTTAGCAAAAAAACTCTACTGCTTTCCTTTTGTTTTCCAAAACTCTAATGAGAGGATAATTAATTTTTATGGTTTTAAGATTTTGTTTTCCTTAGACTTTCACTGTAGGAAAATAAAACCTACAAAACAAACAAACACAAATCTCTTTACTTGATCTTTGCAAATCATTAGGACTTTATTTTTATTTTATTATTACTATTTTTTAGAGACTTTTGTCTTAGCCTGTGCTTGCTCACCTCAGAGACAGAGAATGGAAAGCGAGAAATTATCTCCCCAGGGAAGATGGCCATGCTGCCATGCTGCAGTAATTTTTCCTCTATTCTCTTCTCAGGATTCTGGGCACACATGCACATGTGCCCAGCATGAGTTTTAAGCCACCAGGTCTGGGACTCAAACCATAGTCGAATACGTGCAAGTCCAGCAGCATAACCAATATGCCATTTGCTGGTCTCTCACATATTTCTTTTCTTTTCTTTCTTTTTTTTTTTTTAAAGCAAGATAGATGGCTTATTCATTTGGACTTAAATCAGTGAAATTGGCACTGATACTATCATGATGCAACAAAACACAAATCTTTCTAAAGACTCAGAGAAATGAACAAATTTGGAATCGCAGTAAAACAGAGCCAAAAGGGACAGAGGAAATCAACAAAGTGCATTATAACTTAACCCTTCACCTGAACACTACGTTTTTAAAATAAGTAAGGTCTCCTATTTCCAGAAAACAGGAATAGTTCTTCATCACACTTATTTGTATTTCTCTTCTTCTTGAGGTTAGATTCTAGGACTGTAAAGATTCCCAAACTAGTATAATATTTACATATCTGTAGCCAGAGACAGTTTTAATCACGTTGTCCATGGCAGCCAAGGTTCTTAAAACCTCTTTGATTAGACTCCAGTCATAACCCATCCTCCCACCTTCCAAATTTACACAGCAGGCACAACGAGAACCAGAATATCAAGGCAAAAGAATACACAGCTCTAAAACAAGAAAACTCCTATGAGGAAGAAAGGAATTCATTCACCTCCCAGACTGAAATTTTATTGCTATGCTGTATATTCAGACATCTTCAGACAGCATGTTCATGGAGTAATTTAAGAGTAAGTTCATGATCTGTGTGGTGCTAAGATACTTGGTGGTTTGCTGTATCACATTCTGGCCTTCCCCAGAGGTTTCCAAGATGGCCTCCAAATCACAGGCAGGAGGAACTTGCTGGAACTGCGTGCAGGACTGCAGAGATTCCTCTCCACAGTTATAAAATGGCGCATCCCAGGCCAGCAAGCACCAGGTCTGGCTGTTTCAGGATTGGTTGGTCCAGGACCGGGTGCTCTAAGACTGGGTGTTCCAGGATTGGGTGTTCCAGGTCAGGTTACACCCAGGAGAGTTTCCTCATGTGTTCACTGGGCATCCCTGGTGATAGGCGGCATAGAGCCCCTGGGTACTCAGCAGGTGTTGGGCCCTTCTGAATCACACCACTGCTGTTCTTTGGCCACTTGTTTTTCTGCCACCTCTTACATTTCATTCTCTGGTTCTGGAACCAGGTCTTAACCTGTTCGTAGCTGAGGTTCAGAATTCCAGACAGTTCCTGCATCTGCTGGAGGCTGAGGTACTTCTGTCTCTGCAATTTGTCGTTAAGTACACATAGATCGGTTGCAGAGAACACAGTTCTCGTCTTCTCTTTCTTAACCTGGACTTTCTCTTCCTTCTTCACTGAGCTCTTGTCTACTTTGGGACTAGTGGAAGAATCTGGGCTCTCCAGAATAAGCAGATCCGCAGAGGAAGGGAGGGATGAGACAGTCTTGGCATGGGGCACCTCAGCAGATGACATTGATAAGGCCGGTTCCTGTTCTTCAGGCCCACAGCTCACAGGTGCAAGTGGAGAACTCATAGAATTAAGTGGCTTGGAGCAAGGCAGCTTTGGGGACAAGCTGGATCCACACTGATGTAACCAAGAAAGTGGGGGAAAATATTCAACCAGATGTTAAAAAAAAAAAAAAGGCTAAGCCTTTAAGACAAGTGTCTAGGTGGAAGATCTTAGCGAAGTGTGAATATCTCCAGCTGTAAAAGTATCCCAAGGTTGAGATGAAGCCAGTTCCCTCCATAGTAACAGAAGGTGACCAGCTCAATCCAGTTGAAGCCAGTCCCTCACATATTTCTTAATGCTGCTAATAATAGACTGATTCATAAATATGTCCTTTCCCAACAAAGACAACTCCAGGTTCTAATTCCTTTACTTTGTATCCTACAAAACTTTTAAAGAAGTGCTAATGCCAATTATCCTCAAACTATTTTTAAAGGTCCAAAAGGAAGGAACTATCCCAAAGTCATTTTATGAGGTATCCACAGTTTGATATCAAAGGCAGACAAGGACAGAACAAAAAATAAAACTACAGACCAATATCTCTGATGAATATAGATACCAAAATCCTCAATAAAATATTAGCAAATCAAATCTGACAGCATATTAAAAAGATTATACACCATGACCAAGTAGGTATTATCTCAGGGATGAGAAAAAGTTTCAACATATGCAAACAATAAATTTAAAGCATCTCATTAATAGAAGGAAAGATAAAAATGATATGACAATATAAATAGAATCAGAAAAAGCAGTTGAGGGACCAGTAGTTGGCATAATGTCTATGTCGCTGAACTCCCATGTAGTTGACTGTTGTTCGAGTTCCAGACCTGGTGGCTTAAATTCATGCTGGGAGCATGTGCGTGTATGCTCAAGATTCTGAGAAGAGAATAGAGAAGAGATTGTGGCATAGCCATTGCCCCTGGGGGGGGGGGGGGGTGATTTCTCGCTTTCTGGTTCAAAAAAAAAAAAACGAAAAGAGAAAAGCATTTGGTAAAATTCATTCCTTCTTTTTATTTTTGGAGAGGTTTTTGCTATAGGGCGCGTGCACTTGCCAGAAAGACACAGAGAGACAGAGAGACAGAAAGTGAGAAATCACACTCCAGGAGGTTGGCCACACTGCAATCCCTTCTCTTCCCATTCTCCTCTCAGGATTTTGGGCATTCACGCACCCGCACCTTGCATGAGTTTAAGCCACCAGGTCTGGGACTCGAACTGCAGTCAACTACATGGAAGTCCAGCAACATAGCCATTACGCTAACTGCTGATCCCAAATTCTTCCCTTCTTAAGACTCTCAACAAAATAGTTACAGAAAGCACATTTCTGACACAATAAAAATCATCTAAGGTAAACTGTCATACTGAGTGAGGAAAAGCTGGAAGCTTGCCCACTAAAAACTGGAACAAGATAAGCTTGCCCATGTTCTTCTCTCCTTTTCAATATAGTATTAGAAGTTCTAGCCAACACAATCAGACAAGAGAATGAAATAAAAGGCATTCAGATAGGAAAGTAGGAAGTTAAATTTTTCCCTATTCTCAGATGACATGATTATATACATAGAAAATTCAAAAGAATCCATGCTAACCCTCCTTGTAATGTTAGATGAATTCAGCCAAATTGCATGATATACAATTCATAGACAAAACTCTAGAGGTTCTTGGGCCAGCCAGTGGTATGGTGGATAAGGCGACTAGATCCTACATGGCCAACTTTGGAGCTCAAGTTCAGGAGCCATAGTTAGAAAATCATGCCAGTTGCATGTATATGAGTGCACAAAGTCCTAAGAAGAGTGTGGAGAGTGGATTGATACCATTATCATGGGGAGGTCTCTCTCTCTCTCTCTCTCTCTCTCTCTCTCTCACTGTCTTTCTCTAGCTAGCTCATCCACCCTATAGCAAAACTTAAATAAATAAATAAATAAATAAATAAATAAATAAAAATTATAGCTTTTTTATGTAACAACTCTGGAAGAACTGAGGCAGAAATGAAGAAAACAATTTTATTTAAGCCACTATATATATAAATACATTTTATATAGATGTATCTATCTATATATATATACATAAGAGAGAGAGACAGAGACAGAGGGAGAGCAATAAATCTAACCAAACAGGTTAGATCTCTACCAGGTAAACTATGAAAAACTGAAGAAATAAATTGAAAACAATATCCAAATATGAAAAGATATCCCTTGTTCTTACACTGGAAGAATCAATATAATTAAAATGTCTATTCTACCCAAATTAATTTACAAATTCAATGTTACTGCTACCAAATTACTAGCGACATTATTCACAGAACTAGAAAAAACAACAATCAAATTTGTCTAGAATCATAAAGACTCCATATGACTAAAGCAATACTGTGCAAAAAGAAAAAAAAAAAGTTGGAAGTATCTCACTACCTTACCTCAAAATCTTATGTAGGTGTGATAATCAAGACAGCATGATACTGGCACAAAAACAGACACATAGACCAATGGAACAAGTGTAGAATCCAGATATAAACTCAAAAATATATAGCCTACTGATTTTTGAAAAAAGACACATGACAATTCCATGGAGAAAAGACAGTGTTTTTAGAAAATGGCGCTGGTGAAATTGAAAAATCACCTGCAGAAAAACGACTAGATTCCATCTCTCATTATTAACAAAAGTCAACTCAAAATAGATCAAAGCTCTAAATGTAAAGCCTTGAGCTATAACATCACTTGCAGAAAAGACAGTAGAGATACTTGAAGACATTAGAATGGGCAAACATTTCTTAAACAATATTTCTCCAGTGTGGGCAACAATTCCAAAAAGAGACAAAAGGAATTACACCAAACTAAAAAGCTTCTGCACAGCAAAAGAAACAATAAATAGGGTAAAGATATAGCTCAGAGAATGGGAGAAAATATTTGCAAACTATTCTTCAGTTAAGGGATTAATAATCAGAATATACAGGGGATCATACAGCTCACCTGTGGAAAAGTAATAATCCATTTAATAAATGGGCAATTGGGACCAGCAGTTGGTGTGATAGTTGAGGGGCCAGATTCCCACATGGTCAATCACAGCTTGATTCCCAGACTTGGTGACTTGAAATTCACACCAGGCACATGTGTGTGTGTGCCTAAAATCCCAAGAGGAGAATGGAGAAGGGATTACAATGTGATCATTCTTGCCTGGTGGGTGATTTCTCATTTTCTGTCTCTCTGTCTCTCCAGCAAGTACACACACTGTATAGAAAAAATATTTCTTTTTTTTAAAAAAAGAAGGACAACTGAGGGCCAGTAGGTAGTGTGGAGGTTAAGAAGGCTGGATCCTACATGGCCAGTAGCACTGTTTGAGTCCTGGACTGGCAGCTTGAAAAGCATACCAGGTGTGTGTTCATACCCAAAATCCTGAGAGGAGAAGGGTGGAGGAAAGAGTGTAGCATGGCCATTCCCTCTGAGGAGTTGATTTCTCTCTTTCCCTCTGTCTCTCACTCTGTCCTTCTTTGGCAAGTGCACTTGCTCTATACAGCAAAAACTTAAAAAATAAAAATAAAAGAGCAATTGATCTGAACATATAACTCTCAAAGGAAGACAAATAAATAATCATAAAGCATAGAAAAAAATTTTTCAGCATCTCTTATCATAAGAGAATCACAAGTCAAAACCATAACGAAGTATTACCTAACCTCGGTTGGAATGGCTAGGATCAAAAACAAAACAAGAACAACTGCAGCAAGGCTGTAAGTGAAAACAGAACCCTCCCACACTGTTGGCGAGACTATAAATTAATACAGCCACTGTGGAAAACAATAATCAGTTTCCTCAGAAACATACAGACAGAGCTAGCATATGGCCCAGTAATCCCATTCCTGAGTATTTATCTGAAGGACAGGAAATTATTCAGTTGGAAAGACACTTGCACATCTGTATTTATTGCAGCATTATTTACAATAGTTAAGACATGGAACCAACCTAAGTGTTCAACAAATGGTGACTGAATTTTAAAAAAATGTGGCACAAATACAAAGTGGAATACTACTCTACTATAAAGAACAATGAGATCATGTCATTCAATATGAAGTGGTTAGATCTACAATAGAAGTTACAATGCTAACCGAAATAAGCCAAACTAGGAAAAACAAACACTGAATATCCTCAGTCAATATATACCCAATGTTTGCACTCTATGATAAAAATTGAAAAATATGAAGACAAAGAAGTTGAGAGGACAACTGTAGCTACCAGAGACTGCCTGTAGGGTTGGGGGTGAGGAAAAAGGGGCTTGGGAAAAAAGCCTTTAACAGTCACAGGAATACAAGTAGATGAGACAAATTGGTTGTAGAACACCATACCACAGCAGAGTTAAAAAAAAAAAAGGAAAAGAAAAGAAATTGCTATATGTATCTGGAAAGAGAAAGAAAGAAAGAAGAAAAGAAGAGCAGTAGAGTTAAAATTAGCAGTACACATCATAATGTGGTGTTCTTTGTTGAAATCAATGACTATGATATCATCTTCGATATGATCATTGTGTACATGTATGAAAAATCCATACTATATCCTACAAATTTGTACATAAATCAAATGTAAATAAGAAATTATAAAATAGAAAACAAGAAGTCCTTGTCCAATTTATAACGATCACAAGTCTAACACATTGGTGAGAAACACTGATGACATGGTGGCAATTACATGCAAAGATGTGATTAGAAGTGTAAGGGGTAAACTGTTGTAAGTTGTACATGTAGCTCATACATACTTCAATGACTTTAGACTTTTAGCCCAATTATTTACATTAACCAACTTTTAAGATTTCAGGCATGACGTATGAGGTCTCAGAAAGTTTGAAGACAAATTTCTACTGCCGTATCAGGATATTGACTGGAAAATGTTCAATTGTGTGGCATAATTTGTTAAAAAACATAATGAACTGTATCATTTAAGTTTGCTTTTTATCTCCTTTCATGGGGGTTTGTTTACTATTTCCTCAAATCATGAAATATCATGGTATTACGTGTTTTAATAAGCATTCTGAGTTTTAGAAGTTAAAACAGAGCCGGACAGTGGTGTGGTGGCTGAAGCGGTTGGATCCCACATGGCCAACTCTGCTGTTCAAGTCCTTAGGACTCAGCAGACTGAAAACCAGGCTGGGCACATGTGTGTGCATGCCCAAAATCCACAGAGGAGAATGGAGGGGTAGGGATTATGGCATGCCCATCACACCTTTGGCTTTTTCATTTTCTTTCTCTCTCTCTCTCTTTCTCTGATAAGTGCACGTGTCCTATAAACATTTTTTAAAAATAGTTAAAACAAAGCACTATACTTAAAAATGTCTCTCTCTCTCTCTCTCTCTCTCTCTCTCTCTCTCTCTCTCTCTCTCTCTCTCTCTCTCTCTCTCTCTCCTCTCTTTTGGGGGCAGGTGTTTTTTTACATAAACTGGATGCCCTGAATGTGACTCTTTAAACCATGGATCTAAAGAGCTTTGCAATGAAATTTTGTCTTTTCTTCCCAGTAAAGATTGCCTTGGTAAAATATCGTCAATATTTCAAAACAATGACAGGCACCATAAGGTCTGCAGGGTAAATCTGGCCTTCCGCCTGTCTCTGTACATAAAGTCTTTTGGAACGCAGCCATGCTCATGTATTTAAATATTGTCAATGGATGTTTTCACACCTTAATGGCAGAATTACATAGCTGCTACAAAACCATATGATACACACAGACTAAAATATTTACTATCTTACCTGTCTCAGAAAAGTCTGCCAAGCCTTGGGTTAAGTAACTGTATTCATAGGAGGAGCATCTGCCTCCATAAGTGCCTTTCACTTGAAAGTCTAGAAATGCCTCTGAAGGTTTCAGATGACACACACTGAGACATGCTGAGAATGGAGTATTTTCTCCTTTTCTGGACATGATTTTGGGTGCAAAGGAAAAGGACAAGGGATTTCTGATAGAGAAATAGGAGAAAGAGGAGGGGAAGACAGTCAGTCTTTCTTTAGCTACCTTCTAGCCAGATATTTTAAAAAAATATTTGCCACTATAGCTTTACAAATACATACAATTCCAGAAATTTCCTGATACCTACTGCATAAAATTATTTTCCTTTACAATTATTTCAATAAAACTTTGTGGAAATTCTATGTTTTACACTGGCACTTGCAACTTATTGCTGACCACAAAAATTTTAACAAATGCATCTATTCTTGAGCCATGTGGTATTTTTCAAAAACCTTTTCCCCTCTGGACTTATTAACCTCTAAGAAGGTAGACATTGCCTATGTCAGAATTCACTCTTGATATATGGGTATATGATTCTATAGTTATATCAGAGGTGTTTATTTTTCTCTAAAATCTCAACTATAAAAAAATGCTTACTTTTAAAATCTTTTTATTTTTTTTTTCTAAATTCAAAATTGTGTTAAGAGTGAAAATTTAGACTTAAGTATCAGCTCACTCAGCTTTACTCATGAAGTTGGATGGTTCAAAACACTTTCTTTTTGTGAGAGGTTTCTTCTATAGGACATGTACACTTGCCAGAATGACAGAGAGAGACAGAGAGACAGAAAGCAAGAAATCACCCCCTGGGAGGGTGGCCACACTGCAATCCCTTCTTCTCCATTCTCATCTCCAGATCTTGAGCATGCACGCACATGCGCCCAGAGTGAGTTTAAGCCACCAGGTCTGGGACTCGAACTGCAGTCAACTACATAGGAGTCCAGCGACATAGCTATTATGACAACTGCTGGTCCCCCAAATACTTCATTTTTAAAGATAGTTGCTATCTCATGCATCATTACTTCATTTTCTCAGCTTAGAACAAATCAATTTCTGCATTCAAAAAAGAATTCCAAAGAATGAAAAGACTTGAATTAAAGATGTTTGTTCTCTGTTTATGTGTACAGACTGAATCAGTCATATTGCCTTTGACTTTAACTTCCTACAAGAGTTACAAAGCTGCCTCTATGGAATCACTTTTCAGCTAATTACAAATTAAATTTACAGCTATTAATATAGTGGCCCTAAAATGGAAAGAGTTCATAGAAGAGGGACTTTGTGAGTGAAAATATCTTAAGTCTGGAAATTTGTGGCTTTATTTCTTTCAGCAATTATATATGAACATTTTCTAGAATATAATTATATTCTGCATGGAGTCCCATCATTAAACATGCAACAAAAAAATGTAGTAAAAATTAAGAATCCAGAAGGCTTTTTAGCAGGATAATTTTAAAAATGAGACAAAAGCTGAGGTTATAAAAGAGATCGGGTCAGATAGCATTAATAGTTACATCAATAGTCTTCCACCATTACTCTCCTATACAAAACTTATATTTTGGTTGAAAGTAACTGTTCCATATTCTCCTAGATTTGGTCCTTCTTTGAACATTTTCTTCATCTCAGTTCTATTTGACAGGATCTTGACATCATAAAGTCTCTCTCAATAAACAAAACTGTATGCAATGTCTTTTTCCTCTTAAACCCAGTAGTTTTCCTTTCATGAGGAAATGTGTGACTTGGATATATTCATTATCAATATATGTCAAAGATAATATCTATGTGGAATATCTATATCTATCCCAATTTGTTAAAATTGCACTCCACTGATCAAAGTCTGGATGTTACCTTATGCACACACCCCACGTATCTGTAATTCACTCCTTTACTCCTAACATTAACCTTGATACTTCAATAATATATCCTTAATGAAAAAAATTACTATCTTCTTCAGTTTACAGGGTCTAGGTCATAGGCAGTTTGAATGAATCAATATTAGAACCAGTGGGGCTATTAAATCCATTCATGTATCTTCTCTCTGATGTCATTTCACGTAAGTATGCCTGAAACTCCATCAGGGTTGTAGCCTGATGTCCTACTCCCTTCCCTGGTTGTATTCTTAGAGATGGAGAGGTGGAGTTCAAGCCCAGCGGGAACTGGGAGGCATGGACAAGTAAACCCTGGTCATCCTTCAGGCTGTGATGCAATAGAGGAAATTAGCTTAGGAATTACTACATTGTAAAGGCATTTATAAGCCACAGACACTCAACATTTGAAATGTAAGTGCAGTAGAGGCTTGGGGTCCAGATCAAGGCAGATTTCAGATCTATGGTTAAGCACCTGGAGCTTCTGATAACCTGAACAAAGACGTCATGTTTCTAGAAATTGAAAATCCTTGTGCCCCAATCACAGGCCCTGGTGAGAATTTGAAGATATAGTAGGTCCCTAGCAGCAGGAACTTTCACTACTGCCTGAAAAAGAGATGCTCAAAATATCTGTTTGGAACATCTAAATCAGAACTCAGCGATGATGAAGGAAATCTTGATGTTAAATCTGTTAATAATTTTGGGTCAGTCCTAAGCCTAGTGGCTAAGGGAGCTGGATCCCATTTTCAAATCAAATGTTTGGTTTGAATCCCAACCCCAGTGGATTGAAAAACATGCTGGACACATGTACATACAAGTGTGAAATTCCTGATAAAGTAGAGAAGTGGAGGGATAGGTATTGTGGCATAAGCATTCCCCTTTGGGAGTTGCTTTTTCCCACTCTCTTCTCTCCCTCTCTCTGGTGAGCACACACACCAACCGATAACAACAGAATCATTCGTTTATCGATGCCAAATTCAAATTATGTATTGGGGAAATACTATGTCTCTTATTCTGTTCTTGTGTAGCTAGTAAAGCAGTGAATGAGACAAAAACAGCCTTTGTCCACAGGTGGCATATATTCCAACGGGAAACACAACTATAACAAATAAACTCATACACGAGGTAATTGCAGATAGGGATGAGTGCTAAGAAGATGAGACCACGTGTTCAGGGAGTAATTGGGAAGGGGATACACAGCAGAATAGATAGAAAAGACTTGGACCTTTAGGAAGTGATATTGTAGATAAGGCATGTTTAATGAGGAGTCAGAAATTTAAAAATCCAGAGAGAAAAGGCCGCCAGCTTAAAGGGCCAGCGGGAAAATGAACTGGCGCTACAGTTTACTTCTAGAGCTGCACCTTTAAGGGGAAGGATGTGGGAAGAGAAGAGGTCTGATCTTGGGTTAGGACCAGATCCTGTTGTGTCCTCAAGGGATTTTTGAATTTATTCTAAGAACTACAGGAATCCAGTAAAGGGTTTATAATGGGAAATGATATAGCCACATTTTCTTTTGTAAAACTGTTCCTCCATTATGTCATAAAATTCGAATCTGGGAAAATTAAGAAAGCTAATGACCAGTTAAGAGCCCATTAATGTAAATCAGGTGAGAACGATGGTGGCATGTAGTGACAATGGTGGTGAAGAAATGCGAATAAACTAAAGGCCTATTTGAACAATAGAACTAACCAGGCTCTCCAAGGAAGTGAAGAATAAAAGGTTGAAAGCAGTTCAGTATAACCAACTGTTTTGAAATGAACAAAGGGATAGAATTTGAATTTACATACTGAGACAGGAAAGAGTAAGGAACATGCTTCTGCAGGAAACTGGGGAATATAACAAATTTAAGATGTTTAATGCGTAACCACTTAATACTTTAGTCTTCATTCTAATAGGTCTGAGTCCACAGCTCAAGGGAAAGTGTGACTCTAGATTAAAATCTGAGTCATCAGGGACCAGCAGTTAGCGTAATGGCTACGTTGCTGGACTCCCACGTAGTCGACCGTGGTTTGCATCCCGGATCTGGTGGCTTAAAACTCAGTCGGGTGTCTGTGCATGCGTACCCAAGATCCCGAGAGGAGAATGGAGGAGAAGGGATTGCAGCATGGCCATCCCCCCTGGGGGGGTGATTTCTCGCTTTCTGTCTCTCTGTCTCTCTCTGTCTGTCTGGCATGTGCCCTTATAGCAAAAACCTCTAAAAAAAAATCTGAGTCATTAGAACAGATAGCATTTTAAGCTATGGAGCCAAATGAGGTCCTTAAAGAAATACTGGGTGGTTGGAAAATTCGTGACATATTTTTCTTTCTTTCTATGCAAAAATTCATCATGACCTTTCAATGACCCCAATACATAGTATATCAAAATACAAAAACTCAACTTCATGTCCAAATGAAAAGTAGAGAAAGAGCTTTTTTTTTTTCTTTTTTTCTTTTTTTGGGAGAGGTTTTTGCCATAGGGCGCGTGTGCTCGCCAGACAGACAGAGACAGACAGACAGACAGAAAGCGAGAAATCACCTCCCAGAGGGGATGGCCACGCCGCAATCCCTTCTCCTCCATTCTTCTCCATTCTCCTCTTGGGATCTTGGGCGCGTGTGCGGCGTGAGTTTTAAGCCACCGGGTCCGGGACGCGAACCGCGGTCTATTACGTGGGAGTCCAGCGACATAGCCATTACGCTAACTGCTGGTCCCTGAGAAAGAGCTTCTATGAAAGGTGTATAAGTGACCAGGGCGGCCATCAATCTAAGTGAAGTTTGTAATGAGAGAAGAGACCGACAGACAGAAGATTGTCAAATCCTACGAAGACCTGAGTTACCTCCTGCTGCTGGGCTGGACACCAAGATAAATATGGCAAATGGCCATTGAAAGGATCAGTTTAGTTGGGAGTTGGAACAGAATGGAGCAAGCTGAAGAGTGGATGGGAAATAAAGAAGGAAGAGACAAGCCTATGGCCTAGTGGTTAAGGAAGCTGGACAGTACATGGCCAACCATGGTTTAAATCTCAGCCTCAGGGGCTTGAAAACATGGCAGGAATGTCTGCACGTATGCACCAAATTCTGACAGGATGGAGAGATAGAGAAGAGATCGTGCCATGACTACACCTCATTAAAGGTGCTTTCTTTCTCTCCCTGTCTGTCAGTGTCTCTCTTCAGTATACCTGGCCCCTGGAAATTTTTTATAAAAAGAAAGCTGGAACAAGAAGAAGAGGGACTTGTAAGAAGACACCTACTCTTTTTCAGGCCATTTTAAAAATCAAAATGATTAATCATATCTTATTTCCTGCTCTCCTCATCCTCGACCATAGCCTCAAGAAAATAAACAAACAAGCATGAAAAAACCCAAGCTACCAATATTGATGCTAATGCTTTAAATTCATGTAGTTAAGGCATCTGAGTGGTGTTTGGAACCAGCAAAGCCCTCTGGGACTTGTGACTAAAGGGTGAATAGTGCATTAAAGTAGCGATTTCAGTACAATAGAATGTAAATTTTTCTTAAAAAGAGTCAATTAGATGAAGTTCTTCATGTTGCATCTAGCAGAAAAAAGAGGAGGGCTGAATTAAATCATCCATAAAAATGTCTTTGTCTATACTTACCTGGCAGAGGAGATACCAGGATCACAAAGGTGGTTTCCCCAGGGTGAGGCTCATCCACTGCACTCCAGATGGACTGACCCATGCAATGTCTCCAAATGTGAGAAACTCGACTGCATAATTCGTGGTAGTGGGGGACTGCATTTGTGCTTTCCCCTGTCTTTTACTGTGTAGAACAAGAGAAATGACTTTCTGTTTAAAAAAAATAAAAGTCTTTGTCCAAGTGAATAACAGTAGGCATAAATGAAAGTGGTAAATTTTCAAACTACCTGCTCAGTTGTTTCATATATTATTTTCGTGGAGGGCTGGGGGCTAGCAGTATAAGATGCTGTAGTGTTTACCTCCCTGGATCCCACATGACTGACTATGGTTCAAGTACCAGGTGCAGTAGCTTGAAATTCACTCCAAGTGCATGAGCGTGCATGCCCAAGATTCCAGGGGGAGAAGAAATTTTGTTGTGGCCAATTACCTCTGGGGGATTATTTCTCACTTTCCCTCTCACTGTCTCTGTCTCGCTCTCTCTCCAGTGAGTGCACATGCCCCATGGCAAAAATCTCTTAAGATACACACACACACACACACACATAAACATAGATATAGATATAAAGTCTGAGATATATCTATCTCAGACTTTAAGTTATGTGCAAGCAAGATAGTTTACCAGTGTTTCAAATTTACAAAGCAAAATTCCTTTTCCTGATATATAATGATAGATTTAAGACAAGAGCCACAGACCTTATGGGTATGAGGGTCAAAAAGAGACAATTGAAGTAAAAGACACAAACTGACATATTTAGATACTGCAGAAAAGTACTGAAGGATAAAGAAATTATAGACCATGACTGCAATGTGCAGGAACGTATTTTACTCCCTGAATCTGAGAGATTCATGTGTGATACCTGCAAATGGTCAACAGAACACTGCAACTTGAGCTGAGCTTTTAATCAGATTGTTACTAGATGTGAATTTTAGAGAGAAGAATAAGCTCATTTACCTTAAAAAAGTCTGAATTACAAAAAAAAATGTGAAAAAAATGAAAGCTTATGAACATGCTTAGAATGGAAGGCCATCTTTTATACAGTATGCACAATCAAAAGGTTTTCAAAAATATTCATTAGAAATTTATTTTTCTAATCTTTTAAGGAGGGCAAAATGCTTTGTCTATTAATGAATTGTAAGTCAGAGAAGAGATACTCCTCTCCCAACACGTCACACAATCCATTCCACAAGTAGAATCCCTCATTTGGCATTTTAGATCGTGAAACTGTTTGGAATCACATAGAACACTAAAGAGTCTTGTAGTGAGGTTATCTCTGGGATCAGTAGAGAGGGTAGGGGTGCCATTTCTCTGATTATTGAAGCATACATTTTAAAATATTTCCTTATGCTTTTATTGGTCATGTGCGTGATAGTTGGCGATGAAGATTATGATGATGATAGTGAATGCTATCCTTTTAAAAAAGGAAAGATTAATTCAAGATGGATTTAACATAATGTATTCTTGATGGAAATCTTATGTGTGGCTTTAAATGCAATAACTTTTTGCTATATTGCTACATTTTTTTTCTCCCAGATGAGCCTTGGACAGAACTTTCCACGAGCTTGTTTGGAGATACTTTTCCTAACATGACCAGAAAAGTAGAAGGTGTCCTGGTAACGAGTAACACTTAGTGGTCATTTACTCAGGTCTACGTGTACATAAAAAGCATCTCTACTCCTCACAATTACTATATTAAATGCCTATCTTTCTTATCCTTAATTTTCCATTGAGTGCCCTGAGGTTTAAATACTTGGAACTGTTTGTCCAAGGACATGCAACTCACGTAGAGCAGAACCAAGGATTTGGGCCACATTTACGGGCCTTATTCCTTGTCTTTTTAGCATATTTATGTCTTCCATGAGCACGAAAGAGTGAGAGAAAGCACCCGAAAGTCTTGATGCCAGGATTCATACCCAGCATCTTCCACTGGAACATGAGCACACATACTCTGGGAAATCTTCAGATTCAAACCTATAACTTTCCCATGTGGATCAGCCTGTATAAAATTTTATTTTATCATGGGACTACCATCCAGTCTGCCAAAGAGAAAGAGTGATAGACAGAAAGCGAGAAATCACCCCCCAAGGGTGACAGCCATGCCACAATCCCATCCCCTCCATTCTTGTCTTGGGATTTTAAATCCTCATGCAACTGCACCTGGTGTGAGTTATAAGCCGCTGGGTCTACTCGAATTGCAGTGGACTAAGAGTCCAGCGACATAACCATTACACTATCTGCAGGTCCCAAACTCTAGTATATTATGTAACTACAATTAGACATTTATTTTTTGAACAAAGACCGTGTGGATTTGAATTCTAGCTTGACCTCTTACCACCTTTGTGACCTTGTGTTAAGTAACAAATTTTCGGGACCAGCAGTTGGTGTAATGACTATGTCACTGGACTCCCATGTAGTCGCCCACAGTTCAAGTCCCGGACCCAGTAGCTTAAACTCACTCCGGGCATATGTGCATGCATGCACAAGATCCCAAGAGGAGAGAGGAGGAAGGGTTTGCAGCATGGCCATCCCCACTGAGGGGTGGTTTCTCATTTTCTGTTTCTCTCTGTCTTTGTGGTGAGTGCACATGCCCTACAGAAAAAAACACTCAAAAAAAAAAACAAGAAAAAAAAAGTATAACAATTTTCTTGTCATGTCAGTATGTCAGTCTTCTTTTTTTTTTTTTTTTTTTGAAAGGTTTTCGCTATAGGGCGCGTGCGCTCGCCAGACAGAGAGAGAGACATAGAGACAGAAAGCGAGAAACTACCCCCCAGGGGGGATGGTCAAGCCGCAATCCCTTCTCCTCCATTCTCCTCTCGGGATCTTGGGCATACACGCACTCGCGCCCGGCGTGAGTTTTAAGCCGCCGGGTCCGGGACGCGAACCGCGGTCGACTACGTGGGAGTCCAGCGACATAGCCATTACGCTAACTGCTGGTTCCCATGTCAGTCTTCTTATTGGTAGAAAATAATAAAAGAGATAACATTTCCCATTAACTTCAAAGTACTGTAATGATTATTAAATAAAACAATATATATATAAAATATTTAGCATTATCCCCAGTACTCAATAAATGTTTAATGCAAGCAGGTTTTAACCACAACAATAACACCAACAATAATATTGCTGCATGATGTGGAATCTTGATTCAATCATTAAAAAAAGAAAAGATTTCAATTGACAGAGACAAAAAGACAAAAATATTGTAAGTCTGAGCCAGCTCATGACATGATGGTTAAGGCGACTGAATCACAAATGGCTGAGTAAGCAGTTCAAGTCCAGACCCAGAAGCTTGAGAAACATGCAAATATGCCGAGTACGTGTGTGTGCATGCCCAAAATCCCAGCAGGAGGGAGAAATGAAGGAAAAGGAATTGTGATGTGACCAATTCCTATAGCGAGTGCTTTTTCATGTTCTGGCTTTTTCTCCCTCCTTCTCTCTCTCTTCCCCACTCCACTCTCACCCCCACAGCAAGTGCACAAGCCTCTAGCAAAAATCTGAACAAAATAAAAAATTGGAAATCCATCAATGATATGAGATATGAAGGTCTAATTATAATTCTTACTTTTTTCATGGCTCTGCTCACTAACCTGCTACAATGATACTTATAAAGAAACAGATGAGTTTCTCAAATTTAGTGTTGTCACCATGGGCTTTTTCTAGCTCCTAAGTGATTTCAGCTGTAATGTTTCTAAAAGGATTATACTTGTTAGATGCAAGACACACAGAGTGACGATGGTTCATTCTCTGAATACATTTTGAAGTGAGCAAACATTAAAATTCTATGAAAACAAAATAAGTCCCTGTTCAGAACACAGCCTTAATTCAAATTAGTCAATTTGTTTGACCACGACACCATATGAAAATCCAACCCATTCCTTCTCTAAAACCACTGTCTTTGATTTGGTAATCCTTAAAAATTTACACTGTAAACAAACACTGAAGGAATGGAGAAAAGTTCAGACTGCCTTCTCTCCTCTCATTCCCATCAAAAGTTTGAAGACACCTGCCACCTGTCAAATTGTTTTTGACTCACATGTACAGAACAAGTTCACGCAGTGAACTATTCAGCAGTAACAAGAGATGACAAATTCTTCAGAGATGCCTTAGCAGCTCACTGTTCACTTTGGAGAGCAGAAAATGATTAGAAGTGGGGGTCAATTTTGTAGGCTGGATTTCTTATCTAAAGGTTAAAATAAGTAAACAGATAAATAAATCCAAAGATTATGCTTAAAGGGTCACATTACATAAAGTAATGTACTGTCAATGAAAGTTCTTAATAAAGAGAGATTAATTAAATGTTCACATAATGAATAGAAAAGTAGTTTAGTATAGGAATGAATATGATTTATATAATGTGTTTATATAATGAAAGGTAAAAGAGAGATTATTGGACCAGCCAGTGGTGTGGTAGTTAAGGTAACTGGATTCCAAATGACTGTGCAGTTAGAGTCCTAGATTGGCCAGTTTGAAAATCACACTATGTGTGCATATGTGCTCAAAATCTCTAGAGGAGGAGAGATGAAGGAGAAGGGATTGTGGTGTGACCTTCCCCATGGGAAATACCTTCTCACTCCCACCTCACTGCCCCTCAGACTCTAGTGAGTACATATGCCCTCTGGAAAAGTTTTAAAATTTAAAAAAAGATGTGACCAATGGATGCTTTAATAGTTATACTGCAGGACTCCCACGTGGTCGACCTCGATTCAAGTCTTGAACCCACCGGCTTATAACTCATGCTGGGCATGTGTACGTGTCTGCCCAAAATCCTGAGAGGAGAATGGAGTTGAAAGGATTGTGGTGTGGCCATCCTCCCTGGGAGGTGATTTCTTGCTTACTGTCTCTCTGTCTGTCTCTCTGATGAGTGCATGTGCCCTATAGCAGAAGTCTCTATTAAAGAAAAACATTTGAGAAAAGAAAAGAAAAAAGAGAGAGAGATCTTTTCTACACAAAGCATGAAATATAACAAACTATGATTTCCCACATTGAGTAACTCTTAACCAAATAAATGCTTAGAGGAAAACCACTGAAAATTACCTTTGTGGGCAAACAAGTTAAGATTCTGCATATTATAGGCCCCTCTTGCAGATTATAATGTGTGTTAGCAAAAAATGTTGTTTATAAATCTGAAATTAAAATAATCTATTGAGTCATTGGGAAAGTCATGATGCGTTTCTGCATAGAAAAGCACATCATGACTTTTCCAACAACCTAATAGGTAAATGTTTCTAAATATACTCATTTCAAAATTTAGTTACCAGGGATTCTTTTCATCTCTCTCTATACATGACCTGTATTAACATCTTGTGAAACTAGAATTTTACAAAACCTTGGAAATGAAGTTGGTCAAGAAAGACATCAAGGCAAGAAGAAAAACAGGAATACAAATAATACCCTATGGCCTGCACTTTCTGCCTTATGAAAGTGTGAACAACACTTAAAATGCCATTGAAAAATGAATTCAGGTTTGATAGGAGAGGGTAACATGGCTGGGAGAATCTGGCTTTTCTTTTTAGATGAAGAGAATAGCATTTATTAGCAAGAGCTAGAAGCTAGAGAAGTAAACACAGAACACCATAAGGAAATTATCAATTTTCTATTTTGTTTTGCATGCAGAATAGTCTTCATGAATACATAATAGTTAGGCTAGAAAAGTAGCTTGGCAAAGGAGTGTATATAAAATGAAATAGGCCTTGAATGGAAAACTGGAAATAATCTCTCTCTCAACTGGTGGGTGTATAATCTTCTTATGCTCCATCCACACAACTTACTGAGAAATAAGAGCAACACACTACTGATGCATGAAACAATACAGATCAATATCAAAATCACTATGTTAAACTAAAGAAGCCAAACACACAAGCTAAACATGCTGAGAATAGATGTCCTTGTCTTTTTCCCAATCTCAGGGAACAGTGTGCAATATGTATTTAATCAAGCAGAATTATTTTATCTCGTACTTTTGTTTGCAACCTCCTTTATCAGATTGAAAAAGTTGTCCTCTACTTCAAGTACAGTCATGTGCTGCTTAACAAGGATACGCTTTCAGAAATGCATTGTTAGGCGACTGTTGTGCAAACATCATGGAGTGTACACATGGCAAAAACCTAGATGCTGTAGCATACTCCATACCCAGGCTATATGTAGAGACTATTGCTCCTGGTCTACACACCTGTACAGCTTGTTACTACACTGAATACCATAGGTGATTGAGTATAATAGTTAGTATTTGTGTATCTGAACATTGAAAATGTAAACTATAACATAAAGGATAAAAAATGGTACACTATACCAGCCACTTACCATGAATGGAGCTTGTAGGACTGGAAGTGACTCAAGATGAGTAAGTAAGTGAGTGGTGAGTGAATGTGAAGGTCTAGAGTCTACTACTGTAGACTTTATAAATATTATACACTTAGGCATCACTAAATTAATAAAAATTATTTTTCTTCAGTAATAAATTAACCTGAAATTACTTTAGCATTTTACTTTAAAAACTTTTCTCTCTAACTTTTTGACTCCTTTGTAATCATATAACTTAAACACAATTACATTGTAGAGCTGTGCAAAAAAATATTTTCTTTTTTATATGTCCTTGTTCTTTAAATGTGCTTTCTATTTTTAGTATCTTATTTAATAATTTTTTTACTTTTTAACTTTTTCATTAAAAATGAAAACACAAATACATACTTTAGCATAAACAGGGTCATAATCATCATTATCACTGTCTTCCCCCTCCACATCTTGTCCTACCAGAAGGATCATGATGAACAAAACAACACGAGATCAAATTAAGCACAAGAGAAAGTGATGTAACCAAGAGACTTGGTCTCTTGTGTACGCAAGATGTATGAGGCTGCTGTTGGTATACCCAGCATACTGTTTTACAATAAACTAAAAAAAAAATACATGAGTACACTAAAACATAAGAAGTATAATGCAGTAAATACATAAATCAGTAATATAGTTACTTGTTATAATTATCAAGTACTACGTATGTACTGTATGAAATTAGATATGCCATACTTTTCCACTACTGCCAAAACGATAGGTTTGTTTGCACTAGCATCACCACAGGCCTGTGAGTTATGAGGTTGCATGGCAATATTAAGATGGCTACAATGTCCCTAGGTACCAGGAATATTTTAGCTCCTTTATGATCTTATGGGACTACCATTATACAGGCTGACTTTCATTGTTGACTCATTGACTAACTTGTCTTTATGCAGCAAAAGACTGTAAATACATTCAGGTCAACCAAGGGTATAAGTAAGGTAACACTTTGCGACACAGCAGCCATAAAAGAAGGTCTTAGGTTCACATATCAAGGTCTCCCTGCACACCTGATCATGTACACCTAATTCTCATAATCCTCGCTGGCCGGGGATGGGAGAGGATCAGAGCATGAAGACCCCACTGGGGGTTTCTCTCTCCCTCTCTCTGTCTCTCTTGCTGTCTCTTTTGTTCATAAATAAATAGCTACACTTATTTTTTCTTAAAGACTATTTATTATGTATGTTTATCTCATTCTAACAAATGCTTCTCTTTATCTATTGAAAATCTTTTTATTTAGTAATAATGGATTTTAAATTAAACTAAATTTCCTTATTTGGAATAGACCCAATTTGGCAATGTTATATATTTTAAGATTTAATTTACTAGCATTTTGCTTAATAATTTTATGTTTATGCTCATAAGAGATAATTTTTTTTAATATTATATTTTATTTTGTTGGTGTTATGATGAATTATGATAGCTTTATAAAATAAGGAAAAGAATTTTTCCCTTTATTTGATTAAAGTAATCTTTTCTGCTTTAAATTTTTGGTACTATGTACAAGTATGTGTCAAATATAATAACAATAAAAATTAATTTACCATATTAAAACAAATATTTGGCCAAATCTATCAGAAAGTCATTGCAGCTTGGAGGTTTTGTTTTTATTTTGTTTCTTTTTGATGAAATAATATTTAATTATGGGTTCATTTTTTCATTTTAATTTTTTATTTTCTGTGTCGAGAGCAATGTGCATGTGAAATAGAGCTAGAAAAGCACCCTCAGCAGTGTCTGGTCACACCTAGTCCTCTCCTCCAGTCCTCTGCTTCATTAGAATCTTGGGCAGGCATCTGCCCAGCCCTCAAGCTGTTCGTTTGACCAGGCCATTGATTCAAAGTGGCCCTCAGCCATGTGGCTTCTGGCACTGCTGTCCAGTTTGCTACAGACTCTACCACCAAGGTTAGGCCTTTTGTTTGTTTGTTTTAACAGATAAAAGGTAATTCTTTTTTTAAAATTATTTTTCTTCTGTCATTTTTATTGAGTTTCATTTTGCAAAACAAAATATCAATTATCTTTAAGGCTGTTAAATGTCATTAGTGTTCATAATTCCTTTTACAATTCTTTCAATGACTTTAGGATCTGATGTGATATCCCTAGTTGCCTACGCTATTCCACATTCAGCACAATATTTGAAGAGAATCGGATCAGCACACAGAAAAGCTAGATTGTACTTTGCCCTCCTGCAAGTTCGATTCTGCATGATGGTTCATAAGCAGCCAGGAAAAGCTCTGATTTTTTATTTACTTATTTGTTTTGCATCAGCATAATATATTTTGCCTAAACATTCCACAAACAGACAACTGCCTGGAACAGGAAAGTGGTTAACTTCTCCTACCTAGAAAGATGTCGTAACTTTTTGAAATTTGATCTTTTTATGTTTCTTTGTATTCTTAGCTCTCAAATAGATCAATAAAATCCTACCATCCAGTTCTCGGCAATGAGAGGAAACTGAGATCTTTAGGGAATTAGCTGATGCTTGTGTTGGAGCAGGAAATCTACAAGATGAACTGGCACATCTAAGAGCCACGGAACGTATACAAGCACTAAACAGTGGTATCTTACATTAATGAGGATTTGTCAGATGGCTATATGAGCCCACTGATAAAACTTCCAATGGCCAAATCTAGAGCAATGTGAACAAAATCAGTAAAGTGGTAATTGCTTACAGCCCAAAGTATAAAAGAAATACCCATGAGTTCATAGTGTTATAAATTTTTGAAAAAAAATGCATAAAGGAAAGAGAAGAGAGAAACACTCCTGTGCAGAAGAATTTCAAATAATTTCTGAAGAGACTCTACCCTCAAGGAAAGATAACTTTTTACTCTTTAAGCTAGGGATGTGCATAGTGACATCCTTCCATAGACGCCAGCACAGGAAGGAAGTGAAAAAGACGAACGTTGCAGTGGAGGAACTGACAGACACCAGCTCACTCAGGTGATCACGGTCAACGTTCACAGTGGGAAAGTGTTTTCCTTCAAAAAATACATAACCCCGGGACCAGCAGTTAGCGTAATGGCTATGTCGCTGGACTCCCACGTAGTCGACCGCGGTTCGAGTCCCGGACCCGGCGGCTTAAACTCACGCCGGGCGCGTGTGCGTGCGTGCCCAAGATCCCGAGAGGAGAATGGAGGAGAAGGGATTGCGGCGTGGCCATCCCCCCTGGGGGGTGATTTCCTGCTTTCTGTCTCTCTGTCTCTCTCTGTCTGTCTGGCGAGCGCACGCGCCCTATAGCAAAAACCTCTCCAAAAAAAAAGAAAAAAAAGAAAAAAAAAGAAAAAAATACATAACCCCAAAGTGATCATGATAAAAATGTCAGACAAATTCCAACAGAAGCATCCTGCAAAGCACCTGACCATATTCCTCAGAACTGTTGAGATTAATCAAAAACATAGAGAACATGAAGAGCTGTCACAGCCAAAAGGCAGGTAAGGGGACTTGACAACTAAATATAATGTGGTGCCTTGAGTGAACTCCTGGAACAGAAAAAAAGGTATTAAATGAAAACTAAGAAAGTCTGGATAAACTATGGATTCTAGATATGAATAATCTGTCAATATTGGTTCACTAATTGTAAAAAATGTACCATGCTAATGTCAGTTGTTAATGAGAGGTGAAATTAGGTACATGGATTATGGGAACTCTCTTTAATATCTTCCCAATTTGATGTAAATCTAAAAATGTTCCTAAAAATGTCTATTTTTGTATCCATTCACCAGTATTTTTTATTTCCCGCCTCTGTACCTGTTACTCTAGTAATCATTATTCCATCTTTTATTACTTTGAAGTCATTTTACTTAGTTTCCATATATGAAGGAGATCAAGCAGCATTTCTCTTTTTGTGCTTGGCTTATTTCACTTAACATAATGGCCTCTGGGCTTGTTCATGTTTTCTCAAGTGACAAGATTTGATTCTCTTTAATGGCCAAATAATATTCCATTGTATAGATAAGCTACATTTTTAAAATTCATTCAGCTGTGATGGATGTTTATGTTGACATGTAGCTTATCTATTCTGAAAAGTGCTATAATAAAATTGGCATGCAGATTTCTCTATGACATATTGATTTCCTTTTCTTTGGCTATTTGCCCAGTAGTGGGGTTGCTGGATGATACAATAGTTCTATTTTTAGTTTTTCAAGAAGACTCTTTCTTTTTTTTTGGAGAGTTTTTTGCTATAGGGCGCGTGCACTCACCAGACAGGCAGAGAGACAGAGAGATAGAAAGCAAGAAATCACCCCCCAGGGGGGATGGCCATGCCACAATCCCTTCTCCTCCATTCTCCTCTCGGGATCCTGGGCACGCACGCACACGCGCCCGGCGTGAGTTTAAGCCACCGGGTCCAGGACGCAAATCGCGGTCAACTACGTGGGAGTCCAGTGACATAGCCATTACGCTAACTGCTGGTCCCTCAAGAAGACTCTTTGGTTTTACACAATGGCTATCAGATAAGAGGAAGAAGAGCGAGTGTTATATAGTACAGTAGAGTAACTAGTTAACAATAACTTATTGTATATTTCAGATTAGCTGAAAGAGGGGATTTTGAATGCTCCCAACACAAAGTAATGATATGTTTGAGATGATGGATATGCTGAGACCCTGGTTTGATCATTATACTTTGGATTCATGAACTGAAAAATTGCTCTGTATCTCACAAATATGAAGTGATGTATTAATTTAAAAATTGTTAAGTTAAAAATATTTTAAATTGCATTTTAAAAAGTAAAAATAAAATCAGTTATTTTATATTTCATCTGTGTTTTTCTTTTTGGGGGGAGGGAGCCATTGTTAAGGAATTTGTGTCGAAGCCATTTTACAGTCTGTTGATATTTGTTTTACTGGTTTAATATTTATTTTTAATATTTACTCAGCTTTCTTCACAGCATTTGTTGAATAATTCATATTTTTCTTTCATGAGCTTTCTGTTTTATTTATCAGCTCTTAATGTCTTATATAATTAAATCAATCAAGTAGGGCTTATAGGGCTCCTTAAGCCACCTCACATTCCAGCCAGTCTGGCACCTACATTAGCCATTTAACTTTTCATTTTGAAATATCTTATAAGAAAACAAAACATCATTGGTCCTCACACATACATCTCTCAACACAAAACGACTCTTGACTCCAATTTCTATCTCTAAAACCTAATGCCTTCATACTCCTCATCACAGACATGCAATGTTTCCAAAACTCAGTGGTTCACAGACTATTTCAGTTTTTCTTTTAAGACTTTTTTTCAACTTAGTATTTCACAAAACAACTATTTATAAATTACTGACATAAAGTTAATTAAAATTAAGTATGCATATACGTGTGTCTTCTTCACTCAGCTAGTAATAATCCCTTTCATCTTTGCCCGTGAACACAGCAATGACTTCTAACTTTTGAAAAGAAAAATACAAGAACTGCAGTTAATTTTATACCAGAAAAGTTTTCCTTTAAAGCATGATTTTAAAGAACAGGCTACAAATTCAAGTGAGAACAATTTATACATACATCTCAAGATACCATTTGTCATGTATTGATATAAGAGTTATAAAAAATATTTCACTCTCTAGATGGTAGACTCACTGAGAAGTTCTTGCAACTATATATCGATTCTTTAATGCATTCATTTCCTTTAACTCTACTCACTTGTCTTAATCTGGCTTCTTACAGTAAAAATTTAATCACAGTTGTTTATTGGCTGACTACCTTGTAGTCTTTTAAATTTTCAAGGACTTCTGATTAATATCTAAGATATTTTAGTAACCAATGACCTTGGAAGTTACATAGACAACTTTTTTAATTAGAGATTTTTATTATTGTTTTGTAATGCTATTCTTCCCCCAGAGATACTAAGTAACACTGTTCAAGGAAGATACTCACCTTCTACACTATACTTTACACATTACATGTCAATAAGAAGTTAAATTGGATGAAATATTTTTTAAAATTTATTTATTTATTTTTATTATTTTTTTTAATTTTGCTATACAGTGTGTGTACTCACCAGAAAGAAGTAAAGTGGGAAAATGAGACAGCACTCCCCAGAGTACATGGCCACACTGCAATCTTTCTCCTCTGTTCTCCTACAGAAATTTTAGGCATTCGCACACTCATGTCTTGTGTGATTTTTCAAGCTGCCAGGTCTGGGCCTTGAGCCCTAGAGTTGATCATGAGCGATTCAGCACCGTAACCTCTGTGCCACCTGCTGGACAGGTAATTAAAAAAATAATAATCTTTAGCTTAGGTTTCCAAGTAATTACCAGAGAAATGTGCTTTTACAAACTGAACAAGACCATTTAAAGAACTTTCTGTTTTTCTTAAGATAGTTTGGTAAGTGCTGAGATGAAATAGATGAAAGAGGCTTGAGTATATGCTTTTGCTTGGGACTATTAAAACCTAAGAATTGCACTCTGTATTACATAGAAAGGAAGGTCAAACTTGCGAACTTGATCAAAGCACAGACGATAATTAGGAAAGAATACACATCAAGAGGAAATGTGCCTGTGCTACTGTCAGCGGAGATGACTTAGACAGCTCCCCAGACTGCCTGCTGGAGTTGACCCTGGAATGGAAAGAGGACGAGACAGGTGACTGGGCCTTAGCCATGGCAAGTGTAAGATACTGCATATTATTTATCAATACCTTCTTATTGAAGGGAGAGGCAGAAAGGTGAAATATGGCTTGGCTTTCTCCATTTTGAAAGCAAGAGAAAGAAATGAATCTATTTTCCTGACCAATCATAGGTATTCCACCCACCAATAAACATGGCCAACTTGTGCTTTCACTTCTGACTACAGTGTTGTTGTTGTTGTTGTTATTCTAGGAAAGAACAAGGTAGAATTCAGAATAGGAGAGAATAAGTTACTAAAAGTTCTTCCTCTAGCACTCAATACTACTTTAATACTGTTTCCCTTCTCTTTTTGGCACAAGAGTTATTCAAACCATTTATCAAAGTCACCACTGAACTGTGAATCTATAAACATGGACTTCAGTTTTCTTCATCTGTAACATGAGAAGGCTGGACAAGTTTTACAAGTGTCTTCCAGCTTCCTGCACTTGGCATGACCGCTCAGCACATACCTGCTACTGCAAGTGAACAGTCTGGTTTGTTCCTGCTCAGAAGTGCTGTCCTGACCTAGCTTCTAGGTAACCTGACTGTGGCCAGCCTGGTCAAGGACTCACGTGCTGTGCACTGCATCCCCTCCCTATTGTTCATCTTGGTGAGCAACTTCAAGAGGGTGGCAACTACAGGTGCCCAGCATCAGTAAATGTATTTTTAGCTCAAATTCCCTTCTGCTGCTCTGCTGCCTTTCATGTTCAGAAGGCGCCCCCAGCACTCATTGGGGCACTTAGCAGCACTTTTTCAACACTTCTGCTATCGGGCACGATCCCCAAGCACAGCATGCTGGCTATTGCCTCCATGCTACTGGTGGCCAGCTCACAATGGAAAGTCACAATGTTGAGAGTCCTGGAAGGAAACTCTAGGACACAATTCTTCTCCATGTAAATGTGCCTAAGATTTTGTTAAAGATTTGTCAAGCAGCCAGAAGAAGAAATTGTTCCTCTAATCATGGAATCACGTGCAGGAGAGGTGGAGGCCTGAATCTAAGGGGGAAAAAATGAAAAATAGAAAAGACTCCTTAGGAGCCTCTTGCACAAGATTAGCACTCTAGAAGTGCATGAAAATAGTTTTGAGATGTTTGTTTGTTTTTCTTTTCTTAGGTTTTAATGCCAGAATCCACATGCCAATGCATGAGAAAGGGAAAGAGAGACAAAGAGCAAACACATCCCTAAGTGTGGTCTGATCATACTATGATCACTTTTCCTCCAATTCTCCATCCTATCAGGATCCTGGGTATGTACATATGTGCCTGAAATATTTTTCCAGCCAATGAGCCTAAGACTTGAACTTGATCATCCATCTGCTCTCCAGCTTTGTGCAATGCCTGACCTCTACCCGATGGTGCTTGCTCAAATAAAACCAGTGTTGAGGATTACCCACAGGGATTTTATAAGAAATATCAAATGTGGTCTTAAAGTATAAGTATATAATTTTTTAATTTAAATTTTGGTAAACTACACACAGACTGAAATTTACCATGTTAACCATTCTTAAGTGTACAGTTCAGTGTGTTAAGTGCATTGACATTACTGTGTGACCAACCTTTAGAATTCTTTTCATCTCATAAAATCGAAACTCTATGACCATTAAAAACTTCCCATTTCCCCTCCCCCAAAACCTGGCAACCACCATGCTATTTTCTATTTGTAGGAATTTAGCTATTCTCGGTATCCTATATAAGTGGAATTATACAGTATTTGTGTGTCTATAACTGGCTTATTTCACATAGCATAGTATCCTTAAAGTTCACCCACATTGAAGCATGAGTCAAAATTCTCTTCCTTTTAAAGGCTCAATATTATTCCGTTGTATGTATAATATATTTTGTTCATCCATTCATTTGTTCTTAGACACAGATTACTTCTACTTATTAGCTACTATAAATAACACCACCAGGATAATAGGTATACAGATATGTCTTCAAAATTTGCTTTCAATTATTTTGGGTACATACATCAGAAATTAAATTGTTCAGTCATATGGTACTCTATTTTTAACTTTGAGGAATCACCAGTATGAGAGTGCTATGGTCTGGGACCAGCAGTTAGCGTAATGGTTATGTCACTGGACTCCCATGTGGTTGACCGCAGTTCGAGTTTCGGACCCGGTGGTTTAAAACTCACGTGGTGTGCATGTGCATGCATGCCCAAGATTCCAAGAGGAGAATGGAGGAGAAAGGATTGCGGCATGGCCATCCCCCCGGGGGGTGATTTCTTGCTTTCTGTCTCTGTGTCTTTCTCTCTTTTTCTGGCGAGCGCACGCGTCCTATAGTGAAAGACCTCTAAAAAAGAAAAAAAAAAAAAAAGAGAGTGCTATGATCTAAATGCATGTGTGCCTCCAAAATTTATATATTGAAATACTAAGCCCCCAAGGTGAAGATATTACAAGATGGAGCCTCTGGAAGGTGACAAGGTCATGAGGAATTAAGAGCCCTTATGAAGGAGGCCCCAGAGAGACCTCTCACTATATCTGCCCTGTGATGGCACAGAGAGAATGTAGTCATTTGGGAGGAAGTAGATCTTTCCCTGGAAAGGAATCTGTTGATGCTTTGATCTTGAACTTCTCAACCACCAGAACTGTGAGAAATAAAGTTTTACTTTTAAACCGCCCAGTCCTGTTATTTAGCCATAGCAGCCCAAATTGACTAAGACAGCGAATGTATTTTGCAGATATTATGAGCTTCATAGGTTTGGTTCTACAACGCTTGAAGCAGATGCTCCTGTAACACCTGAACAAACTGTTCGTGAAGTTTGATGAATTATCTACAGAGAACTGCTGGAGCCAGCTAAAGATCTGTGAGTGTTATTAATATTATATAAGGGCTGAACAAGCCCAAGGCAGAGCGGGGCCACTGAGGTATGGTAATGAGGCTGACCATGATTGACATCATTTCCACCGTGGAACTCAATATGAAAGAGACACTGTACAGACAGAGAGTTCTTTCGGATGCTGGCAATGTAGAAATGGCAATGCAATGTAGCACAGTAAGGGGACCCTTTCAGGTCTTGTGGAATCCAGACATCTGCCAATGCAGATTCATAGGTAGGATCAAAAAGATAATACTAGTTTCTCAACGAGGTTGTAAGAATGAATGAAAATGGAGTTTTTACAGAAATAGCTTATTAAAACTTGAAATTTTAAAATATTAATTGTACACCTCAGTCATATATATATATATATATATATATATATATGTGTGTGTGTGTGTGTGTGTGTGTGTGTGTGTGTATGTGTTTTCTAGGAACAATTTTTTCAATAATCAGGTGAAATTCACAATTTCACAAAATTCACAAAGGTGAAATTCAAACTGTGAACTCAACCTGCCTGTCTGGCAAAGATGACATCAAGCAGACCACATAGAAAGTGACCTCAGAAGAGCTCAAGGACTGTGGTCATATACCTAATCCTGATGTCAACAAAAATAAACCCGTTACTTGATACAAGCCCACAAAACAAGTTCCTACAAAGACAACTTTAATTTCCGCACCAAAAGTACAAAGAGTAACAGAGCTATCCTTCACACTAAGATGAATATTGACTAGAAACAGTTCCCTCAGTGATTCTTAGAAACCTTATTTCGTCCAAAAATACTTTCTAATATTCTCAGATAACTTATTGTCATGCATACACTTTTTTTTTCCAGAACACATGTGTGCATGCAACACAAATTCAGAATGCCTACAGCTCAGATGACTGTGTTTTTATATTTTCCCAGATGTTGTAGTCTTATCTGAGTGGATCAAGAGTGTGAGATTGCTCCACCTGGACTTGAAACAAAGTCCTGCTAGTAACCTACTAATCTTATTTTCTGCAGGAAGAAATAAAGCACCACCCTGGGATGGAATACAATAAAACTTACTTACTTGCTATGACTATGGGCTATCCTGATTCTGTTTCTATTCCTACAGGAGTGCTCCCTGACCAAAATGATGCTTCTAATTTTGGCTATCATATTATAAATTATCATTTAGAACTCAGCAGGTATGAAAAAGCAGTTAGGATGGCAATTGTTTTACTTAAGTCTATGTCAGTTAATAGACTGTGTTCCTGTGCTTCAGCCCTCTGCGGTAGACATGGGAATTTGGAGTTGTGTCTGGCCTATCCCTGAGTTCTGTAGGCAGAAGTAGAAGTGATTTATAGAAAGAGAATCCAAATAATAAAAGATTTGTTTCAATCTTTGTGCCATATTTGTGTGATTTTCTCCACACTAAACCCAGGAACATGTTTTCCTATTAACAATTATATCCAAAAATGGATGCAACTTTTGTTTCTGCCCACCACTTTGGTCACTTCAGCATCAAAGTCAATGATAATCGCATGGGGACAGAATGTTTGTGTCACCTGACTGAATCATCACAGATTTTTATGAGTTCATGGGCAAATATTTGTATAAGATCTTAGAGATCAAGGTCATGGTAATACCCTCAACAAAGTAAAAGCAATGTGACTCATGTCAAGGTTCAGGTCAAGGATGCAATGTCATCTTACCTTAAATCTGCTGATTATGCCGGTAAGGTGACTCTGACCTCATTCTTGGCTTGGGATTTTGGTCACATGGTTCTAGACTGAACAGGTTCTGAAGATCTTAATATACTTTTAGTAAAAACTACCAAATTTCCAATATAAGACTCAGTACTAAGATTTAAGCCAAAAATGCAAGCAATTGAAAATGCTCATAGGATTTTTTTTTTTTTTTGAGAGTTTTTTTGCTATAGGGCGCATGCGCTCGCCAGACAGGCAGAGAGACACAGAAAGACAGAAAGCGAGATATCACCCCCCAGGGGGGATGGCCACACCGCAATCCCTTCTCTTCCATTCTCCTCTTGGGATCTTGGGCACGCACGCATACGCGCCTGGCGTGAGTTTTAAGCCACCGGGTCCGGGACGCGAACTGTGGTCCACTACGTGGGAGTCCAGTGACATAGCCATTGCGCTAACTGCTGGTCTCGCTCATAGGTTTTAAGAAAATACAATATGTAGTTGTTTTATGAGGGAAAGTTAGCTTCAAGTAAAAGGCAAATACCTTTTTAGTTTCTTAAAGAGAAGAGCTGATGAAAATGGATTCAATTAGATTGAATTTTTAAAAGAATTTGTTATAGCACCTGTGTACTGGAGGGAGAGAGAGAAAGAGAAAGGGACAAAGTGAAAAATTACTCCCCGTTAGGGAAGATGGCCACACTGCTATGCCTTCTCCTCCATTCTCTTCTCAGAATTTTGAGCCTGCTCCCACACACACTTAGTATGTTTTTAAGTCACTAGGTCTGGGACTCCAACTGAATAGTTGACCATGTGATATCCAGCTGCCTTAATCACCTGCTGGCCTACTTTTGTCTCCTTTTAATCTCCATCTATTATAAAATGTTGCCACTTTCTTAACCCTGTTATTTCATTACCTCTACAGAATAATGGTGAAACCACAACTGGGTAGTCTTGTATTAGAATCAGTACCCACCATGTTGATTTATAAGACACTTCATTGGATAATAATGAATTAATATTGCCTTTGGACAGATCTTATGTCAAAAACCTGAAAATATCATGCAAAATATTTTAGTACATTGTGTTGCTGATAACAAAAATACCTCAGTCTGGGCAATGTAGACAGTTAGAGGGAAAGTAAGAAATCACCCCCAAGGAAGGATGGCCATGCCATAATCTCTACTTCTCTATTTCCTCCTTAGATTTTTTTGGGGGCACTCACACACATGTGCTCAGTATGATTTTCAAGCCACCAGGTCCGAGACTCAAACTATGATTGGCCAAGTAGGAGTCCAATGACTTAACCACGCTATCTGCTTAATTAACCTCCAAGAATAGAAGTTAATTTAGCCATGGTTCTTGAAGCTCTAAAATGAAGTGACCATATCTGGCGAGGGTCTTCTTGTTGGTGGGAACTCTGCAGAGTCCTGAGGTAGCCCGGGGTATCACATGGAGATAAAGAGCAAGAACAGAGTACACGCCCACATTTCTGCTCTTACTATGAAATGACAAGGAGGCAATCATGGAGATCCCACCCTGAGGAACTCATCTGATTCCGGTCATCTCCCAAGGCCTCACCTTCTAGCACTTTATCAGATTAAGGTTCTACTCTGGCTCACCAAATTTCAACCCATTAATTACTAGGAGTCATTCAGGCCATAGTACAGGATTATTGTTAAAACACAACTAAATAGCAAGACATACCTTTGTTTAAGATGTTTTTCTTGGCCATCTTAACTGGGCCCTATACACTCCTTTCTTGGTTTAGGAAAACAATAATATTTAAATATGGCATCTCAATTCTCATTCTGTAATATTGGTTCCTGTCCTTGTATTTATGTGTGTTTGTATGTATACTGTGCATGATGATTTTTCTTTCCCAATCGTGTTGACAAATTAAATTAAATTAAAATAATTGCATTTAATAACTTTATTATATAAAGTAAAATATTCTAAAAGTTAAGAATTAATTTTTTTTTTTTTGGGGGGGGGAGAGGTTTTTCGCTATAGGGCGCGTGCGCTCGCCAGACAGACAGAGAGAGACATAGAGACAGAAAGCGAGAAATCACCCCCCAGGGGGGATGGTCACGCCGCAATCCCTTCTCCTCCATTCTCCTCTCGGGATCTTGGGCACGCACGCACACGCGCCCGGCGTGAGTTGTAAGCCACCAGGTCCGAGACGCGAACCGCGGTCGACTACGTGGGAGTCCAGCGACATAGCCATTACGCTAACTGCTGGTTCCCAAGAATTAATTTTTTAAAAAATTTTTGCTACAAAGCATGTGTGCTCACTGAAGAGAAACAGAGAGAGAAAGAGAGAGAGAGAGAGAGAGAGAGAGATCAAGCAAAAGCAAGAGTGTATTCCTAATACAGAATGATCAAGCTGCAATCCTTTCTCCTCCAGTTTTACTTTTGGAATTTTTGACAGGCACATATGATTGTCTGGTATTTTCTCAAGCTCACTGGATCTCGGACTTGAACAGATCAGTCCATCATGTGGGATCCAGCTGCCTTAACTATCATGCCACTGGCTGACCCAACTTAATATTTATTAAAATCATATGACTTGAGTAATTTTCAATAAATAAGAATGTTGTTTATGCGATTATGATAGCGTGTCCTCAGAATTTTCAACGTAGTATCTGATACTCTAGTGAAATAACTGATTAGTTCCACAAAACTTCTAAACCAGGATCAAGCAAAGCAAGAATTAATTGAATACCAAATCAATAATTTGACAGATTTTTGTGCTAAATCAAGCAGGACAGAAATTGTTAAAATATGTGATTTTAATAAACTCCATACAATTGATTCCAGTCAAATTACCTATGGTAAGCTACTTAGTAAACAATGCTATGCACCTGAATTAAAGAAACAAAATTAGCATTTAAGAGAATGTAATCTAATATAAACTTGGACTCACAGAGAGCCTGGATAGTTGTCTGATCCTTTCTATGTTCTTGTGATCCACTGTTTAAAGCTTTGTGCTTTGTAATTTGTCATGGATGAAACAAGAATATCTAAATTATAAAAAATGTTGTAGGGTGACCATTCTACAATTGCTAAAGTGGCTTATAATTAGGATTGCCAAGAACATAATTCTTGAAAGTTACTAAAAAGTATGTTTCCTTCATATGTGGAATCCCTGGAGAAATTTCTAGTGATGGAGGACTCTGTTTTACTAGACAAATTATAAGGCTTATTGCATTATGCCAGAGTGTATTTTCATTAAGTAAAAGAAGTCTTCTATGCCCCCACTGAATGGTAAACATCAAACTTCTTATAATTTAGAACTTGGAGACTGGGTCTTCTAGAAATGACATCAGAGAAAGACTGTCCATAAAACTTATTGGAGGTGATTGTTAAAGGCTTATACCCTACACTGCAGCAAAGCTGCCTGAACCTTAAATTACATGATTTTGACTGGGTAGGCCCATGGAGGCTCTTATTAAAAATGTTTTATAGTTTGATGCTTTATCTTGTGTTCAAACTTTTAACTATTTGTATACAGCCAACTTTGTCCATCAAATGATCTCACTATAGCTGGAATAACCCAAACCTAAGCATAGAACTTATCAACTAAGCTGATATTGTGAAGTTGTAAATTCTGTACAAGCCCATTTATTGTGATGGTTAAAATAGATGACATGACTGCAATGTTCCTGATTTTGTTTATTCTCTTAAGGTTGAAAGGATGACCAAAAAGAGGAGGACTGGGGTGGTGGTGGTGGGGGGGGGGGGGTTCGATGAATTAAATTGACCTAAATTGGCCTCCACTCTTGGGTGATAAGAGCAGTCTCCATATATATATATATAAAACTGCAGTCTAGTTTGACATGCAATCAAGTTGTAACCTAACAAAAGAGTACGCCCTGCTAACCAAATAACTAAGACTCAGCTATCGCAGCAACAAACCTTCAGCCAATCACAGGCTAACAATTGATTAGACCATTTCTATATATGGCAAATGCTAATTCAGACGATCAAGTTGGTTTACGTGTCACTTTCTTTTCTCTGGCTGTGTGTATGTGGTAGGGTGGGACATTCTGAACTCCTATAGGTTCAGAGTGCTGCTGGTTCTAGAAATGGGAGTCTTAGCTTCCTGATCCATGACCTGTACCTTGCTTTCCAGGGAGTGCATGACAATTTGTTATCAAATAAAAAGAGTTTACTCGCTGAATGAAATTCTGTTAAATTTACCCAATCTCATTTTTTTTTTTTTGTTTTATCAGAACCTAAATCAAAGACTAGACAAAGCAACAAGTTGTCTTCACAGGCACCTGATTTACTCTCAAAAGTAAGATTGGAGATGTGCAAATCACTGAACTCTCTTCACTCCATCCTTCACTTCCTATCTCACATAGAGCCATGCAAGAAGCTTAGGGAGACTGTTAGGCTTGTACTTGTGAACTGTGGTCCTTAAGAGCATAGTCCTACATTGTCCTACATTCCCTGGAAAGCAAGGTACAGGCTGTGGACCATCAGCTTAAGACTCCAACAGCTTTGTGACAGTGCATGGGATGGCTAAGAGGGACATTTAATGGACTGACAGCTGTATTTAGAAAAAAATAAACTTTCCATGGCACATTCAGAAGTTGTTTGACATTCTTAGGATATGCATATAAACAATTGTAGATGTGTATGAATTTTGGATTTGTGTAAGCATATACCCATCCCCAAGATGAAATCTGCCTTTATAATCAAGAAGGCTCGGTACCAGCAGTTAGCGTAATGGCTATGACGCTAAACTCTCATGTAGTCGATCGTGGTTCAAGTCCTAGACCCTGTGGCTTAAACTCATGCCAGGCATGTGTGCATGAATGTCCAAGATCCCGAGGGGAGAATGGAGGAGAAGGTATTGAGGCACGGCCATCCCCCCTGGGGAGTGATTTCTTGCTTTTGTCTCTCTCTGTCATTCTGGCGAGCACCCTGTAGCAAAAAAATCTCTCCAAAAAAATAAAGAGAGAATAAAAAAGGATCCAGAACAGACTCAGATCCTCAAAGATAAAACTCAACTTAAAAAGGGAACCAGCAGTTAGCGTAATGGCTATGTTGCTGGACTCCCATGTAGTCGACCACTGTTGGCGTCCTGGACCCAGTGGCTTAAAACTCACGCCGGGCGCATGTGTGTGCGTGCCCAAGATCCCGAGAGGAGAATGGAGGAGAAGGGATTGTGGTGTGACCATCCCCCCTGGGGGGTGATTTCTCGCTTTCTGTCTCTATGTCTCTCTCTCTCTCTCTCTCTGTCTGGCGAGCGCACGCGCCCTATAGCGAAAAACCTCTCAAAAAAAAAAAACAAAAACTCAACTTAAAAAGACTTTTTTTTTTTTTGGAGAGTTTTTTGCCATAGGGCACGTGCGCTTGCCAGACAGAGAGAGACAGAGAGACAGAAAGCAAGAAATCACCTCCCAGGGGGCATAGCCACACCACAATCCCTTCTCCTCTCGGGATCTTGAGCATGTACGCACATGCGCCTGGCATCAGTTTTAAGCCACCGGGTCTGGGATTCGAACTGCTGTCAACTACACGGGAGTCCAGCGACAAAGCCATTATGCTAACTGCTGGTCCCCAAACCTACAAAGACTTTTATAAAGTTTTTTTTCTCTCCCCCCCAAAACAAAACAAAACAAAACAATGTTATAACCTCTTGGACTTTTTATAAACAACAAATATAATTTTCTTTTTAGTGCAAAATACCATCTTGTACAAATAGCATGGCTCTTTAAAATATATGTTTTCAGAATCATATTCCAAATGATAATTTCTAAACATTAAGTCCAACTTCCCCTCTAGAGTTAAATGTCATATTTTCTTCATTTTTTAAAAGAGGTTTTTGCTATAGGGCACGTGTGCTCACCAGAAAGACAGAGACAGAGAGACGGCAAGAAATCACCCCCTAGGGGGATGGCCACAGTGCAATCCCTTCTCCTCCATTTTCCTCTCAGGATCTTGGGCATGCATGCACACGTGCCCGGCATGAGTTTAAACCACTGGGTCCGGGACTCGAACTGTGGTCGACTACATGGGAGTTCAGCGACATAGCCATTACGCTAACTGCTGGTCCCAAATGTCATATTTTCTTATCTGCTGAAAGTTGAGAGGCTCCTGTAGTCTGAAAATTACAAGATAACTCCTGGAGAGGTTTCAGGTTGTTCTTGCATGTGCTCCTTCTAATGTAATTCTTATTATTGTTAAAGTAGTGATTTTTGGGACCTGTGGCATATTCTACACCATGAGTTCACATGACTCCACATAGATACCAAGATTTATGCAATTGGGTGTATTCATCTAATTTAAACCCCTATATGAACAGCACAAGGAACAATGTCTCTCACCTCCTGAATCACTGGTTCTGCTTGGTTAAGTCGGAACCATGGGCTAAGGATTTTCAGATCACTTTTAAAGGGATGCAAGAGTCTTGTTACTTGGGTTGATAAAACAAAACAGACGCTTGTAGTGATTTCTGCATTGTGACAGTTGCAAATCAAAAAGTGGTGGGTGCTCACTGTTTCAGCCCTGGAAAATGTTCAGCCAAGCCTCTATAGAATAACCATTTTAAATTTTAGAATTAGGTAAAAAGATCATGTCATTGGACCTCCAGAATACCAGAAAGATATATTACTTAAGATGGGTCATCCACTATGTAGAGTCAATTACTATATTGATATTGCTGCCACTGAATTTCATTCAGTCCTGTTCTTTAGTAAAAAAAAAACAAAAAAAAAAACAAAAAAAAAACACAGGTCAGCAGGTGGTATAGAGATTAAGGTTCTGGACTCCCACATGGTCAACCATGATTTGAGTCCCAGACCCGGTGGCTTAAAACTCATGCCAGGGGGACCAGCAGTTGGCATAATGGCTATGTCACTGGACTCCCATGCAATCAACAATGTCAAGTCCTGGACCCAGTGGCTTAAACTCAGGCAAGGTGCATGTGTGTGCATGCCCAAGATCGCGAGAGAATAGAGAAGAAGGGATTGACGTGTGGCCATCCCCCCTGGTGGGGGGGTGATTTCTCACTCTCTGTGTCTCTGTCTCTCTCTGTCTTTATGGCGAGTACATGTGCCATATAACAAAAATCCTTTCAAAAAAAAAAAACTCATGCCAAGAACATGTGTGTGCATGCCTAGGTTCCCAGAGGAGAATAGAGATGAGATTGTGGTGTGCCCAATCCTCTTTAGAGGTGATTCCTTACTTTCTCTGTCTCTGTAGTGAGCACACATGATATATAGCAAAATTCTCTCTTAAAAAATTTTAAAATAAAAATTAAGAAATTATAAAAAACAGACTAGATAATTCTGATATTAATGTAATATTCTTTCATTAGCACCTCTTGATAATGTTAGTTGCATTAAATTTGTACTTTTCCAAGGCTTTTCCACTGGCTCATTTATGGTAATGCAACTTTGCTCCTTATAATATACAAAAAGGTTCTTTTTAAATCTGTAACAACATTGGTTTAAGAAGGTAAACCTTGTGAGAAAGATCGAAACTGAGTGTGTGTTGGGAACCAGCAGTTAGCATAATGGCTATGTCGCTGGACTCCCACGTAGTCGACCGTGGTTCGAGTCCCGGACCCGGTGACTTAAAACTCACGCCGGGCGCGTGTGCGTGCGTGCCCAAGATCCCGAGAGGAGAATGGAGGAGAAGGGATTGCGGTGTGACCATCCCCCCTGGGGGGTGATTTCTCGCTTTCTGTCTCTATGTCTCTCTCTGTCTGTCTGGCGAGCGCACGTGCCCTATAGCAAAAATCTCTCCAAAATAAAAAAAAGAAAAAAAACTGAGTGTGTACATACATGTATAGCTATACATATATGTATGTGTGTGTGTGTGTGTGTGTGTGTGGATATATATATATATATATATATATATATAAAATGTATTATATATACTCAATTATTCATGAACAAATTAATGGATAAATTGAGGAATAAAAAAAGTAAAAATAAAGATAAAATTATAAGAATAAATATATGAATGAATAAATAAAGCAAGCAGAAATGTAATATAGTCAGTACCTGCATGGTGGTGTTCATCTTATGAAAAGGAGGTCAGAAAAAGTGTCTCTGAAATGACCGCATGAGTAAAGTAGGTTCTGTCCAAAAGGGTTAAGAAAGGGAGGCATATGATTTCCTTCAGGAAGCATGTTTCGGGCAGAGGAAACAAAAAGAAGAAAGACCCAAAGGCAGAAGTAGGACATGAATGAAGAGCAGAGGCCATCGTGGCTGGAGCAGATGACGGGGAGAGGTATAGAATATGGGTCGTAATTCCAGAGGAATCAGACTGCATGGGCATTTAGACGCAATACATGATAGGAGATGAAGTTGAAATTCAACCTTTCTTTATTACTCACCATAATTTGTCAGATATTATTTTTCCAGTAGTAAGTGTTCAACTATCCACTATTTTTTATCTTATACTCTCTATTGTCAGTAGTCTCAATTGTTGGGATTAGAGGCCTATAGCTATGAAATAAAATTAACTGTAATTGTTGGTGATTTAGTGTCAGAGACTAATGTCCTTAATTAATTCATCCATTCAATGAATATCCCTAACTAATGTCTGTATGTCTCATGCTATGCTAGGATCCAAACTGTTAACTCTGAGAAGATTGAAACATAATTGTCCCATACTGCTTTTTCATGATTAGCATGGCCATTGGTGTACAAAGCTTAATATGTACTTAATACATAATTAATAAGTGGGGATAAAATGGTGATGTTTATGTAACTGGTGCCCACTTTCATGGAACATGTAGTCAAAAGGGGAGAGTTTTTGGGGAACCAGCAGTTAGCGTAATGGCTATGTCGCTGGACTCCCACGTAGTCGACCACGGTTCGCGTTCCGGACCCGGTGGCTTAAAACTCACGCCAGGCGCGTGTGCGTGCGTGCCCAAGATCCCGAGAGGAGAATGGAGGAGAAGGGATTGCGGCGTGACCATCCCCCCTGGGGGGTGATTTCTCGCTTTCTGTCTCTCTGTCTCTCTCTGTCTGTCTGGCGAGCGCATGCGCCCTATAGCGAAAAAAAAAAAAAAAACCTCTCAAAAAAAAAAGAAAAAAAAAAAAAAAGGGGAGAGTTTTTTTTTTTTTTTTTAAATAAATGATAATAGTATTTAGTCATGAGGGAAAGCTAGCTTTACACTCTTGGTGATTAATCATTGCAGAAGTTAGTAACAAGATAACTACTGTCTAACAAAACAATAACAAAAGTCATCTGAATACCAATCAGTGTTCCTAGAGGAAATTGGAAGGAAAGAATGAAGGGTACTATTCACAGCTATTTATTACTTGTTTACAACATGATTATGCTGAATGCTGAAATGCACCTAACAAAATTAAGTCAACTTTATAAACAGTGCCAGGATGCTTATTGGATTTGTTTCAAAATTTCTCAAAAAATAATCTAAGACTTTGCCAATTTACTACAAAGCTAATTCTATGAATATATCTACAAAACACAAATCTATCATCTCAGCATCTTCACTAAGAACAAGAGTAGGCAAAAAAACTCAGGAGTAATTTCAAAGCAGTTGTTGATTTCTCCCATATTCTTCTCATAGATAATTCATTAAAGGCTTGCCAATGTCAATTCTCAAATCAAAGGCACATTTGTATCTTTAGGTTCTTACATTCAAAAGGAGAAAGGCATGCATGTTTATGTAGGATATGTCATTTCAAGTTATAATTACCTGTCAGCTCTCAGAAAAAAAATGAATATTGAAGGACATAAGCAGACTCACCCGTACAGCAAAAGGCGTTGAATAAGATACCTATTTACTAATGTTAGTATGAATCTAAAATTACTTAATGCTTTTCTTATATACCACATACCGTGACTCAAATATGTCCCCCAAAGTTCTTGTGTTGGAAACTTAATCTTCAAACGTAACAGTGTTAGAAGGTGGTGCCTATGAAAACTGATTGGGTCATGAAGCTCTGCCCTCGTACATGGATTAATACTGCTGGCCTTGGAACCTCCGTGTCTGAGCACCCTGAGAAGACACTCGCCTCTCTCCAGATTAGTCACTCATGGTTGGGCTGGGAGTGAGGGAATTTTCTCAAGAGGAGGAATGTTGTAAAGGCAAGTGTGACCCTCTCTTGCTCTTCTTCCTTCTACCACGGAATTATGCAGCATGTAAACTCTCTCCAGATGCCAGCACCCTTGTATTGGACTTCTCAGCCTTTAGAAACATGAGCCAAAGAAACTTCTGTTGTTTATATACCCAGTCTACAGAATTATGTTATAGCAACAGAAAATGGACTGAGACATCATAAAGGAAAAAAAAAAAGAATCTAGTCAACAGAGTCTTAACTATAAGAAGAAGGGTTTATGGTCTCTAGAGCAGAAGTTGGCAAACTTATTTTGTAAAAGGTCTGACTATAAATCATTCAAGCTATGTAGGCTAAACATTCTCTGTGACAGGTACTCAACTCTATCCTGGTAGTTAAATATAGCCAATGAAAATAAATAGACATGGCTGATAAAACTTTATTTACAAAATAAGGCAGCAGACCTCATTTGGCTCAGGGCCTATACTTTATAGACCTGTGTAAGAGGATACTTAAAGAAGCTCTTGAGGCTTTAAAGGGGTTGCTTATTATTTATCTTATCACAACCAGATACAAAATTCTTTAAGTATTCTAGTATCTCACTTGATAGCATGCTTGGTAAATAAATCCTATTTGTGTGAACTAATTAAAACCTCTAATAAAAAGTCCTACCTGAACTTGCCTTCAGTTGATACATTTGAAGAGACATAAAAAAAATTTTTCTTTTAGATTTTTGCCATGAAGCATGTATGTTCATCAGATGGAGAAAGAAAGAGGAAAAAGTGAGAAATCACCTCTAGGAGGGATATCCATGCCACAATCCCTTCTCCTCCATTCTCCTTTAGAGAGTTTGGGCATGCATGAATGTACATGTACCCAGTATGATTTTCAAAGCCACTGGGTCTGGGCCTTGAACCATGGTCAGGCATGTGAGAGTCTAATGCTCAGTCACCACGCCACCTGCTAGCCGAGAAAATAATTTTTTGAATGGCAGAAATTAATCCATTAAATATATTTGACCAAGAAGGATGAGGGAATCAAGAGCTTTAAATTTTTTCTAGGGGAATCATATGAAATTCACAGAAACAGAAAGTAGATTAAATTGAAAGTCAAGGGAGCTGAATCCTACCATAGGTTTTATATTAAGAGCTCATATGACTTCTATACTTTAACTTTCCTAGGCATTAAAAAATTGGTAAAAGTATGTGAGCTGCATGAACTTTGACATTATTTCGAACTAGAAAAAGTCAATGACATTATGATTGAAGCAGTCTCTTTGATCATCTCGCCAGTAGTAGAAAAGCACTGCACAGGAGCCAATGGTAATTCACAATATAGGAACTCTATTAGGTAGGCCTGCTGTGAATGTTGGAAGATGAAGTTGGTATGGAGTTTTTAACACTTAGAGCAATGTGGTGGAATGCCTTACATGTCATACGTTCCAGACAGAGTCTACTCAGCACTCAGCCAACCAGGAAACACATGTGCAGGGTGGAAAGGTCATGGAAGACCCGCTGCCAATAAGCCAAGGCATTCAACTGCTTGCAAAGTATAAGCAAATATAGTTCACGTCAAAGCATATAAAATTTGACATCTTATACCACTAACATGGTGGTATAAAAAAAATCATGAAAGTATCCATTTTTAAAAATAGTTCATTTGTTCTTTGTTAAATTTGATTATTAATGAGAAAAACGCTGCACTTAACAGTGAACCTAAAATCTAGATAACCCTAACTCAAGTAACTTTCAAGAAATACAATCTCAAACTCTCAGAATCTCAGCCTTCAAAACTCAACCAAGAGAAAGTGGAACTACTTGAAAGATATCCTGTCCATTAATTACACTAAATTCTTTAAAATCTACCTTTCCAATAAGTCAGACCAGGAGAGAAACAAGTTTATAAGATTCATAATAGTGTCCATCTTGCCTCTCCCCCCTGCTCACCATAAAATTGCTTTTACTTTCATAAACTTTGCTGTAATGCTGTAGATCCTTAGAGTGACATGCCTACATGTTTGCCTGAGACAATCCTGGGTTAGGCCTGTGGTTCCACCATAATAACTAATAATTACCTTTTAAGCACTATTTTGTTTCTATATAAAGGGAACTTAAGCAATGTAAATCTTTTCCATGCCCGGTGTGAGTTTTAAGCCACCAGGTCCAGGACTCAGACTACAGTGGATTACATGGGAGTCCAGCAACATAACCATCACACCATCTGCTGGACCCCTTTTAGGGCTTTAAATATCTAGGCCAAAATTAACTCACCAGTCCTTTTCAAATATGTTACTTCCCTTTAAAACACAGCTACTTTCACCTGAATTCGAACAGCCACATGGTATTCAATCTGTATCAGTCCCGTGTGTTTATTGATTTATTAATTAATTTATTTAATGAGAAGGTAGAAAAAAGGCAGACAGAAAGGCAAGCATTCCCAACGGGGTCTTCATACTGTGATCTATCCCTGTCCTTGGCAAGCCTGGATCATGGGCATGTGTGCATATGCTTGGCATGCTCAGGGAGCTCCCAGGACACAAACCCAGGACCTTTCCCATATGGGTCCATTACCCACATGCATTACCACTGTGCAACCATCTGGTTCAGTTCACTGTATTTTAAAAATTTATTTATTTTTAGAAAGGGAGGCAGAGACAGAAAGAGGGAGTTACAACACCCTACATAGGGTTTTGATGCCCCAGTCCACCCCCAGCCCTAAGTCAAGCCCCAGATCATGGACACATTTGTGCATAACATACTCAGAGAAATCACCAGACATGAACTAACAACCTTCCTATGTGGATTTGCTTACAAAACATTGTGTTTTATCACTGCACCACCGTTCTTCCCCAACTATATTTTTAGGGTACACAAATGTCAACTAATTTGTAGGACACTTGTGGAGAATACAGTGGAGAATACAGTGCTTGTTGTCATGGGCCTAGTCCTCAAAACAGTATTGCCTGAATTTTTCCATTTTCTTCCTTTATTTATATTTACAATAGTGTATGTGTATGTGTACATTTTATGTCATTTTCAATCATTGTTAAAACAAGGCAGGTTATCAACAAATGAACAGAAAAGTGTGAAGTAATGGGATGGCATGGTATTTCTCAGTCTTCCTCCAATCATGCTGAGACTTTTCAAATACAGGACGGTACTTGTTCATTTAGCAAGGATAATACTGTGCACTGTGTTGGTTAGGATAACGCTTTATCTCCCTTTAAAAACTGTACCTAATTTTAGATGCTCAAATTTATTTTATTTCCTTTCTTTCTCCAATTATAGAGACCAGTTATATACAGCAAACCCTCTCAGATGCCCTACTCTCTTCTTTTTTTTTCTTTCTTTCTTTTTATATTTATTTTTTTTTTGGGGGGGGGAAGGTTTTTGCTATAGGGCGTGTGCATTTGCCAGAAAGACAGAGAGAGCCAGAGACACAGAAAGCGAGAAATAACCCCCCCCCCCAGGGGGGATGGCCACGCTGCAATCCCTTCTCCTCCATTCTCTTCTCAGAATCTTGGTCACACATGCACATGCACCCAGCATGAGTTTAAGCCACTGGGTCCAGGATTTGAATCACAGTCGACTACATGGGAGTCCAGTGATATAGCCATTACTCTAACTGCTGGTTCCCCCCAACTCTTCTTTTTAAAGCTTATTCATTTGTTCCTTTTTTTAAAAAAATGTTACTTTATTTCTTTTGAAGAGACACACACACACACAAAGGGGTACCCCCTACAGGATCTTTACACCATGATCTACCCCAGTCTGAGCCAGTCCAGATCTCAGGCATGCATGCATATACTGACATACTCATGGATGTCCTGGGATAAAAACCCATGACTCTCCTTGTAGGTCCAATTGCATGCTGCTGCACTACTGTTTCACCCCTATTCATTAACTATCTTTCATTTTTAAAAATAATTATTTTTTTATTATTATTATTTTAATATGCTACACACTGGAACGAGAAGATGGCATAATGGTCACATCACTGGACTCCCACATGGCTGACTAGTTTGAGTTCCAGACCCAGCAGCTTGAAAGGCACACCTGGCACATGTATGTGAGTGCCCAAAATCCAGAGAGGAGAATGGAGGAAGAGAGATTGTGGCATGGCCATGGACCATGGGAGGGGGGTGAATTCTCACTTTCTTTCTCTTTGTCTCTACAGTGAGCTCACACACATTATAGCAAAAATCTTTCTAAAAAAATTATATATATATATATATATATATATATATATATACACACACACACACACACACACATATATATATACACACACACACACACATATATATACACACACACACACACACACACACACACATTATACATACACTATTAGTCATGTGCACTCAGCAGAGAGGGAGGGGGAGAGAGAGAGGAAAGGTGAGAAAGCATCCCTCCAGGTCTTGGACTCAAACCAAGATCAACCATGTGGGAGTCCAATGCCCCAATCACTACGCCACCTGCTGGCTCCAATTAATTATTATTTTTGAGAGAGATAGACAGAAAAACACCCTAATAATGTCATCATGCCACAGTCTACCACCAACCTTAGTAGGCCCAGATCACGGGCACAGGCATGTAGACCAGCATGGACAGGAAGGCCTTGGGACATGAATCCAGGACCTTCCTATGTGCGCCCAGCACCACAGAATATTGTGCTACATCGTGTCACCACCTGGGCTCTGATGCTCACCTCTTTCTATGAACTAGTCATGTATTTGTTCAAAGAATTATTGTGGAAAAATATGTGAAAATAGAAAACTGTTCTGCCCACTAACTTATTTAAAGAGCCTTTGGATTAGGTGTCAAGACCATTGTGCTGACCTCTTTTAAATTCTATTAGAAGCATAATAATCTCTCAAGAGAGAACTAACTCAAACACAACGTTTTAGAGAACCAAGGCTAAAGAGGAAAATGAGAAGCTAGTGTTGGTTAAATTGCCTTTCAAAAGGCTAAACTGAAGAACTAAACCCAAGTAACTATAAATGTGATTACATTTAGAAATAGGGTCTTTGACGACATATGACAAGGTCATACTAGAGAGAGTGAGCCCTATACCCAGAGCCTAACGTCCTTATGGAAAGTCATGAAGACACAGAGATACAGGGGCACAGAATTCTTTCCATGTGCCAATGGAAACAGATCCTGGAATGATGCAGCTGTAAGCCAAGGAATGCAAAGGACTACCAGTATTCACTGGGAGCTGGAAGCGCCATGCAAGTCTTCTCTCATTGATTCTTCAGAAGGAGCATGACCTTGCTGACACTTGAATTCAGACTTGTAGATGAGAGACCTGTGGGAGAAAAAGCTGTTGTTCTTTTCAGCTACACAGTTTGTGCTACTTTGTTACAACATCTGTAATGAAGTAAACAAACTCTTGACTGTGGGACCACTTTGCCACTTCTTCCCAACCCCTTTTTTTATAAGGGCAATGTGCATTTTAATGGGATACTATATTTTAAATTAAAAGATGACAGTATTTGTTGGCTGATATGAACCGTATTTGTGCTGGAAAAAGGAATATTATACACTATAAAGCTATGGAGTAATTAAATGTAAATTTAAATAAATAAATACAAACAAAAATTTATGAGCAATATTTTTAGAGTCATTTTTGTAGGAAAAAAAAATGACAGTATTTCTTTTTAGTTAACAGCACAGGCTTTGGAGAAAGGCAGACCTGAATTTAAATCTGGTTTTACCATTTACTAAATGGTTCATCTTAGCCAAATCACTTCATCTTTCTGAGACTCTTTTTCCTTATAATTAAAATAGAAATAATAACAAGATCTACTTAGAAAGAAGCTGGGTTAATGTGATCATATAAGTAAGTGATTAACATTATGCCTGCCATAAAGAATATGTTCGTTTAATAATAACATTATGACTTCCTGTACAATCAGAAACAAGTAAGAGTGCCCATTCTCACCATTTTAAATCAACATAGTATTGGAAGTCTAAGTCAGAGTAATGAGACAAGAAAAAGAAATAAAACAGCATCCAAACCAGAAAAGAAGAAATTAAATGATCTCTGTTTGCAGGTGAAATGATCTTATGTAATAAAAATATTTTAGGGCCAGTCCCATTGCTTAGTGGCTAGGGTACTGGATCCCACATGGCTGGCTACACAGTTGGGATCCAAACTTAGAAGCTTAAAAAACATGCTTAGCAAGTGTGCACGCCCACCCAAAATTCCAACAAGATGAAGAAATGTAGGAGAAGTGATTGCAGTTTAACCATACCACCCTGGGATCACCTTCCCCCTTTCTCTCTCTCTCTCTCTCTCTCTCTCTCTATCTCTCTCTCTCCATCTCTCTCTATATAGCACATGTACTCTGACCAAGTCTGAAAAAAATAGAAAAGAAAAAGAGCCCTAAAATCTACATACACACACACACACATGTTAGAACCAATAAGTACATTCAGGAACATTGCAGGATACAAAATCAGCATACAAAATTGATTCATTTCTGCACACTAACAACTAACTATGAAAAAAGGGAAAGAAATTAAGAAAGCAATTCCATTTATAATGGCATCAATATTAATAATACTTAGGGATAAATTTAACTAAAGAGGCGAAATAGCTGTACATTGGAAGGCAGCTATGTTCACCGCTATACCACCAACGCACACATAATAGCTGTACATTGAAAATTGTACGATATAGATGAAAGAAATTGAAGAAGACACAAATAAATGAAAAGATATTATCTTTTGGATTGAGGTAATTAATATTTTTAAAAGAATTATTTCTCTCATTTTATTTATTCATCCATTTAGTTTAATTTGACCAGAAGGAAAAACAGAGAGAGAGAAGAAAAGTGAGAAAGCAGTCGACCAGGTCCGGGACTCAAACCATGGTTGACCATGTGGGAGTGTCCAGCGCCTTAACCACCACACCACCTGCTGGTCCCGAAATAATTAATATTTTAAAAATTTCTGTACTATCCAAAGTGATCTACAGATTCCATAAAATCCTTGTTAAAATTCTAATGGTATTTCTGTTTCTGTGAGTTGGATTTTTTTAGATTCTACATATAAATAAAATCATACAGTATTTGTTTTCTGCTTCTGGCTTATTTCACTTAGCATAATATCCTCCAGGTGGTATGACCTCTTAAGTGGATTGTGTGTTTCTTGATAGTGGGAAAAGTACACTTTGTTTCTTTTATGTCCCCAATAGTGTTTTATCTAAGATTAACAGAAGCTCTGCAGGAGTGCTACAGGGGTAGGAGGACTTTGAGTAGTATGAGGCTCTTAGGTCATAGCTGGTCCTGTTCCTGGTCCTCATTTCTGGTGTGTACCCCAAAATGCAGATAAATTATCTGATCTGTGAAAGCCAATCTGAGTATTATTTTGCCTTCAGAACGCACATAGTTGTACAAACCAGAAGTCCAGGATGGAATAGATCCCCATGGAATGATAAAATTTCAGCAAGACCATTGACTGCTCTGAAACAAAACACACAGAAAGCAGACAAATGTTTGCAATAAAGGTTTGGGGTTGTTAGGACTCGGGACATTTTACCTTCTGATTGTAGAATCTAGGCAGAGTGTATTTAAAACACATCTTTATTTTGTTTTGTTTTGTTTTGTTTTGTTTTGTTTTGTTTTGTTTTGTTTTGTTTTGGAGAGGTTTTCGCTATAGGGTGCGTGCGCTTGCCAGAAAGACAGAGAGAGAGACAGAGACAGAAAGCAAGAAATCACCCCCCAGGGGGAGATGGCCACACCACAATGCCTTCTCCTCCATTCTCCTCTCGGGATCTTGAGCACGCATGCACACGCACCTGGTGTGAGTTTTAAGCCACTGGGTCCGGGACTCGAACTGCGGTCGACTACATGGGAGCCCAGCGACATAGCCATTACGCTAACTGCTGGTCCCTTTATTGTTGAAAGGGTGATGTTAGTAGAAAGGACAGATATTATGCAAACAAATTTTAGAAAAGCTTTCTTCAAATGCAAGAAGGACTCTGATATAAAATTGCTGTACAATTTTATATGGAGCCTGGGGAGACAAAACAACAATAGTAGAAGGAACCATAATTATTTTTTTAAAGAGAGATTTGTTATATGGTGCATGCGCTAGCTAGAGACAGGGAGACAGAAAGCGAGAAATCACCCCTCAAGGGGCATGGCCACACTGTAACCCCTTCTCTTCCATTCTCCTCTCAGGACTTCAGGCACACACACAGATGCACCCAATCGTGAATTTTAAGCTGCTGGGTCTGGGACTCAAACTGCAGTCTACTATATGGGAGTCCAGTGACATAATCATTACGCCATCTGCTGGTCTCAAAACCATGAAATTTCATATTAGCATATTTCAATCCCCTCTGCCTCAATTTCTATCTATCCAGTTGACCTAAAATAATGCCTAAGTCATAGATTTATTTTGAGGACTAAATTTGCAGGTGGACATTCATAGCCCAGTGCCTGGTATATAGTAATCATTTGATAACAGATTGTTGGACAGTAAGCATGGTGATAATCAAACTAGATCATACCTTTGTCCTTCACTGCCACAAACCACTCTCTTATTCCCTATCCCTGACACTTGACACGATCGTACTCAGAAAGCATGCTGGTATTTGAGAATCAAGCATTTCTATGAAGACTGTAGATGTGGAGAATGTGGGGACGACACAACATTACACACAGATGCAGCATCTGTCTGACTGCTTCTGTGTCTTAGGTCCACCTGATGCCTTGCAGCTATGAGATTCTTGTGCATCTGTTGGTAATAATGGTATGAGACAGGACAGAATAGTGTCAGAATTCAGTTATAACAGAAGGTGAAAACGGGAGAGATTTTCTAGAGCAAGGCTGTTATTTAATAAATGAAGGCTATAAAGCATGCCTGGCCCACATCTCCATTTCTGAAATCCTTGGGCTGAGTCTCTGACCACCCTCTTCCTGCCTCCGCCTCCCTAGAACAGTTAATCATGCCAACCTGGAAGTAGCAGAGGAGATTCACCAACCAGGAAACCCACCTTAGTGAAAGGGGATGACAATGTATCATTAACTGATTAAAAGAGACGCATTTCAGCATTCTCTCTGCCATCCCTTAGAGGAAAACATGAAGAAGAAACTATCAACCAACTAAGTGCTGAGCATTATAGTATTCCGCTGTTAACAGAACATTTTAGTATTTTAAGGAAGAAAAGGAATGTGTTTTAACATGAAGATCAAGTTTTCATTTGCTATTTTGACTTGTGATTAGCCACACTATGTTATTACTTCAGCTATATTAATTTGAATCCAGCTCACACAGAGAAACATTTCAAGAGCTTTAATACTATGGAGAAGGGATGCTCTCATGAGGAATGGGTTCCATGTGGCTAGATCCTCAGGGGCTTTGGCTAATAATCATTGAGTAGAGTCTCAGGTATTCATTTAACAAAAATGTATTGAGTAAGCACCATGCCAGGTGCCACATCAGTTACGAGGGGTAAGAAATATTTGAACCTTATTTTCAAAGAGTATCTGGGCTACTAAGAGACACTGACACGTGAATTAATTATTAGAATGGGTCAACGTCAATGCAATGCTATGGATATGCTCTTTATGCTGCATTAGTCTTAGGAGTGGTCCTTAAATCACACTTGGGACTAAAAGGCAAGATGTCCCTGAGGAACTGACTCTTGATGGACAAATTGATTGGGAAGGCAAAACTTTAAATTAAAAAATAACAAGGGTCTGAAAGCTTTGATTTTAAGCAAGTAGATAATTGGCAAAATCGGATCCAGCCTTGCCTCGCTTCCATTAAACAACTTATTAAAATCATATAAATGATTACACTGTAGGCATACTTATTAAAAACTTGTAAGATTCTCTGGATAATTTTCATTAATCAAAGCCTAGATGTAGCCCTGTGGCCAAATATGTAGGGAGCACTGGAAGAAAACCGAGTTCTCTTTGTATCAATCGCCTGCTTGTATCCTGGCAATGTGATTTTTTGAGGAAAGGCAAACACAACAACTGCTCAGCTGTGAGGGGGCCTTTCTTACAGCAGGAGCTTTGTGTCTGCTTTCTGCTCCAGTCATGATCTTGGTAATTAGAAAACTAGCCATCCTCTAGATGTGAGTTCACCTTTCCTCTTTATGGGTTTGTTAAAACAGTAAGCTAACTGCCTAACACTCAACTTTTTTTTTTTTTTTTTTTTTTTTTTTTTTTTTGTAACTGTAGAGGGCACCTGTTTAATTAGAAAATAATGCATATCTCATTCTTGTCAGGTAGGGTTTGGATGGTGGTGAATTTCAGAGTTGTGGCCTTGTCATTGTCTCACATTCAGAGAAGGTTTAAACTTAATTTCTGGGATTCATTTAGGAAAGGGGTCTCAGAGGCTAGGGCTCTGAGTGGGGATCCATACATGAAATAATAGACTTCAAGTATGGAGACCACAACCAAGACCTTGGTTTAGGACAATTTAACGGTTTTATGCAGTCATTTAGCAATGATTTACTGAACGCCCACTTCATGCCAGGCACTATTCTATATGCCAGAATATACTAGTAAATAAGACAGGTGGTGCTGCTGGTACGCTAAGATTGTTTCTGTAGAACTGGGCAACTGCCCATCGTCATGGTAGCAGAGCATTTACTCGTCAGCCCAATTACTTCTCAGTGCTACTGCTCCTCAAAAGGAATAGTGACTTCAACTCTTGTTTGGTCTTTAGTTGAGAGGAAAAATTTGGAACTGCTCGATTCTATGGCAACAGCAACTAATACAATGAGTGGATAAAAAAGGGAGAAAGGTAATCAGAATATATAGAATTTAAATATAGGGCATTCTTTGTAAACATTCACTTTGCCATATACGTAAAATCTCATTTTCAAAAAAATATATATGTATATATATAATACACGTATGATATGTGTACAGATCACAAGGGTATATTCTCAATGATTAACCCCTCACTTTTAATTCAGGAAGGGGCTTTATTTTCTTATTGCAAAATGATATAATCTTTTAATAGTTGTGAGACTCAGCTGATATGTTCTGCCCAATTTTTATACATAGAAATTGCTAAATATATGAAAGGTTAAAAAATTCCATATTAAAAATAAGAAAGACAAGATTAAAAGCAGGGAAATCCCAGGACCAGATATAGGAAAGCAGTTTCTGAGAAAGCGTAGTAATCTTTAAGCTGGCACTGTGGCAGTCCAGTTTAAGAAGCTAGTACTAGTCAGTTCTAATAATTGGGTAGTCAGGAAAGTCATGATGCATTTTTGCGTACAAAAATACGTTATGATTTTCCTGACAACCTAATATTACGCTGTGATTCCCAAGCTCTGATTCCCAATATGGTAGGAAAAGTAGAAGATATTGTCTCCCTCCCCCCTCAACAAATATGTACACACATACACACAAATAAACCCCTATTTAATGAAGTAGGAGACTAGAAAGATTTTCTCATCTGCTATCTGTCCAGAGACTAGGACATAAAATAAAACAAAATTGCCTCCATGGAATCCGGAATCAGTATCCAAATTTACAACATACACTGTGTATAAATTATGTGATGAGAACTTATTGCTGAAATAGGTCCAGGCTTATTAAGCTTTTCAGGCTCCTGGCAGAAATGAAACTCCAGATTCCATCAATTGTACAGAAACAACTATAACCTGGCATGAACACAGCTCCTATGGGCAAACAGTTCCTGCCAACTATACCTCATATAAAAAATTACCAAAAACATGAGGAAATGATCCTACCTAATGGAAACTCTACTGGCACAACACAAAAGAATTAGTGTCACAAAACTTTATAAAAAGAGACATGCTAAAAGAGAAATTTTAAAAAGTATGTTAAAATAAGATATAGGAGGATCAGTAGGTAAAGAAAATAAATAAGCTACTATTGAGGTCAACAGGTGGCATGGTGGTTAAGGTGCTAGACTCACACATGGCTGACCATGGTTTGAGTCCTAGACTTGGCAGCTTACTTTCTCACTGTCTCACTCTGTCTTTCTCTGGTGAGTACACATTCCCTATAGCAAATTAAAGTATAATAATAATGAAATTAAATAATTATTTTAAAAATGCCAATATGAAATAACAAAGGCATGAATAAATGGCAGAGAAAACAAATAAATCAAGTATAATTTCTGTAACTGAAAACTAGTCATTGAAATTCAAAATATAGAAGATGATAAATAACAAATAAGACACAGCTGAAGAGAGTCTTATAAACTGAAAGAAAACTTTGAGAAAATTACTTGAAAATCAAGACAAAAGTACTAGAGCTAGTAATGAATCACAAAGTGTAGTCCTTAGATCAGAATACCAGCATTACTTAAAAACCAGAGAGGAAGTTTCTGAGCCCTCCTCAAGATTTGTTTAATCGTAGATGCTTAGATGGAGATCAGACATCTATCTTTTAATAAGCCCTATAGGTGATGCTGATACCTGCTACAATTTAGAACAACCTAACTAGAGAATATGAAAGAGAAAATGTAAGGAGACACAGACATTGTCTAACATATTTTAAATATTCCAGGGAAAATAAGTAGGATAAGTTATTTATATATATATATATATATATATATATATATATATATATATATATACACACACACACATACATATATGTATATATAAAATGAAACATTATAAACCATAAGAGCTATGAATATCACTAAATTGCATAAAGAAGAGAGCTTTCAGATTGAAAAGGAAATTGAGACACTAACATAATAATAAAGGCAAATTCAATTACATAGATTATGATGAAAATTCAGAATATTAAAGACAAGGAAGTTATTTAAAAGGCTATTAGTGAAATCGACCATTGAAATGATGGTGTGACAAGTATGCTCTACTGCAGGAAAAAAAAAAAAAAAAAGGAACAGCAAGTAGTGTTGTTGTTAAGGTCTTGGATTCTCACATAGCTAACCGTGGTTGGAATCCTGGATCAGAGGCTAGAAAATTACACAAGATGCATGTGTGTGTGTGTGCCCAAAATCCTGTGAGGAGAATGGAAGAGAAGGGATTGCGGGGTGGTAATCCCCCTGGGGGATGATTTCTCACTTTCCCTGTGACTGTTTTTCTCTGATGAGAATAATGCGCCGTATGGCAAAAACCTTAAAAAACATTTTTAACGATTAAAATTTATAGAGGGTCAGCAGGTGCTGTGATAGTTAAGGTGGTGGATGCCCACAAGGCCAAATATGGTTAGAGTCCTGGACCTGGTAGCTTGAAAATCATGCCAGGCATGTGTGTATGCATGCCCAAGATCCCAGGAGGAGAATGGAGGAGAAGGGATTATGATGTGGTCATTTTCCCTGAGGGGTGATTTCTCACTTTCCCTCTCACTGTCTCTCTCTGGTGAGCACATGTGCCCTACGGCAAAAACCTTTTAAAAAATTATAGACATTAGCCACTTAAATCTCTGGAAATTGTCCTAAAGGGATATACTAAGTGGACAATTACCCACGCATATCTACTACATCTAGGTCAGAATGGAATAAACTGTATGGCATTTAAGTCATGATCTGCCCTCATACCCCAGCTTTATGTGCTAAAATGTCTGTGTCATTTATTTGAAGCAGTGAAGAAGAGGCTTACTTTCTCCCTCTCAGTGTAGGGTCAGAAGGGGCACCAATGACTCTCATTCTACTCCAGCTCTGACTTGACAAAGCCCTTTTCTGGGCAGCAGTGAACAGAAAGATTGTTCTCCCTTGCTTTCTTCATCTCCCATTCAAATGGCAGAAATTCTATTCTAAGCACAATAGGCCAATAAAACTGGAACCCAGTCATCCCTAGCCAGCTTGCTTGTAGACGTTCAATGACAAAAAAAAAAAAAAAAAAAGTAAGCATGGAAGTTCAAGGGCTACTTCTGAGCCCAGTGCCTCACTTGTTGAGCAAGTCACTCTAGGACAAGTGGACCTCCATCTCCACAATCACCACAGACACAGAGGCACAGATATTCTGTCCAACAGTACAAATGAATTTCCCAGCTCTGGTCTGATGCTGTGGTTAGGTACTATGTACTGAAGTCTTATTGTATGTGGCCAACAAAGATTGGAATCCTGGCCCAAACATCTTGAAAAACATGCCGGACACATGTGCTTGTGTGCCCAAAATCCTGATGGAAAAAAAGGGATAGCAACATGATCATGTTCCATCGTAGGGGGAGGGCTTTCTCTTTTCCTGGCTCTTTTTCTCTGGCCAGTGCATGTTTCCTAGCAAGAAAAGAAAAGGAAAAATTAAAAAGAGAAAGAAGTTCATAACTGTGCCTAAGGGCATTTTCTTAAATTTGGAAGTGCCTGTGGGGAATTTTATATTTAAGCATTGTTGAGTGAAATGGAAATTATCAAATGAACAATTATTAGGAGACTTGTAGCTCTTTGACAAAGCAAAACTGTAGATGAGATAGAAGTTTAACAAAGAGAACCAGGGAAAGCACTACCATGGGGTCAGATCGCCCCCAAAGATTGGAAGACTCTGCCCCTGCAGAGAGGCTTACTTTAATTGGATTAAACTGTGGAGCAATTGGTGCCTCAGGGTGTTATTAAAAAAAAAAAAAACAGCAATTATGTAGCAATTAGTGAAGGTTGACAGTTGGGTGAGGTATCAAGAGAAGGCCATCCATTTGTTTAGAGAGACTGTGCGTGCCCAAGGCTGCACATTCTGAGAGGTGACATTAGATGCTGGGAAAATAGAAGTCACTGAAGTAGCTTAATTACTTAAATCATCACATAAATACATGTGCAAACATCAATAAGAAATTCCAAAAGGTGAGGAAAAAACAAATCCATAATTGCTATTGTACCTAAAATATCCAGATTTTAATGAAAACACATGAGGCATGTAAAGATACTGGAAAGTATTTCCCATGCACAGAAACAAAAGGAGGCAAAACACAAAAACAAACAAACAAACAAACAAACAAAAACAAAAATCTATCTGTGAAAACCATCAGATGTCATATTTAACAGGAAAGAGAATAAAGTTCAAGGCATCAGATGGCAGGGTGGTTAAAGTGCTGAATCCCACATGGCTGACTCCATAGTTGGAGTCTCAGAGCTCATGGCTTGAGAAACACACCAAGCACATGTGTGTGTGACCAAAATGGTGAGAGGACAATGGGGGGGACAAAAGATTGTGGTGTGTCCATTCTCCTGGTTGATGATAATCTCTCTCTCTCTCTTTCTCCAATGAGTACACACAACCTACTGGCAAAACTGAAAAAAAAAAAAAAAAAAAAAAAAAAGAATTTGTATCTTTCCACCACCTACCTATAATAGAGTATCTCCTGATTTTTCCGTAAAAGATGGAAACCAGTGTTTATCTGACACACCTTTAATATGTGTGCTCTCCTTTAATCTCATAACATTTCTATAATGGCAACTTAAGCTTTAATTTTCTCTTCCTGACATAGTAATCCTTTCTCCTTTCTCTGAGTTTCACTCCTAACACACACACACACACACACACACACACCTCTCATTTTGAAGAAAATCTATTTTCAAATAAACCAAAGCCAATACCTCCATCTAACAATTCAGAAATTCTGAGAACTGCAGTGAAATTCCCTTGCTTTTTGGTCTCCCATATCAAATATACTCCTCAAATGCACCATAAATGCTCTCCTCATTTTAAAATAGCATTTGTAATATTCGAGGTGAGGAAGAATATTATTTTCCTCCAGAGACATTTTTGCACCCTCCCGAGTTATTTTGTTTAAACTTCAACCAGATGCTCAATAACATCTCCAGGGGTAGAGATTTCTGTTAGACTACAGTCATTGGCAAAGACTTGATTAAACCTTCCACTCTTGGACTGTTCTCACTGGGGCGAATTTTTCTTTATATTGTGCTGACATTAAGTTCATGCATATCCAGCAAGAATCTCTGTCAAAAATGAAGAATAGTGGGCCATCCAGTGGCTGGGTAGGTAAGGTGCTGGATCTGCCATGGCTGCTCCATGGTTGTTACTTCTCTGCATCATTTTAGTGTGCCCTCTGAAGCACTATAGAATAAGCTAATATAACCTCTTATCTGAGTGTTTGTGGCATTTGCCCTACATCTCAATTTTGCACATGTCATACATATTATGTGGTGACATTCTGAACCTCCTCTGCAATGATATGCATATTATTGACCTAATTTGGTCATGCTGCTACACCATACCCATGGCATTAGGTGACAGAGTAAGACTCATGAAATGTGAGCCAGTGGCCCTTTGGATATTATCATAAAGATAGTATCAAGTAATTGACATTGCCAATAACCAAGTTAAGCCATTTTCCACCTCTTCACCTTTCCTGTCTGCACATTTAATCAACTACCATAACCTGAAATATTCATGACTTTTTATCCAAAGTACCATCCATCACATGTGATTTCTTGCAAAAACAGACAGGGTCAGAGAAGAAGCTTTGTGCCAAAAAGTTCGCTGTGCGAAGACTATTTTTTTTCAGTCATTTCACAATGTGCTGGGTTATTGCTGTGGTTTACTAATCCTCATTTGGTTTTGCTTGTCTCTTGTGTATTAGTATGAGTTACTGTGTATCTGGGTTTCTGCAAGGTAGTGATATGTTCTCTATTGCTAGTTATTTTCTAGGAATGTCTTTTCTTGTCATGTTTTCAATTAGGTTTTTTTTAAAAAAAAAAAAAAAAAAACACGTTTATCGCTATAAAGCAAGGCCAGGGATTAATCCTGACCTATTTCCTTTTCCTAGATTAATGCATTTTTTTTCTCCTATTCATTCTCTAGCACATGAACTCTGTGTTCATTTATTAAGAAAAATGAAAAAAGAAACACACACACACATTTATATTGGCCAACTCCACTGCAGTTTGTTCAATGCCATTTGTTTCAAGGATTCTACCCGTGCTCCAGCCATCACTTGCTCATACCTGAAGTACTCATCGTACTGTTTAATAAGATGAATTCTATACAATTTGGGATGTCCTAGATTAAAACACCATCTCTTATTATAATACTTGCTTTATTTTATTAATTTAGTTGGTGCTGGAACTTGGGCTTAGGAACGTATCCTTTAACAAAACAGAGGTGATGGCCAAGAAGTTACTCCTATTTCAGAGTCTTAGGATACTGAAAGCAGAATGCATGCTCTCTATATACAAGGTAGGCCATAATTTTTTCTGGGAATCAAGTTGTTTCTTTCCTCTTCTGAGAAACAAAATAGAACAATCTCATAGATGGCAGAAAGGCCCAGGTCTGGTGTGGCTCTGTAGCTAAAATAATAACCGCTAACTAGCAATATCCTATTCCCTTTAACCTTAAGTGCAGTCAGGAGCTGAGAGATAACAGCTGTTTCAGTGAACATCAAATCTTGCCCAGAGGAACACGTGAATTTCTCCTCCTGGATATATAGAAATTTCTCTTGGCTTCTTTACTAATGCACATCTGGTGAAGTGTCATGGCTCACCAATGGCAGTAACGACTCTGAGCACTCAGGGAAGCAAAATTGGCTTTGGGATCATTTTGCATATAGAGTCCTTGCTCTGGGTTAAAGACAAAGGGAAAGATCTTTGTGAGATGCTCCTGCCAAGGAAAATTAGATGTTAATAACAACCACTGACACTTTTGTAGCACCTCATCACTCTAGAAAGCACATTCATAGGTAACATCTCATTTTAGCTTCACCACAATCTTGAGAGGTAAAGTAATAGCCATTGTTACTACCTCCCTAGCATTTGTGTAGGTGTTTACCCTTCCCAAGAGCTTCAGATTTTGTTGGGGAAACTATGTCGGTACAAGGAAGCTGATTCTTTTACCAGCTCTAGAGAAACACTCACGATTGAATCTAAGCCAGTCAGCATATTTAATTTCTCACCGGTTACAGTGACTGGCACAGACATGGGCATGGAACAGATGCTGATCCAGTCACAGTGAATCGGAGGTGTTCTGTAAACATTCTTAGATAAAGATATTATTTCTTTCATGTCTCACATGAAGGCAGTCTCTGGAAGTTATTAGGATCCACCTTAGGAATATGAGAGAAATTATAGGATGAAACTGATGAATTTGGGAGGTCAAGCAAACTGATGGAGAGAAGTTGGGTCTTTGGAATATGATAAAAATGTAGGCATCAAAATTTATAAAACACTAGATACTGTCTCCCAGAGGATTCTTACTTATGTAAATCAATTAAGACTCTTTATTGTTACAATCAGTTTAAATTTAAAAGTGACTTCATAAGGAGGGCTGTCTTGATGAACTCCCCTAAAAGCAGAGCCTCAGATAAGAAACTGGATACAGATGGCTTATTTAGGATAACATTTATTAAGATGAGAGAGACCAGCAGTTAGCATAATGGCTATGTCTCTGGACTCCCACGTAGTAGTCTGCGGTTCGAGTCCCAGACCCAGTGGCTTACACTCATGCTGGGCACGTGTGCATGTGTGCCCAAGATCCTGAGAGGTGACTGGAGGAGAAAGGATTGTGGCGTGGCCATCTGCCCTTGGGGGGTGATTTCTCACTTTTCTGTCTCTCTCTCTGGCAAGTGCATGCTCCCTATAGCAAAAAAACCACTCCAGAAAAAAAAAGAGAGAAAGAGACAAGCTAGAGAGATAAAATCAGGAATGGGGAAAATCCAGTAAAAGAATGCTAGTGTGTATGTTACTTTCATGGGGTTAAAATCCTGGTGCTTCTGAAGGACTTTGTAGTTAAGTGCCTCATAATTGTCTATCAGAAGGACGGGGGGCTTCACATTCACCCACCAACTCTGAGAGTTCCTCTCGGTAGTTTTAATATCCCTGCACTTCTGGTTGCAATGGAGGGCAGCTTGAACAGCTTCCACAGTAGCAAGAAAACTTGGAGCAGAAAAGTGAAGCAGTGTTCCTGTAAGTGCATCATGAAGATATGGACCTGTCACCACAGCATTGCTGAGGGAAGAGCTGGATTAAAAGGATAATTATAAGGCAAACAGAGAAAGAGAGAGAGAACATACTATAGTAGGTAGATCAGGAATTATTACCATCTTTATGTCAATCTACTTTAGAGAGGTTAAAATATACCTTTAAAGTCAAAGAGGTAATAAACCATGGTCATGACACAATACCAAAAATAATGTTATTTATTGCATGTTTACTACAAACAAGAGTGTTCTCAGTTCTTTACATGTATCATCTCATTTAATCTCTTGAGGCAGTTATAAAACTGCCTACTTTATAGAAAAAGAAACCAGGGTAGAAAAAATTGTGTACTTTGCTCCACATCACATGTTGACCATGTCAGAGGCAGAGTCCAAGCTCAGGTCTTTCAGAATTCGAATACTCCATGCAACATTGCCTCATACCCAGCCACAGTATGTGTGCAAGCAAGGAAAGAAACAGTCACTACTGTAAGGAAACACTTTCAGTATTGAAAGAAATGTTTCTCTTAATTTCCTGGGTGAATGCATAATATTTAAGTTTAAATAAGGATAACTTAACTTTCAAATATTTCAATTTTACACTTCAGTAAAAAAAAAAAAAAAAAAAGGAGTTGGACCATATTGTCTTAGCACCCTAGTAATTCTTAGATTATATCATTGTCTGACACAAATGTGAATATGAGTGGGGCAGGCCCATATGCATAGTGTAGCCATTAAGCTATGTGTTGGGTACTAGATTCCACGAGGCCCATGAAAATTCAAATCCTGGCCCCACTGGCTTAAGAATCATACTAGGTGTGTATATATACATGCCCAAGATCCTGATGAGATATAGAAATGGAGGGGAGAGGATAGCAACGCGTCCAGGTTCCATTGGGGATCATTTTCTCTTTCTTTGGTATATTAAAAAAAAAAAAAGTGAGTAAGAATGAGTTTAAAACACTATTAATACATAAGTGCACCTGAGTGTGTATATATATATGTGTGTGTGTGTGTGTGTGTGTGTGTGTATTTTTTTTTCCTAAAGTAAAGTTGCAAAGTGTATTTCTGGGACTTAAAGTAAAAGAGAATTATTTTTAGAACAACCAGATATGAACATAGACAAATGACATTTAATCTTTCAGGATATTTATTATCTTCTTAACCCCAGATGCTAGGTAGTTATTAAAGTATCAGTCCCCCAAAACAAATGGGGACAAAATGATTTCCAAGAGTTGTTGGCAACAAAACTACATAATACCAAACAAGGTTGCCATATTTCGGTGGGATGACTATGATAAAGGTTGAGATCAGGAAAGAAAAAACAAATTTTCTAATTCTAATTTGCCTCTCAGTTTTTGCCAAATCTTGAAGCTAGTTAGAGACTTGCATGGAAGATCAAAGTTTTACACACAAGAATCTATAATACAACAATATCATCATACGGTTTTCTTTAACAAGGGAAGATAAAAATCAGGCAGATCTGGGAATTAACTTCGCCTGATCATTTTCTAGCTGGAGAAAAGTCACTTTTCCTCTCCGAATCTCTATGTTTCTATTTTGCAAATAATTTGTTTTAACAGCAAATCTATCAACTAGGGCAGAAATAGATGGACGACTTTACCTAGAATAGAGAAATAATAATAAGTAAATAGCTCCTATTCATTGAGCTATTTTGGAACTCACTTAACATACTGGTTTTGAGAAGCTATTTCCTTGAAAATTAAAATTTTTGTAGCCTAAATCACAAGTGAATTAAAGTTTCAAAATGTCACAAATGATTGTACATAATTAATGAGCACTGAAAAGTTTTCTTTAAAAAATATCCAATATAAATGGTTCTCTCTGGATCTAAAAATTAATTTTGAAAATACTGATTCTCAAACTAAATTCACTTAAGTGTAGGGATTGTTTTTTTTATATTTTATCAGCTTTCTCCTTTGCTTTAATCAAATCTACAATTTAAATGAATTTAGAAAGCTTATTTTTCTAGGCTAGCAAACATAGCTGTTGCACTTTTAAGTCACTAAGCTCAAAGATTTAAACCTAAATTTTGGAAAACCATAGATACTAAAGCAAAGTCTAAAGTCATTTGACTTTAGATTTTCTAAGAAGCAATCCTAAATTCTCATTCCGAATTCAGATAGTTGGATAAGACAGACATTTATCCCAGAAATAGATATCAATTATTTCCTCTTCCTTTTCAGTATCAGTGAGGATCTTCAGGAAGTCATGTGATGTGTCTCTTCAGAATTCTTCATGTACTACGTTGTACCATTTTTATTGTGTTGTATTTTTTTGTTGTTGTTGTTAATGCTCGTATCAAAACCTGGCTGTTTATCTACTGAGGTCTTTTCTCCCAGAGAAGATGATAAGCACTGGGGACTAGCAGTTGGCATAATTGCTGTCGCTGGACTCCCATGTAGTCGACTGCGGTTCGAGTCCTGGACCTGGTGGCTTCAACTCACGCCGGGTGTTTGTGTGTGCGTGCCCAAGATCCCAAGAAGAGAATGAAGGAGAAGGGATTGTGGTGTGGCCATCCCCCCTGGAGCGTGATTTCTCGCTTTTTCTCTCTGTCTCTCTCTGTCTTTTTGGTAAGCGCACGCACCCTATAGCAAAAAATCTCTTCAATAAAAAATAAAAAGAAGATAAGCTCCTTGGTAAGAGAGACTGTCTTATGCTGTTCCTCTGTGGCTTCTGAGGCCGCTGAGCACACACTCCTTATGCACAGCAGGAGCCCACTATATATTACGTCGAGTGCTTGGCTGATTATTTTGCTCATCTCCACACTCATCTCCATCTCCTCATGCTGATTTGTTTCTTCTCTGTAACCCTGTTCTTCAATTTGACCTCTCTATCATAGTCTCTGTTTTATCAAATTCCCTCCTCATTTTAAATCAAATCAAGTTCTTCCATTTACTTGCCACTTACATTACCGCCTGCAAATGTCTATCAGGTATACATATGCTTAGATTATTTATGCTGGGGCGGTAATGCATTTCGCAATACCATATGCACCAAACACTCTTCTCGGAGCAAAATTTTTCCTCATTTTATGGCATCCACTCAGTTTTGCAAGGCCATAACTCCTCCTCATTGTCATTTCTACAATAATGTCAGAGAGGACACTGTATGAAAATTGTACAGGGTTTCTCAACGTCTAGTCCATTTTTTAGTTACTTATTATCTTTTTCTTTTTATAGTTCCTGATTGCCATTCCCTACTCCACATTCTTCCATATTTGAAATTTCAGCAGGATCCTCTTCTTTAATTTTATTTATTTATTTATTTATTTTGAGAGAGAGATTTTTGCTGTAGGGCACGTGTGCTCACTGGAGAGACAGAGAGACAGAAAACTCTCTGGTGTATGCTCTCTCTGATTTTGGGGAGTTCGGTTTCAAAGGTAATGTCTCAAGCAAAAGGCACATTTCTTTCCTGTGCAGCTGTAAGAAGAGTAGTGAAAACTGAGTGAGAAGACCTGTTAGGGATGTTTACCTGCCACAGCCATATCTTGGTGTCATCCTCTAGTCCAAGGTAGAACATTTCCCAGGGTCAATATTGAAATTTTATCATGCATTTGACAGAGGCTATACACACTTGGTTGAGAAGGAAATCAAGACTGGCTTGATTAAAAACTAGTTTCAAATATAAAAATTGAACATGGTCTCTAGAAATATGAATATCCAATATGAGTTTATCAAAATAGACCATTTAAAATTATTTTTACCCAGGAGAATTTGGAATAAATGGCAGTTCAGTCACAGCACATGATCCCTCCTCTATCCGTAAACTCTGCTCTCTGGAGATTGCGTCTAGATTTCCTAAGAAGTCATCCCAGGCAGAGGAGCTTCGAGACTAAGCAGATTTGGTGGCAACAACCTGCTTTCCTGTTAATTCTTGGGAACGAAATCAGACCAACTTTGACAGATAAAGAATAAAGGACTACACAAGTACAATAGGAACAGTGACCCTGTTAGTGACCTGTGGCACATTTACCCATGCTGGTTCGCTGAGTTGCATTTGTGAATTCAGTTGACTTTCTGGGAAGACTGTTAACAATAGAAGTTCATTGGGGAAAATTCCTATTTTGATGCATCTTTATTAAAAAGGTTTGAATTTAGACATATCTAGAGAGTGCCACCTTGTGGAGAAAAGCAGTAAAGGTAAATGGAGAAAAAAATTATAAATATTATAGGTAAATCTTTACTATTGTTAATGGATCGTTGTATTTTTACCAAGCCTGACAATCCAAATGATTCCTTCAGTCATACAGAGGTCTAAGAGAAAGTGGTGAAGATGACCTAATACATGGTTTTAGATCATGGTTTTTCCTGTTTTAATATCATTCTTCAACTAAAAAAATAGTATGTTTCATTAAATATACAAAAAATGTATATGTGTGTGTGTATATATATACATACAGTCATGTATAGACATACACAAATAAGTCCATACGTCTCTTTTGATGGTATTCACAAAATACACAGAGGCAAAAAAGTCAGCAAACCTTCTTTATAATATAAATGCCACATTTAGTTTCTACCTTCACATTTTGGTTACTCAACCCATTGTCAGTTCCACACAACTATTAATTCTCAGGTATACAGATTTCAAAACTCGGTATAAAAATTTATTTGTTTTTACTTCAGAAAAGTATGGTTACAGACAAAATACAGTACTGCAGTGAGTTTTCATTGAGGGCAACCTCCCATTCGATGCATGGAGTTAGTGTCATCCAGCTTTAATGCTGACATGGAGCACGTCTAAATTCTGGGCATACTTGGTTTCATCTAAGTTTTTTGTTTTTTGTTTTGTTCTGTTTTTGCTATAAGGGTGCATGTCCTCACAAGAAAGAGACAGATAGGGAGAGAGAAAGAGAGAGAGGAAGTTAGAAATCATCCCCAGGGAAGATGAACATGTTGTAATCTCTTCTGTGTTCTACTCTTGAGATTTTGCGCATGCACGCATAAACTCCTGGTATAATTTTCAAACTACTGGGTCTAAGGCTCAAATCATGCCACAGCCATATGGTGGTACCATCCTCTGGCACATGGATGGCAAGGTACAGTTGGCCATGTGGGGTTCAGCCACCCTAACCACCACACCACTGGCTGGCCATGGTCTAGGGTTTTATAATCTGCAAATCATGTACTACCTTTGGTTATAAAATAATAAGCTAGAGGGAAAAAATCCAATAAAAATCAAAGCCTTACAAATAAATATTAGCATTATCTATAGCTACTTAATATTTTTCTAATGTGAATATTTTAAGTTCACCTTGATATATGACTGCTTTGAATCCTTCAGAGAATATGAAATCTCATTACAAGGATATTTTAGTAATTATTATAAAGAAATCAATTTCTTCTTAGTTCACCGACTATTTTACAAATTCCATTAAAAGGATGGTGAATAACAGAACGACATTCCTAACTCTAGATGAAAATAACTGGGGAAATAGGAGAATTATTTGTCTCATAGAATCACTACCTTAGTTCTTTGTCTTCGAAATGTTCACACTTGTGTTTCTCCTGCCACAGACCCTGACTGAGCTATTTTGCATCCATGTCTCTTTCTGTCTTGGACAAGTCCCAGGGGTCCGTGTTACAATGGGTTCTATAAAAGTCAGAGAAGATGATTTCATTAGGAAACACTCCTCCGTGCCCTATTTCTGTTTTGTTTCTGTCTCTTACATGAAGTCATCCTTGACTTCTTTGCACCCATCAATCTCCCTCCCTTTAAGTCTCTCATAAATCTTCACCACACAATTAAATCCTTAATTGTATAATGTTGTGTTTACCCTCTAATTGTTTTACAAGTGTTAGTTTTGTTTCCTCACTGGTGAGCAGCATGGGAACAGGGATTATATATTTTCCTTTCTCTAAATTCTGCACAGCATCTGTCACAGACCTTAGCACAGCCAGTGCTCCATAAATAATTTAAAAGAGACTGAATTTGGAGTATGGCAGGGCCTTGGCCTTGTCCTGTTTAATATTTGGGGAAATGACTTAGAAGATCTAGAAGAAATGTTTTTCAAGTTTGCAGCTACCCTTAGGGTGGGAGAGAGAATTAAGAATCTAGTGGGGAACATGGATAGCCATTCAGTTAAGTTACCATGCATAGTCAAATATTAGAAAAATGAAAAAAATATATAGCCATTCAGTTAAGTTACCATGCACAGTCAAATATTAGAAAAATGAAAAAAAAATACTGTTGGATAATGTAGATGAAGGAATTAACTGTCTGGAGAAGTAAATACATTTTGAGAGATGAGATCTGAGAGGGAGAGAAGGGTATTCTGGACAGTGGTGGTATTTGCAAGACAACAAAATAGAGAATATTCCAGAATAACTTGAAGAATCCTATACTCAGGGTGACGTAAATGTATGTGGATGGGTGATGCCTGAAATATGTCACTGCAGGAGATGCAGATTAAACCCAGATCATAAAGAACTTTGTTTACCTTGTAAAATGGCTAGGATCTAACTGCATGGGTTTTGACTATCTCTGTCTTCCTCTTTCTATTTCCAGTGCCATAATGTGTAATGTTCTTCCTTCCATCTTGAATAAAATATTGAAATAACCACCTAATTGGCCTCCCAACCCCAGATTCATTCTACACAAATCAGACTTCTGCATAGCTGAGTAATATCAAGTCACTTTACATGAACACTACTCACGGTTGTCCAGTTCCTAGCAAATTGGGACTAACTTCTCTGGCAGTAATACCCTCAGCAATAGGATAATGACCTAAATACTCTGCACCATCTTTATGAGAGAGTCAAGTGCAGTTGCCCTTGGCTCCTAAAGATGTTCCCATTGTTGAACATTTCTTATGCTTTCCAATTAGTCATGTTTTGCATTTTGCTTATTTATCTTGAAGTACCCTAGTATCTGTTTACCAAACTCCACCTCCTTCAAGTCCCATCTGAAGTGATAAATCCTTCATGAATCATCAGAAACCCACTAACCCATATGCCTTCTACTTTCTTCAACGATCTAAAGGCTCTCTTTATACCTATGTAAATCCAACATACATTTATGTCCTCTAACTGGACAATGGTCATGCATGTTCTTGTCACCACCTGGTCACCTTACCTTTCTTACATTGTTCTCTTCTTGAGGGAAAAATGTGTGGATTATAGTCATTGTTGCAGATCCTACAGCAGTCTGTCAGACCTTGCTCGTGCCAAATTTTAGCCTTGTGCAGATCTTTTGTTTATTTGGTCTTCAGTCATGATGTGACATGCTGATACTCAGTATGTATCATGAAATATGACACTTTATGTCATCTTCGGAGTCCATAATCTGAGGAGAAAGAGCTTACTATGTATCCCTGTAATAAAATAAAGAGTGAAAATATGAATGAGTATCGCAAAGTATGAGTTCAGTAAGAAAGTGAGATTTTTACTGAATTACTATTATTCTCTGAAATAATGTAGTCTGGTACAGACTTTTAACCTTACCTCAGAAGTCTGGTCAGTGAACTGAAGTGATTTCCTGGGCAATCACATGTAGGATATATTTGATGGAAGAGTCTGAAGGGCATCCCAGAGTTCCACAGGTGAGTTCATTCAGTGTCATTTCTTATTAAGATTCGTAGGCAGGGTAAAAGCGGACCCCAAGGAACCCTTTTTAACATCAGACTAGTTGGGACCATCAGATGGTGTAATAATTATGTCGTTGGACTCCCACATGGCCTACTGCAGCTGGAGTCCTGGATCTAGACACTTGAAACTCATGCTGGGTGCCAGTGTGTGTGTGTGTGTGTGTGCTTAAAATCCTGACAGAAAAATACAGGAGAAGGAATTGCAGTGTGGTCTCCCTGCTGGCGGGGGGGGGGGGGGGGGGGGGGGGTGATTTCTCACCTTCTGATTCTGTCTCTCTAGTGAGTGCATGTGACCTATAACAAAAATTTCTTAAAAATAAGACTAGTTATTGATTTTCTCTATATTTATGAAAAGCACCTATTTTGTGTAGAAATTTGAACAATAGAGAAAAGTATTAACAGAATTAATAAAATCCTCATGATCCTATTATTTGAGATTATATTGCATTATGTTGTTTAATTTCTGACTTTTTTTCTCATCAGGCACTATATTGGAAAGATTTTCACCATATCTTTAAATAGCCTTAATAAACAATGGCTATATGATACTACACTATACCTATGTACCATAACTAATTTAACCAAATGAATGAAATTTCTTCAAATACTTCTGCATTTGGCAGCAAGGAGTAAACAATCACTGGTCCTTTCTAACTTAGAATAAAGCAAGCAGCTGTTAGGGTGAAACTACTGGTGCCATGGCTACTTCCGCCCACCACAAATTCACTGTAAGCTGTTTCAACATTAGCGGAGGATAATTTTGGAGGATATTTTTGCCTAATTTTCCTTGGCTTGTATTTGAAACATCACCAGACAAAACACATAATGGGAACTTGGGTGTGTGATTTTCTTTAGGGAGACAGCCTTTGTTCATTCAAATGCCTTCAAAGGCAAATAGCTCAGAGACTTCCCTAAGAAAGGGGAGCAACATCTCAAGTCTGTATCAAGCGCCAGGTGCTTTACATAAGTGGCTACAGATAAGAAGTCACTAGAAAAGTACAAATTGTTCTTCGAGAAATCAACCTCCCCGTTCGAAGCTTTTCCTCTTTATAAAGTATTGGGTGGACGTTAAGTCACTCAGCCCCGAGGTCTACCCGCGAGTAGCTTCCTTAATCTCTAGCCTTAGCTCTCCGTTGTAAAATGCAACTGTTAACATCCACTTTAAATAATTAATGTGATATTTGTAATAGTACCAATGACAGCTAAAGCAGCAACAACTCACTTTTCAACTGGATGAGGGAAACATAACAACTAATATAGTTTCCCAGAGGCTGCTAGGAATACATGTTTTCTGTGGAATGAAATATCAGTCCTACTTGCATGTGAATACTAAGGAAGTATATTTAGTGATGGAAGAGGGTCCAAAAGGCTACAGATATACACTGCCTCAAACATCTTTAATTTTTAAAAAATAAGACGAGGTGCATGTACACATATGAGAGAGAGAGAGAAAGAGAGACCCTTGACAGAGTCCACCCCTCTGTGATCCCCTTTTGCCTTCACTCCCTAGTGCTTAGGACCGTGTGTGTCTGTCTGTGCACCCAGCATGTTTTCAGGCTGACCAGAGGAGTCAAACCTGCAGGGAGCCATATGGCTTCCAGTCTTGCAGGGCACTTGGATTATCGCTGTCACAGTATCTGGCCTTTCTTAGTAGAGGATTTTATGATTCCTTTAAAGTTCTGATATGTAATCTTTATACATATATATATATATATATATATATATCAGAAAATATTGTATTATATACATACAGATGTAAATATATAGATATGAGCACACGCACAAACATAAATAAAATTGAGTACTCAACCTGAGCCAAAAAATAGACTAAGCACTTTATATACATTATGTCATTTAATTTAGTGCCCCAATTATCATATTGTCATACCCTTAGTCTCTGATGAAGAAAATGAGTCCTGGGTTTGCCACTCGCTTTACACTCAGCCAGTCCAACTGAAGACTAGTTCTCACCATGATGCCACAACGCTGCTACTCCTGCTGCTGTTACTGCTATGAGGAGTACTGAAGCTCCATTTGTCCTATACCGCTGTATCATTATCCTTTATTACACAATTAGCATCTGTCCATTGAATGCGTTATGTACTGAGATAAACAATTGGCACATACTTTCTCTCTGAAACTCTGTGGTGCCCTATGACGGGTCCATTGGATATCTCCTGCTGTTTACTTGACTGTTTTACTTTTCTTTGAGAAACTTCATCTCCCCTATTCTGCATGGTTCTTGTGGAACTGTCAAACAAAGGAACCTGCTCCCCTTGATAAAGGGACACGTATAGAGCCAAACTAGCACAACTCCATTCCCTGTCCCAGAAATACAAATCTTAATGACGCCCATAGGGAGATGGAACATAATCGGAACCTAGTTATCTGTCCAGGAAGAGCCAGCTCTGCCGTGGTTCTGATTCTTTCCTACAATGCTCAGTTCCTCAGTTATTCATTCGACTCTATGAGCTACAGGAAAATTATTTTTTATTTCATCCTTTTAATAAAATTAGTTCTCAAACCTCAGTAAATTACTTTGATTCCTGTCACTTTTGTTTAAATTACTGCCATTCAATTCACAGGTGAGACTCCTGAAGTTGAGGGACAAAACTTGACTATATGATTGGGAGAGCACAACTGCAGAAACTCACTCACTGAGAAAATAGGACTTAAATGCAGTTCCAGGCTGACCCCCAAGCCTGCATCCTGTTGTGTAGCTTCATCTTCTAGTTCTGTTCCAGAGGCTTCTGGAAGATACAGTAAAGAGGAAGCCACCTTATATTAGAAACAAGAATAACATTCATAATCTTTAATGCTTGCTCTGGTATTCATGACTGCTGTTGTCCACAGTGGTTTGCACATCACCTGTGGGACCAGATGCAAACTTGGATCCTGGGAAATCTGAGGGTACAAGGATTTAGGGGAGCCAGGGCAGCGGGGGAACTCAGGGTGCTCAGGCCTGGCCATTTACAAATCAGTATGGAAATATTTCTGGTTTAGTGTTTTTGGCTTTGTTCTTAGACAGGGGTCTTACTATGCCATGATCATCCTGCTTCAACCTCCTCAGTAACTGAGATACCAGGCACCTATCTCCACACCAAGCTCTAGCGTGAATGAATTCAAACCCACGCCTCTCATGTGGCCTCAGTCTGCTGAGTAGCGGCATCAGTCACTAGGTACTTCCATGGTTGGGCCATATTTTTATTTATTTATTTATTAAACCACTGGTGTGACCATTCCAACACAAATGGGTTGAATATCAAACCTTAAGGAGCAGAAGATAATGTAGTGGTTGCATCGCTGAACTCCCATGTAGTCAGCCACTGTTTGAGGCCCAGACCTGGTGGCTTAAAACTCATGTCAGGCACGTGTGCATGCATGCCCAAAATCTGGAAAGGAAAATGGAGGAGAAGGGATTGTGGCATGGCCTCCCTCCCACCCCTCAGGTGGTGATTTCTGGCTTTCCGTCTCTCTGTCTCTCTTTGTCTCTCCAGTGAACACACGCACCCTATTGCAAAAATCTTTCTCTAAAAATAAAAAGTAAAAACAAAAGCAAAACTAAACAAAAGTGACCTTTGAAGGAAAGGTTGTAAGGGAAAACCTAGTGAAACATGCCAGGCAGAAGAAACCTCAGAACTTGCTTGCAAGTGTGACTCGTCTTCCTCGCCTTCTGGTACTGGTGAACCAGGTGAAAGGTAACCTGGTAGGTATCCCTCAATATCATCTGAACATCGAATTTTCACGATAGCTGGATTGGAATGGTTTGGAATAACATGTAACAGAAGGCCCCTTACATAGTGAAGTCAACAGGGGGACAAAATAAAATAAAAAGCCTCAGAGATTGCAGCGAATAATTAGAAAGCATGACTCCCCACTGGCTGACATGTCTGTGACCCACTTGCCTGTAACCAACATCTTGTCAATCAAAGAGATAGGAAGGATGGATTCAGAGTATGGTCTTGGGAAGTTTCCCTCGAGACTTCTGCCTCTTGGGTTGAACTTGCAGTAAGGAAGAGACTGTTCAAAATGTGCACAAGCTCAAGTTATCCCTCCCAGAGGCACTGTTTCCCCCAGGGTTTATCTTGCAAAGGAACAGCACTTTGCTTCTTATTTGAAACGATATTTCTGTTAGGGATACATGTACCCTTTGTGCTACACTGATGTCTAGTAAAATAGATTGACTCTGCATGTTTACAATTTAAGAATATATTTTTCAATAATACAAAATATTTTCCAATGTCCACATAGAGGGCTTGCTTGGTATAGGCTAAAGCTCCTTGTGCCTTATTAGGAGGCATATTTCAAGTGCACAGTTCTCGCTCGAAATAGACAAGGCAGATCTGAGCCCTCTCTCTTGTCTTCACTCATTTTTCTCTTGGAAATAGCAAATAACTTGTTTCTCTATGAGGCTCTGCCTGAGTTCCTACTATTCTGCGTGATTTTCTCCCATAAAACTGTTAACTGGAGTCAGAAAACTAAAGCCGATGAATTGGACCTGAGGGGGTGGCACACAATGCATTGTGCTCCCAGACGACTTCATTGTTTTAATTACCTAAACATAGAAATAGTTTGGCAGGGTAAGAATCTCATTTCTCAGTCTAAACAATAATAGTTGCTGGGAGAGATGGTCACAAATTCTGCCACTTACGTACTGTTTACATTATTTTACTTTTTTCCTAGAAGCAGATCCATTGACCCTTATGTGCATATAGTCTATGCCACTGGAATTGCCTCGAAGGCTGGTCATTTGAAACCCATGGAGCTAGAGATAGATATTTCTTAAAAGTCTGCTATGTGCCATTCTTCCATTTAATGAATAGTTCTAAGGTATCTTCTATGTACTGCTCTGGGCCTCAGGAATGCAACAGTGAAAAGGTAGTCGAAGTTCTAGTTCTCATGATGTTTGTATTCTAGCTGGACCAGCTAGGACAGGAGAATATAATTAAAAATGAATACATGCACACACAATTTCTAGGTGTTGAAAGAGAGAGAAATGTGAAGACCTGGAGGCAGAGCATTCCAAGGAGATAAAAGACAATGTAAAAATGTCATAAAGTGAGAACCAGCTTGGCATGTTCAGAGGTGAAAACCAAAGCTGGGCTGAGCAGATGGGGCCAGCAACATACTTGACAGCTTAGCTCTGTCATTTCTAGCTTCCATTTACCACCTGGAGTAGTTATTCCACACCTCTCACCCCCAGTTTCTACATAATTATATGTGGTTAGTAATGCTTTGATTATGAGATTTTGTAGGTTAGATCACAGAATGTGTACTGACCACTTAGTGCTTGGCAAATATGGTGTGAAGATAAAAATAAAGTATGTTAGTTGTCTCTGGTATTGTTACAATTACTTTGTAATTCTTCTCTTAGCCTCTAAAGTGTACCATACTCCAAAGTGAGGCATTGTTATATAAGGTGCTCTTTCAATTTTCTGAAATGACACCCTCATCTTGAACTCCATATGTAAAACATTCCATATCACACCCTTACCATTGTTTCTTTCCTTCTATACATTTAATCACTATATATCATTACAGATTGTGAAATGAATTTTCCCAGCATGAATACACTGCGTATTAGTCCCATTGCAGGTATTATCATATGTATTATCATCAACAGATAATTTTTCATTTTTATGTCCTTCACTATCTTTTCTATCACCCTGTCTCAAGTTTCATCATTTCTCTGAAGTTCTATTTATTTGCATTAATTTTTTTTCTTTTTTTGGAGAGGTTTTCACTATAGGGCGTGTGCGCTCACCAGAAAGACAGAGAGAGACAGAGAGATAGAAAGTGAAAAATCACCCCCAGGGGGGATGGCCATGCCGCAATCCCTTCTTCATTCTCCTCTTGGGATCTTGGGCATGCACGCACACACGCCCGGCGTGAGTTTAAGCTGCCAGGTCCAGGACTTGAACCACGGTCGACTTCATGGGAGTCCAACGACATAGCCATTAGACTAACTGCTGGTCCCTTTATTTGCATTCATAACAGAAAGCGTATACATGTGAAATAGAGGAAGAAAGAGAAGTACCCTCAATGGGGTCATATTATGTCATTATTTCCATTCCCCAGCCCTCAAGCTCTTCACACTCTTGGGTACATATGCATCAGGCCAGGAACCAAACATATGATCAGCCATGTGGCTTCCAGAGCTGTAGTTCAGAATGCTACCGATTGGACCACCAAGGCTGGGCCAAGTTCCATCACTTCTGATGGCTCTTCAATGATTCTCTCTTCATATTTGACCCTTTGTTAATTAATTTTATATAGAGACCAGGTCTATATTGTCTTCATCAGTGCTCATATACATCAAAGTAGATCTCAAGGTTCTGTAGAATTAATGTGTTCTTAATATGTTTTTCATGGGGCTATGTCAGGAAAAAAAATAAAAGGCCCATTCTAGGTATTTCATTAGTAAGAGTTTAAAGCAGAAGACTAGTTACAAAGATACAAGAAGAGCTGAAATACCAAATTGTAGTTAAATAAGCCACCCCCAAAATAGAAAAGGCAGAAAGTTGCTCTAACCCTTATGCTATAGAGATAAAGGAAGAAGATAGAATTTCCAGAGTTTAAGAGACTGGCTACATTGATGGAGCTGAGATGGTAAGAGATGAGGTCAAATGTCCAATAAGGAGAGCTGTCAAACAAAAGCAGAAACTTCAGAAGAGACACAGTCTCTGCTAGGAATATTACAGGAAAAAAAATAAAAGAAGAAAGAAAGAAGGAGAATAAAAACAAAAGAGGAATAACCCAGATTTTCCTTTCCTCCCATCATCCAAGCTCTTTTTTTTTTTTTTTAGAGGTTTTTTGCTATAGGGCGCGTGCACTCGCCAGACAGAGAGAGACAGAGAGGTAGAAAGCGAGAAATCACCCTCCAGGGGGGATGACCACACCACAATCCCTTCTCCTCCGTTCTCCTCTCAGGATCTTGGGCACGCAGGCACACACACGTGCCCCGCGCGAGTTTTAAGCCACTGGGTCCGGGACGCAAACCGCAGTCGACTACGTGGGAGTCCAGCGACATAGCCATTATGCTAACTACTGGTCCCTAAGCTCTTGATATTATTTGCCATTGGCCAAAGCTGGAAGCCAGATGGAAGGGGAGTTGGGGAAATATAGTTTACAGAGTCAGTCTCCTATGACATGGAGCCAACCTGAGCAAGGGTAGGAAATGCGTCTAAGCATCATCAACGAAGAGCACAGGAGCAGGCACCAGGGCTGCCGTTCCACAAACTGTACCTCAGCCTGAATATTGTGCTATGGTATTTGTGCAACATGCACAGGCACCTCAGGAGAACAGACATCGAGGAATTGTTTCATTTTTAAACAAGAGTCAACTATCCATATTTCCTTGAGAGAAGGGGCAATTTGTGGTGACTGTACATTGCCAGTCATGCGATTCTCTTCCTAGGCTGAGCTCAGCGCCAGGATACAAGGAAGAGTGGTTTGAAAACAAACCTGAAAGAGCTGATGTACTATAAAACATTAAAACGTAAGGAATCCCAAGCAGCACTTCCTTGACCCATGAGTGACACAGAATGACACAAAGGTATAACCAAGTGATTATCCTTACATTTGCAGAAATTAAAGTGACTTTTGACACAATAATCACCAATTACTCTTGTTGTAGTAGAAATTAATGCCCTCCATAGTTATTTTAATGCCCTAGCTCTTGACTGCTAGTCATCCCAGTGCCCATCTCAGCAGGCAGTAGCAGCAGCCACACCAGTAGTTTTAGGAGGTCCCAGCTGCATTGCTGACATCATGACACCAGGACCTGAAGGTCAGATCACCACCCTGACCTAGATCAAGAAGGAAGAAAAAGATAGGAATATAAACGTAGCTGATATGACTGGTCGTGAATGCATGATAATACATTATCATTGTTATATAAATATATATTTTGCATAAGTCTTTCCTTGATTGCATGTAAGACTGAAAATTCTTACATTCAAATATCAGAGATGTTAAAATAGAAAAAAGGCATCTTGGAATCAACAAAACATGTAATTATGTACATAATTATAACAGATAATTATTGAGCACTTATTTTATATCAGGAACTAGACTAAATGCTTTTTTCTTAACTGCCAGAGGGTATGTACATTTACTAGAGAGAGAAAATGAGAGAAAGAAAGAGAAGGCAGTCCCACCTCCCCACCCTGATAGGGCATGGTCATACTATAATTTTTTTTCCCACTATCTATCTATCTGTAAGGATTTGGGGTACGTGGGCACACATGCCTGGCCTGTTTTTCAACCTTCAGGGGGCTAGGATTTGAATTGAACTGAACCATGAGGGCTTTGACTCTCTTAACCACTGAGCCATGGGGCTGGCCTTATACCAAAAGCTTTAATATTTATTGATATTTATAACAAATCTGATGGGGGGGGTACCTTATTTCTATTTTGCAGATGATGAAACTGATTAAAGAATTTGCCTGAGGTTATAAAACTATTAGGTGGTGTCATCTGGTTTGCTACTCTAAACTCATAATTTCATCAATTTGTTTTTCCTGCTTCCACGTGGGACTCTTAAGAACTTCCAGACTTGTTGGGGTTTAAAAATAACTTGAAAGAGAGGATAAATATCTGACAATCTTAAGTTGAAACGAGACTATTTAGGCTGTTTCTTTTGTTATTGTTAATTTAGAACAGCATCCATTGTGTATATGCACACATATATGTACATCACACAATGATGTTGCCTAAAGAAAGCTGGATTACAAGCAAGAGTTTAATCATGATGGTTTGGTGTTTTGTTGTTGGATCTGGACTGTATATCTGTCATCACTGTTAGCTCCATGATATCTATTTCAATGACTCTTAAATACTCAATAAATGTTTTTTCAGTGAGTAAATGAATCAATACATCTAACTGTTGTGTGTAAGCAGGGGTAATGGGTGCAATGATTCTGGGTACAGTGAGTCTCAGAGAAGGTGTCTAGTTCAATCTGAGCCTAGCTCATCGATATATTACAGGTATAAGCAGAAAGAGATGCCAGTTGGAGGGTTTGACCATTTTTAATTATACTGGAACACTTGCAAAAGGGGGCTGTCATATATTTTTCACTAGCTAAAATGATAAAATATTGATTCAGAACTCACAATTAATTCTTATAAGCAGACTGGGCTTTTAATAATTCAGGCACATCTCTCAGTGGTCTTGTTTGCTCCATCCCCATGGTTAGCAGAAACTGCTTTCTGAAAATATGGAGACCATTTTTACCCGAGAGTATCAGCTCAGATTCCTGTAATTACACATCATGGTAAATATTAACTCACTCTAAGTGCTTAGCTCCATTCCCAAAACAATTTCTAAAGCAGAAACACAGGTCATTCTTTTCCTTCTATTCTTACTTGAAATCTGGTTTATTTTGTATGTTCATTAGATACTTTCTTGTTTTGACTTCTAATTATCTCTGATGCTCTTTGAATTAAGAAATATACTGTGTCTTTGAGGATGTAGGTGGAAAAGGCATAAGGATGGTCTCTCAAAGGCCTGCATTTGGAGCAAATAGAGACCCAAAGTCTGGCTCTGTCATCAACCTTTAAGAAAGTATAGCTCACTGCTATGCCTATTTCCTAATTTGGAAAATGTTGTTCCCTTCAAGGCCTCTTTTGACTTAAATAAATAATTTATCTGACCTTAAGTCTTATTATTCTAAGTTTAAACACTTATGGTTCAAATAAATTCCATAGAGCACACAAAGTAATAGAAGCAACACCTTAAGCAACAAAAAGGATTCTCTACTTTAGTAGAAAAGCTGCCCGATGGGAAACCTTTCTACTTCTAATGGACTAAGGGTGATCTGGTTTTTGGTCTGCCTGAAAAATAAACAAATTTCCAATTAAGCCATGTGTTCTGATGGTATTGTATAGATATTATTTTTTTCTTTTGTTTTTATAGTCTACATATTTTAGCTGATAGAATCATCTGGGATCCATAAAGTAAAACACATATGAGACTATCTTGGATGTTTACAATTCCCGTCTCCATGTGTCAATTGCATAGATATAACTCTCGGAAAGTGGGAGAGGAGGGTGGGTGAGAAGGGCTCAGCAAATGTTTAACAGACATAGAATATAAGGTTCTTTGTTGAAAATTATGTATATAGTAATATCTGTGAAAACCCATATTGCATGCCATAAGGATTTATGACAATTAAGTGTAAATAAGGACATATAAAAGAAAATATTTTAAAATTAAAGACATTTCAAATGAGGTTTCCAGACACAGGAATTAAAAAGATATTTTTGATCACAAAAATTATTTTTTGATCTAACAGATAGTATCTTTTGGGTCTGTTCCTTAACCTTCTCTAAGCTTCTGCAGTTTCTTCTCTTCTTTCTTCTGATACTTGGTCCCATTCTGTGCTACTTCTTTTCTACTCTGACCACAAAAATCAGTTCCAAGTGATAAGGCAAGCTCGCCAGATGGGGGTGTTTACATTTGTCCTTCATTAGTGACCAGGAAGTTTAGAATAAAGTTGAATGAGGCTCAATTTTAATAACTATATAATCTTTCTTTCTTTCTTTCTTTCTTTCTTTCTTTCTTTCTTTCTTTCTTTCTCTCTGTGTTTTTAATTTCCCAGAGGACATGTGTGTTCACCAGAGGAAAACACACAGAGAAAGAGAGAGAGGACAAATGAGAAAGCACTCCTCATGGGAAATGGCCATACTATAATCCCCTTCCCTCCATTTTTCTCTAAGGATTTTGGGCATGCACACACATGTGGCTGGAATGGTTTTCAGGCTGTGGGGTTCAGGATTCAAACCACAGTGTTGGTCATATGGGATTCATATACTTTTACCACCACACTACCTTCTGGCCTTTTTCTTTTTCTCTTCTTCTTCTTCTTCTTTTTTTTTTTTTTAATTGCCAGAGGGTACATGCACTTATGAGAGAAAGAGAGAAAAAGAGAGAGAAAGAGAAAGCACCCTCCAATGGGTTATAGTCATACCACAATCCCTTCTCCACCTTGTTGGGATATTAAGCATTCATGCATATTCACCTAGCATGTTTTTTAAGCCCTTGTTCCAAGATTTGAACTGCAATGAGCTATGTGGGATCTAGTTTTCTTAACCACTAGGCCATAGAACTAGCAGTTAGCGTAATGGCTATGTCGCTGGATTCCCATGTAGTCGACCGCGGTTCGCGTCTCGGACCCAGTGGCTTAAAACTCACACCGGGCACGTGTGCGTGCGTGCCCAAGATCCCGAGAGGAGAATCGAGGAGAAGGGATTGCGGTGTGGCCATCCCCCCTGGGGGGTGATTTCTCACTTTCTGTCTCTCTGTCTCTCTCTGTCTGTCTGGCGAGCGCACTCGCCCTATAGCAAAAACCTCTTAAAAAAAAAAAAAAAAAGAACTAGCTCTAACTAAATAACTTTATTGGCTGAAGATCTACATTATTTGCCCTGATTTAGTAAATTCACCAATTATTCTAATTTTTTCCCCTTGTATACATAAAAACAACCATCTTGACATAAGTCATCTCAAACTCCTTGTGAGAAAAAAATAAGCTCAATATTATGTTCTTGTGAGTCATTTCCTTAGACAATGTGTAGAATCAAATAATGCAATTATAGAACAGTAAATTGGAAAAAGATAAAATCTCATAGATGGTCATTATGTATGTTAACTTCCTGAATAAAGTAGCAATGTGTTTAAGAAATCATCTTGTATACACCATATTTAAAGCACTAAAGGATGTTTCACCCCTCAGACATAAGAAAAGCATTATTAACATACTCATGAAAAACTGAAGAAGTGGGATGAGTGAGTGGAGGAGAGTCTATTTAGTCATATGCACAGTTCTGGAAGCTGGATGCTACAGACTGAACATTTATGTCCCCCAACACTCATATGTTGCAACCTCATTCCCAGTGTGATGGTATTTGAAAGTGGAGAAGTAAATAAGTCATGAGGGCAAAGTGATAATAAATGAGATTAGTGTCCTTATGAGAAACTACAGAAAACTACCTCATTCCTTCTGCCAGGTGAGATTACAACAAAAAGACAATCATCTATGGAAAAATAAATGGGCTCTCACCAGACACTGAATCTGTCGGTGCTTTGATCTTGGACTTCTCACACTCCAGAACTGTAAGATACGAATTCCTGTTGTTATAAACCATCTTGAATATGGTGGTCTGTTATAGCAGTCCAAAGACTGATAACTACATTTGAACTTTTGGACTTATATTCTTTCCATTACTCAGCTCTTCTGAAATTGTGTTCCAATAGAAATAGTACTATATAATATGCTGTTATGATTTCCATCTCTGCCTCTGTTGCCCTTTCTGGGTTAAGCTTTATGGCTGTGAAGCCCCCGAGCCTGGGCACTGGCATCCAGATCCCAGTGCTAGTCAGGCGAAGTCTCTCTCTCTCCCTCTTGCTCTTTTCTGTCCCTTCCAACTTTTTTTTCTCTTTTAAAAGAAAAAAAAAAAAAAAAAAAAAAAAAAAAAACAGCTTTCTGGGACCAGCAGTTAGCATAATGGCTATGTTGCTGGACTCCCATGTAGTCGACGGCAGTTCGCATCCCAGTCCCGGTGGCTTAAACCTCACGCCGGGTACATGTGCGTTTGTGCCCAAGATCCCGAGAGGAGAATGGAGGAGAAGGGATTGCGGTGTGGCCATCCCCCCTGGGGGGTGATTTCTCGCTTTCTATCTCTCTGTCTCTCTCTGTCTGGCAAGCTCATGCGCCCTATAGCCCTATAGAGAAAACCTCTCCAAAAAAACCCAGCTTTCTGTCCACTTATGCCTTTATGCCTTTCTCCTCTTTCTCCTGCTAATATGTCTCTTCTTCCCTCACATAGGACAGAATCCTTGAAGAAATCTCCATCTCTTCTTCTGCTGCCAGCTTCATATGGTGCACATTTTGTGGTTTTCTATTTTAAACTCAATTTTAGTTTCTTTGATGTGTTTTCTGCTTTTTACTCCTCTTTTTGTTCTAGCTCTTTCCTTCTATTTCCTTTGCTTTTTCTTCCTTTTTCTGTTTCTTACTTTTTTTAGCCTACTACCTAGAAAAGTCTAGGTGCATAATAGTTAAACATCTGAATATTGTGAGACTTAGAGAAATTTTTGCCCCTTGCTGTACTGATTGTAAAAACAGTGAAACTCCTCCTCATAAAACTGAATTCAAAACTCTTCCTGTGATTACAACACTGGAGGACACAGTAGAAGGGAAAAAATAGCATCAAATTATTTAATGCCAAAGAGAAACACATGAGCTCACAGTTACAGAATCCTTCTCCAACAAACTAGCCAAAAGTGAATACATTACTAAATGACTAAAAATAAGAGAAGAGCCTCAAGGATGAAAAAAAATCGAGTAATACATTTTTAGATAGGGAACACTGTAATTCAGCTCCAAGTAGGGAAGAAATAAAGGATGTTACAGAAATGTCAGAAAAAGAATTTAGAATATTTGTGGTAACAAAACTCTGTGAGATGCAAGAGAAAAGTGACATTGAGCTCAAAGACAAGATACTAAGATTGACATGAGAGAAACATCAAGTCACTTACAAAGGCTATCCTGGACCTCTCATCAGATACAATACAAGCAAGAAAAAAATGGGGAAATTTATTCAAAGTGTTAAATGAAAAACAATTTCAACCAAGAATACTATACCTGGCAAGATTATTGTTCATATGTGAAAAAAGAATAAAAACATTCCCGGATGAACAAAACCTTAACTTACCAACTCCAGACCAGCTCTTCGAAAATTCCAAAAGGAGTACTATACCAAGAAAACTAAAGACAGACAGACAGCAATAAGAAAACAAAAAATAACCAAGAATATGGCCAACTTAATGGTAGGGACAAGTCTGAAAATATCGGTAATAATGTTGAATATTAATGGAATAAATTCTCTGATCAAGAGATACAGACTGGATGAATGGATTAAAAATCAGAAACCCTCCTTCTGTTGCCTACAAGAAACCCATTTCATGAATGAAGACATACATAGATTAAGAGTGAAGGGCTGGAAAAAGGTATTCCACACAAATGGAAACCAAAAAAGAGCAGGAGTTGCTATACTGATTTCAGACAAAATAGGCTTTAAGACAAAAACATTAAGAAAAAAACAAAGAAAGGCATTAGATAGTAAATTGTGCTAATTTATCAAGAAGATATAACACTTATAAATATCTATGCACCCAACTAAAGAGCACCCACATATGTAAAGGAAAGACTGCTAGATCTAAAATGATAGACTGTAACATATTAATTGTTGGAGATCTTAGCACCAAACTAATTCCTTCAGACAGATCAATGAGACAGAAATAACAACAAAAAATAAGTGATACCATAAATAAGATGTACTCGAGAGACATATATGGAACTTTCCACCATAAGACCACAAAATATATATTTTTCTCAGCCCCACATGGTACCTTCTCTGAGACTGATCACATGAGAGGGCACAAAATCAGTCTACAGATTCAAAGGCATAGAAACTATATACAGCATCTTCTCCAACCATGATGGAATCAAACTTGATATTAATCTCAGGAAAAACCCTCAAAAATAAACAAATACATAGAAACTAAATAACCTACTTCTGAATGACTCCATGACTATTGCAGCGATTAAGACTGAAATCAAAAGATTCATGGAAACAAATGATAATGAGTGCATGAGCTTCCATAATCTATGGGACACTACAAAAGCAGTAATAAGAGGGAAGTTCATAGTAATTAGTGCACACAAGAAAAAGATGGAAGATGAAGGACAACCTAACATCATGCCTCAGGGAACTGGACAAACAACAACAAAAGAATCCAAAAAAATTCAGGAGGAAAGAAATGAAAAAGATTCTAGTAGAGATAAATAAAATAGAAAATAAATGAACTCTACAGAAAATAAGTGAAAGCAAAAGCTGGTTCTTTAAAAAGATAAGCAAGATTGACACACCATTAGCTAGACTAAGAAAAAAGAAAGGAACCAGATTAATCAAATTCACAATGAATCAGGCAACATTACAACAGACATAATAGAAATAGAAAACATCATTAAAGGATACTATAAGCAACTACATGCCAACCAAGAAGATGAGATGGACAAATTCCTGGACATATACAATCTACCAAGGAGGACATAGAAAGCCTAAAAGACCTGCAAAAAGCAATGCGATTGAATCAGTAATAAATAACCTCCCAAGAAATAAAAGTCCAGGTCCCAATGGGTTCACTTCTGAATTTTACAAAACTTTTAAGGAAGATGTAACCCCCTTCTACTCAAACTTTCTAGATATACAAAAGGAAGGAACACTTCCAAATTCATTCTATGAATCCTCCATCATCCTCATTCCCAAAATATAAGGATATGACAAAAAAGGAAAATTACAGACCTTTATCTCTGATTAATATAAATGCAAAAATTCCCAACAAGATACTTGCTAACCGTATTCAACAACATATAAAAAAGATTATTCATGACCAGGCAGGCTTTATTCCAGGGATGCAAGGGTGGTTCAACATATGGAAAACCATAAATTTAATAAACCATATTAACAGAAAGAAAAATAAAAACCATATAATCATTTCAATCAATGCAGAAAAAACATTTGACAAAATCCAACATTCCTTCACTATTAGGACTCTCAGTAAAATTGGCATTGGAGGATCATTTCTCAGCATAGTAAATGCCATCTATGAAAAACATATAGGCAACATTATACTGAATGTGGAAAAGCTGAAAGCTTTTACAGTAAAAATTGGTACAAGAGAAGGCTGCCCACTCTCTCCACTCCTACTCAATATAGTACTGGAAGTCCTAGCCAATGCAATCAGACAGGAGAATGAAATAAAAAGCATTCTAATAGGGAAAGAAGCATTGAAATTATCTCTGTTTACAGATGACATGATTGTATACATAGAAGACTCAACAGTATCCACGAAAAAACTTCTCAAAGTAACAAATGCATACAGTAAAGTTGCAGGATACAAAATTAACTTACAAAAATCTATCATATTTCTGTATACAAACAAAAGCAGACAAAGACAGAGCTGAAAAAAAGTAATCCCATTGGGACCAGCAGTTAGCGTAATGGCTATGTCGCTGGACTCCCACGTAGTCGACCGCGGTTCGAGTCCCGGACCCGGCGGCTTAAACTCACGCCGGGCGCGTGTGCGTGCGTGCCCAAGATCCCAAGAGGAGAATGGAGGAGAAGGGATTGCGGTGTGGCCATCCCACCTGGGGGGTGATTTCCTGCTTTCTATCTCTCTGTCTCTCTCTGTCTGTCTGGCGAGCGCACGCCCCCTATAGCAAAAACCTCTCCAAAAAAAGAAAAAAAAAAAAAGTAATCCCATTTACCATAGTCACAAAAAATATAAGATACCTAGGAATAAAACTAACCAAGAAAGTCAAAGACCTCTATAAAGAAAACTATGAAAATCTTAAAAAAGAAAAAAAAGACACAAAAAAAGTGAAAGAACTTGTCATGTTCCTGGATTAAAAAAATTAACAATCAAAATGTCAATTCTACCCAAATTAACCTTCATATTTAATGCAATCTCTATAAAGTTACAAGGGACATTATTCACAGATCTAGAAAAGACAATCATAGAATTTGCATGGAATCATAAAGGATCCCTTATTGCTAAAACAATCCTGCACAAAAAGAGTGGAGTAGGTGGCACCTCACCTCCTTACCCAAAATATATTACAAAACTGTGATAGTCAAAACACCATGGCATTGGCACAAAAACAGACATGAGGACCAATGGAACAGTGTAGAGACAACAGAAAAAAAAACAAAAACAGATAGCCAACTGATCTTTGACAAAGGGTACCAGTCAATTTAGTGAAAAAAGGAAAATCTCTTTAGCAAAAGTGCTGGAAAAACTGGGTATCCACTTGCACAAAGATAAATTGGAACGCCTATCTGTTACCATTAACAAAAATCAACTCAAAGTGGACCAAAGATCTATACCTAAGGCTGCAAACTATAAAACTACTGGGGGAAAAACTTTGGGAAAAATCTGAAAGACATTGGGATAGGCAAAGACTCCTTAAACAAGACCTCCAAAGCATAGGCAATAATCCCCAAATAGACAGGTGGGATTACATCAGATTAAGAAGTTTCTGCACAGCATAGGGCACAGTAATTAGTGTGAATTGACAACCCTTGGAAGGGGAGAAAATTTCTGTAAACTATGCCTCAGATAAGAAACTGATAATTAGAACACACAGGGAACTCAAGTGGCTTACCCAGAAGAAAATTATTAACCTCATTAGAAGATGGGAAAATGAGTTGAATAAAGAACTCTCTAATGAAGACATATGAACAGCCAAAAAACACATGAAAAAATGTTCAACATCCCTCACCATAATGGAGATGCAGATCAAAACCACAATGAGATACCACCTAACCCCAGTCAGAATGGCAAAGATTAAAAAAAAGTGAAAGATAAGTGCTGGCAGGCAGGGATGTGGTGAAAGGGGAACTCTCCTACATTGTTGGTGAAAATGTAAATTGGTCCAGCCACTTTGGAGAACAATATAAAGGTTCCTCAAAGACCTTCAAATAGAACTACCATATGATCCAGCAATTCCACTCCTGAGTGGAATCTACCCAAAGGACTGGAGAGCATTCAGTAGGAAAAGCACTTGCATAACTATTTTCATTGCAGCATTATTCACGATTGCTAAGATATGGAGCCAACCTAAATTTCCACAGATGAATGGACTGAAAAAGTGTGGCACATATACTCCATGAATTATTATTCAGCCATAAAATACCCAAAACTTTGGCATTGGATAGAAAGTGGATGAATGTGGAAGATTTATTGCTGAGTGAAGCAAGTCAGACTATGAAACAGACATTGTATGTCTCCACTTTACATATACCAACTGTCTACACTCTAGGGTAGAGACAGAAAAATAGGAGGACATAAAAGTATTGAAAATTGTTATGAACACTGGGGACAAAGTGGAAGGACAAAGTCGTAGAGAGGAAGAGTGCAAGAAGGGAAATTTGGGGATAAAATGGAGAAGTAAGTCCATTGTTGGACACAGATATGGTTTGTTGCCTATTGATATCATGTGTAGTATTGTCAACTCACCTGGTGTGTGGCATATATCATGTTGGTATAATATCTTTACAGTCTAAATGATGTATGGTAATTGAATGTATAAATAATAATAAATAAATTTTTTAAAATATGTTTTTGTTCCATATCATAGCTCCCTTTTGGAGAAGTTATAGAAGAAATAAACTTACTTAAAAGTTATATAACTTTCTCATAATACAATACCACTCCTTTCCCTCTAAGACCTCACACCCCCACTAGGGATACCCAGCCACATCTTACAGAAATACGTCTTACAGTGTATTGGGGACCGGCAGGTGGCATGGTGGTTAAGGCACTGGACACTCCCACATGGCTGACTATGGTTCAAGTCCTGGACCTGGTGGCTTGTTTTCTCACTTTCCTCTCTTTGTGTGTCTCTTTCTGGTCAAATTAAAATAAATGAATGAATGAATAAAATAATTCTTTAAAAAAAAAAGAAATATCAGTGTATTAGAAACACAGTTGAAGGAAGTCAAATTAACCATGGCTAGAGCTATGAATTAAACGATAGTAGTTGTAGTCTTGTCAGTTTTCCACAGTACCAATTTGCATGCTAGTCCTGGAGTCAAAAGTCTTGCTTCTCTTATGTATATGCTTGCTCCTCTTATGTATATGCTTGCTCAATGCATTCTGCTATGTAACTTAAATATCCAAAGCCTGCCTCTTCATTACTAAAATGAAAAACCTTACAAATGAAGAAACTAAAAACCTTATATGATTGTTTTTAAAAGGAAGTGAATATATGTAAACTGTCTAACAGAGTAAGGACCCAGTAGGTAATTTTTAAAATTATTACCATAACTTATCATTATTTCTATCTGCTGTGGACCTCTGGCATCACATGCTTATGTAAGTATTGCTGCCCTCTACAGGAATTATCTGAGTCTGTTGCCTCTCTTGATAAATGAGGGTCATTGATCTTTCCACAAAACCTCCCAAATTCTTGTCAGCCCTTCACCCAGGGCTGCCCTTCTTAGCACTTCATACAATGACCTTGCAGATGACAAGAGGTAGATAATTAGCCATCATCTTAACTCATCCAGATAATCATACCAGTCACTTTAATGTGGGGTGATAAAATTTGTAATTTTTATGAAGCTTACCCTGCAGATCCAAACTATAAAATATGCTATGGAAAGACAGTGGATGATTGGGGAAAGGGTTTAAAATATGCCTCCTAAGAAGCTCAGCCCAATTTCATTAACCTGGCTTCAGAATCAAATAGAATGGGCTTCCACAACAAAAACATCCACAAAAAGAAGTCTCCTTTCCTACTTCTCTCTTCTTTTCTTATTTATTCCTTAAAATCTTTTTAAAGCAGGTTTTAGTAAGTAATTACAAATATCATCTAGGTATGTCACTTTATATTGGGCAAAGCAGTACATATATAATGAGTTATTTGCTGACACCATTTTCTCCCATTGCTAATGAACAAAACCCACCATCAACTATAAGTGGTTTTCATGAATATGAGCTAAAGCAGGGGCCTATACTATCTAGACTATCTAGACTCCTGCACTTGCATTTTCCTGGTATTTTAAACCTTGACATTACAAACCTTTTTTATTCCCTTTTTTCCTCCAAAGCAGATTTTTAAAAACCTGTCTGCTTTCAACAGTCACCCGATAAATTTGTCCTGTTTCTTCTCTCCATATCACCTGGGGATTTAAAATTGCCCTATTGATTCTCTACCATGCAAATCTTTTCTAAAAGCTAATCTATTCATTCTGAACAGATCAGCAGCCATTAGTAAACAAGACACATTTGCAAAAGTAAACTAAATACAACAGATGAGTTATAAAAAAAGAAGATGTTCATATTCAAATTCTGTCCTATCTGAACAAAATGTCTCCCTTACTTTTTACCTGACAATAGTTATGTAAGTGCCTCAGGTTCTAAGGTAAGATTAAAATGCTGCTGACTTAAAACATCCAATGAGGTCAACCTCATATCTTGGCAGTTGATAGAGCAGAATCCCCTATGGCAGTTTGAATCCTGGCCCCAGCAGCTTGAAACATATGCCAGACACATGTACATGTGTGGTCCAAATCCTGATAGGATGGAGAAATGGAGGAGAGATTGCTGTGGGACCACACCCCATGGGCCAGTGCTTTTTCCCTCCCCCTTTTTCTCTTTTTCTTTCTCTGTTTCTGCTGAGTACATGTACCCTCTGGCAATAAAGAAGGCAAACAAATGAATGAATTAAATACAGAATTATTTGGATCCCAGTAATGGAAAATTTTTATGACTCCAGACTCTTTGAATAGACCAAGCAAAACAAATATTTCTACTTAAGTTGACTTCTCAACTGTAAATTGCCTTTGAATCTAAATTTCCTTTAGTATAGGCCAACACAAAGGAGAGCCAAGTATTTCCTAGATAGTAAAAGTTGCATGTTCTCTTAAAGATCAACCCAGTCAGGACCAAGAGATGGCATAATGGTTACATCACTGGACTCCCACGCAGATTGAAATTCACACCAGGTGCATGTGCATGCATACCCAAAATCTGGAGAGAATGGAGGATAAGGGATTGCACCTTGGGAGGTGATTTTTTGCTTTCTGTTTCTGTGTCTCTGGCTCTCTGGTGAGCATATGTTCTCTATAGCAAAAATCTCTCTTAAAAAAAAAAGAAAGAAAAGATCAAGCCAGTCAATCTAAGCACCACCTTTTAGCAAAGAGACTGTCCTTACAGAAGAAAACCAATCTTATTGCTCTTGGGTTGAGATTTAACCCATTAGGTTTTAGACAATTGTTTTTACCTTGGTCTACCAAATAGAAACACCTGGTTATTCTTCAGATTAATTCAACCAGAATCTACTCTAGATTCTTGTTGTTTAAAGTCAGGACCATGAACCAGAGCTTGAGTATCACCTGAGATCTTACTAGAAATTTTGACTCTTAAGCACCAACCCATACATACTGAATCAGAATAAGCAGTTAACTAAGATTTCCAGGTGATTTGTATGTATATTAAAAATCCGAAATGCCGAGCCAGCCTTGTACACAGTGGTTAGGGTAATAGACTCCATATAGCTAACTGTGATTGAGATTCCAGCCCAGAGGCGTAAAAGACAGATTCATGTGTGTGCATGCCCAAAATCCTGAGAGGAAGGAGAAGTGAAGGAAAAGGAATTGTGATGTGACCATGTCTCATTGGTGGAAGGGACATTCTCTCTATCTCTGTCTCTGTCTCTGTCTGTCTCTCTCTCTCTGGCAACACACATACCTTCTGGAAGTTGAAAAAAATGCCTGTGTTCCATTATCAGACACTCTTATCTAATTGTTTTGAGATGAGGCCTGGGCAATGATTCTCAAAGTCTGGTCCTTGGACTGCATCATCATTGTTCCCAAGGAGGTGTTAAATATGCAAATTTGGGTCCAATTACATTGATGTAAGCAGTAGAGTGCTGTTGTGCAACATGGAAGTTCCAGGTTCAGTTCCTGGACCAATCTATATAGCCAGGCACAATGGCACAGTGCTTGTAATCAATGCTAGTGCACTGGATACTGGGGCAGGAGGATTGTGGCATGCCACGACCCTGTCAAAAATATCTATCATGGGAACCAGCAGTTAGTGTAATGGCTATGTCGCTGGACCCCATGTAGTCGACTGCGGTTCACGTCCCGGACCCGGTGGCTTAAAACTCACGCCGGGCGCGTGTGCGTGCATGCCCAAGATCCCGAGAGGAGAATGGAGGAGAAGGGATTGCGGCGTGACCATCCTCCCTGGGGGGTGATTTCTCACTTTCTGTCTCTCTGTCTGTCTGGCGAGCGCACGCGCACTATAGCAAAAACCTCTCCAAAAAAAAAAAAAAATCTATCAATATCTTTCTCCTCCTCTCTCATAAAAATTAAAAGCAAAATGAGTTCTCAATTATAAGTGTGTTTTATGTCAAGAGGTCAAAGATATTACAATATACAATACCTTTTTATTCTTGTGTGTGTTAAATGTTCCTTTATTTGCCCCTTGAGTTTCTCTCTCTCACCCCCAATTGTCCACGCCCTTTTAGATAGTCTATGGTACACATGCTTGCTGTTTTAGTCATTGTAATTTCCAATTTCTGCCATAAAGTGAAGACATCCTATATATATTTTATGGGGACATACAGAGTATGTCTTTCACAGTCTGGCTTGTTTCATTTGGCATTAAATCTTCTATATTCATTTAGTTTGTATCAAATGAAAGGATCTTACTGTTTTTTATGACTAAGTAGTCTTCTATAGTACATATGTGCTATACTTTTTCAATATAGTCATCTGTTCTTGGACACTTAGATTGATTCCGTGTCTTAGCAATTGTGAATGAAAGTGCAAGAATCACAGACGTACAAGTGTTTTTCCAATTGAGTCTTTTCCTGTCCTTAGGGCAGATGTCCAGGAGTGGAATCACTGGGTTGTATGGAAATTCTATCTGTATGTCTTTGAGGAGGCCCCATATCATTCTCCACAGTAACTGTACTAATTTCATTCTTACCAACAGAAATGTTCCTGTTTCATCACATCCACATCAGCACTTGTCATTTTTAATTTTTTTGATCATAGCCGTTGTGACAGGTTAAATGGTATTTCCTTTTTGTTTGTTTGTTTGAAGAGAGATTTTTGCTATAGGGCATGTATATTCACTGGAGAGACAGAAAGACAAAAAGCGAAAAATCATCCTCCCAGGGGTGATGATCACACCTCAATCCTTTCTCCTCTAATTCTCTTCTTGGAATTTTGGGCACACATGCACACAAAACCGGCATGAGTTTTAAGTCACCAGGTCTGGGACTTGAGCCATGGTCAACCATGTGAGAATCCAGCGATGTAACCACTACCCCATCTGCTTGTCTCTCATTGTGGTTTTGGTTTGCATTTCCTTTATGATTAGAGACATTGAACATTTTTTCATATGCCTTTTGGCCATTCATGTGTCTTCCTTGGAAAGCTGTCCAGCTTGGTTGCCCACTTTTTAATTGGATTTTTAAATTTTTTTTTTTTGTAGGTAAGCTTCTAAAGTTTCCTATATATTCTGGTCATCAGTCCCTTATCAGAAGCATAGTTTGCAAATATTCTCTCCCATTCTGAAGCTTCTCTCTTCATTTTGGTTATTGTGCCATTTGTTGTGCAGAAGCTTTTCAGCCTGATGTAGTTCCACTTTTCTATTTTTGGTATTACTGTTTAGAGTTCTTATTTAAGAAATCTTTGCCTACTCCAATGTCTTCAAGAGTTTCCTCTATGTTTTCCACCATTTTATAGTTTGAGTCATTATATTTAGATCTTTAATTCATTTTGAGTTGACTTTTGTTAATGGTGAGAGATAGAGGTCTGGTTTCATTTCTGTGCAGGTGGATATTCAGTTCTTCCAGCATCATTTGCTGAAGAGACTTTCTTTTCCTCACTGGATGGTCTTGTGTCTTTTGTCAAAGATCAGTTGGCTGTATGTTTTAGGGGTTATTCCTGGATTTTCTATTTTGTTCCATTGGCCTGTATGTCTGTTTTTCTGCCAGTATCAGACTGTTTTGACTATTACAGCTTTTAAATATGTCTTGAGATCAGGTTGTGAGATACCTCCTTCTTTATTCTTTGTGTAGAGTATTGCCTTAGCAATATGGGGCCTTTTATGATTGCACAAAAATTTTATGATTGCTTTTTAAAGTTCTGTGAAGAATATCTCCGATAATTTGACCAGAGAGTCGCATTGAATTTGCATGTTAATTTAGGTAGAATTGACATTTGATTATATTAATTCTTCCAATCAAGAAACATGGGAAGTCTTTCCACTTTTGTGTCTTTTTTCAGTTTTTTGTAGTTTTCCTTGTAGTGGTCTTTCGCCTCTTTGGTTAGGTTTATTCCTAAGAATCTTATTTTTCTGGTGTCTATTATAAATAGGATTGTTTTCTTTGATTCTATCTTTTTGTTGATTGTTGATATATAGAAATTCTGTAGATTTTTTGTATATTAATTTTGTATTCTGCCAATTTAGTGAATTTATTGATCACTTTTAAGAGTTTTTTCATGAATTCCTTTGGATTTTCCATGTAGTCATGTCACCTGTAAATACGGATCATTTTATTTCTTCTTTTCCTATTTGAATGCACTGTATTTTACTCTTTTGACTGATCGCACTGGCTATAATTTCCAGCGTTATGTTGGAGAGGAGTAGAGGAAATGGGCAGCCTTATCTTGTTCCAGTTTTTAATTGGAAAATCTTTCACCTTTTCTCCTTCAGTATGATGTTAGCTGTGGGTCTGTTATATAGAACTTTTTTTGTGTTGAGAAATGTCCTTTCTATACTGATTTTGCTGAGAGTTAATTATGAAGGGATATTTTATTTTTCTGCATCAATTGATAAGATCACAATGGTTTTTATCTTTCCTTCTGTTATTGTGATGTATTACATCCACTGTTTTAGAAAACTAAACACTGAACACTGACATCCCTGCAATAAAGCCCACCTGGTCATGGTTGTAATATTTTTAAAGTCTTATTAAAAATTATTTGCTACAGGGAACCAGCAGTTAGCGTAATGGCTATGTCGCTGGACTCCCACGTAGTTGACTGTGGTTCGCGTCCCGGACCCTGTGGCTTAAAACTCACGCCGGGAGCGTGTGTGTGCGTGCCCAAGATCCTGAGAGGAGAATGGAGGAGAAGGGATTGCGGGGTGACCATCCGCCCTGGGGGGTGATTTCTTGCTTTCTGTCTCTTTGTCTCTCTCTGTCTGGCAAGTGCACGTGCCCTATAGTAAAAACCTCTCCAAAAAATAAATAAATAAATAAAATTTTAAAAAAAGAAAATTATTTACTACTATCTTGAAGCTTTTTGCATCTGTACCAGGAATATTGGTCTGTAGTTTTCTTTTTTTTATTGTGTCCTCATCTGCTGTTGGTATCAGTTTGAAGGGAGATTCAAAGAATGAGATTTGGAAAGTTCCTTCCTTTAGGATCTTTAGTAATAGTTTGAGAAGAATTGGGATTAGTTATTATTTAAATATTTTCTAGAATTCAGAAGTGAGACCATCATGATCTGGGCTTTTCTTTGTTGGGAGACTGTTTATTATTGATTCAAACTCATTACTTATTATGGGTCTATTCCAGCTTTTTAATTCTTCCTGGTTCAGTCTAGGTAAACTATATTTGTCCAGAATTTATCCATCTCACTTAGGTTTTCTCATTTATTGATATCTAGTTGCTCGTAGTACTCTCTCATGACCTTTTGCATTCTGTAATATCTGTTGTAATATTGCCTGTTTTATTGCTTATTTTATTTATCTGGTTCCTTTCTCTGTTCTTGATTAGTCTAGCCAATAATGTGTCACATCTGTGTATTCGCTCAAAGAACCAGGTTTTGGTTTTATTTACTTTCTGTATGGCTCTTTTATTCTATATTTCATTTATTTCTGCCCTAATATTTATTATTTATTTTCTTCTGGAGTTTCTTGAGATTTCTTTTTCATGTTACTTGAGGTGTATCACTAGGATGTTTATTTACTACCTTTCTATTTTTTTCATGTGCACTAATTACATGAACTTTGCTCTTTTGACTGCTTTCTCTGTGTCCCATTGGTTACGGAGAATCCTGAGTTCATTATCATTCATTTCAATGGATCTTTTGATTTCAGCCTTAATTTCTTCAGTAGTTGTAAGCTGGTCTAGTATTGCTAAATTCTTTCAGTTATTGTTTATCTGAGAATGATTTTATTTCTTCTCCTTTAAAGGCTATCTTGCTGGGTATAGTACTCTTCAGTTTTCTTTCAGAATTTTGAATGGATCTACCCATTCTTTCCATGCTTGCATTATTTCAGTTGAGAGGTAAGTTGTTGTTTATCTCTTGCCATTTTTAGAATGTTGTCTTCATCTTTGATTTTTGCCAATATGTCTATAATGTGCCACAGGGCGTATCTTCTTATCTTGATTCTATTTATGTTCTTTAAATTCCTGTGTCTGAATGTTTCTCTAGATTTGGAAAGTTTCCTGAAAATTTTATGGAATAGAATTTCTATGCCTTTATCAGATTTTTCACCTCTGGAATATCTCTTATTCAGATATTCGGGCATTTGGTGGTATCTAGTATTTCCCATATGTTGTCCTCTTTCCTTTTTTAAAATTTTATTAATTTTTTTTTATTCTTTTTGGTGGTTTTAATCTAAGTCAGAGGCTTTGTCTACTAGATCAGAGATTCTATCTTCTGTATGGTCTAATATGCTATTAATACTTTTGAGGGATATTATGAATTCCTTTTCTGTTTGAGTCTTTTTTTGTTTGTTTGTTTTTTGGAGAGGTTTTTGCTACAGGGCACGTGTGCTCACCAGATAGACAGAGACAGAAAGTGAGAAATCACCCCCCAGGGGGGATGGCCATGCTGCAATCCCTTCTCCATTCCCCTCTCAGGACCTTGGGCATGCACACACACACACCCAGAGTGAGTTTTAAGCCACCGGGTCCGGGACTTGAACCTCAGTTGACTACATGGGAATCCAGCGACACGGCCTTTACTCTAACTGCTGGTCCCTGTTTGATTCTTTTTTTAAGTGTTTATTTTTTAAATGGAATTTCTCCTTCAAGTCATGGGATGATTTCCTCATCATCTGGAGTAGATTGTTTATGTTCTCTGACATTGTATTTAGTTTAGTCAGTATTAATATTCCAAAATATTTCTGTGAATTCTTTTATACTGCATATGGTTACTGAGGAGTTGTGCTTTCTTGAGGAAGGGACATTTCTTTGTTTCTCATATTTCTTGTGCTCCTGTGGTGGTTTCTAGTCATCTGATAAAGTACATGCTTCATTCGTCCTACTATTTTGCCCGATTCTGTAGTGTTGGGGGAAAGAACAGCTCTACTTCCCAGGTGTGCTTTTGATAGAGAGCCACAACTTCCAATCACAGCAGGTTTTTGTAGCCAGCTTTAGGTGCTTGGTTTCTCTCCAACACTCTCAGGACCAGATGCACCTGAGGCTGAGCTGGAGCGGTGTAAGTAAATGAAGAAGTACAAGTTGCACACCATGCTGTGGGCCAGTGAACTGTGAAATCTCAAAGTACACCTGGGTTATCAATCAAAGGCACCATGGGCAAAATCTGAACCTCAGTCCCTCTGCAGTTCAGTCCCTTTCTCCCATTCCTGCTTGCTCCTACCCTATGAGTGGGAATCAGGAAGCCAATGGTGAGATACAGAAAAGAAGGAAGTCTGAAAGCACACACCTGGGTCATCAAAAGATATCAGGGAAATCTAAGCCACAGTCCCTCTGAAGCTCCGTTCCTTTAAAAATACAAGCTTTTAAGTGAGGTACTGTGTCTATTAATTAGATCCAATTAACCATTTCACAATATATACACAATATGTATGATTCCAAATATCATGTTATATATAATAAATATATACAATAAAAGAAAAATATATATAAATGATTGGACCCTCAAATGAACTGAATCAGAAACTGAAATTAGAGCTCAGTAATTTGTGTTTAAAAAAAATAATACAGGTGACATTTATGATGTTGAATATTGATAACTCTTGCTCAGGAAGATATGTCAAATTTATCAATATACTCAATTTCTTTTTCATAGTTTATGACTCAACAATGGGCTTTTATTGCAGACCTACAGCATCCAAACAATCAAGAGTAAGAAAGAGACCAAGTATGGTACAATGTATTGAAAAAATGATTTTTTTTCTTGTCTAAATAGGAACCGAGATGCATGTAACTCAATATCCATACCAACTTACAACCGACATGAGTGAAGCCAGCCTCATAAATAAAACTATATCCCTAGTGGCAGAAGGGCATAGATTTCTGGTTCTTAACTATTACAGAAGCATGTCCCATCTCCAGACTTGCATCTATATTAGGGAATGTGTTTCCTTATAAGTTAAAGCAGGCTTATCTTTTCCTGGAAACAGAAAATCTTGCTGTTTAAATATTCAAATATCCAGTGGAAAAAATTGGGAGATGGCAATCCCAATGAGAGGAAGCATTCATTCAGCCTGTATTTTCAAACCTCAAAAATTAGAAAGTCACCTACTTCAAAGACAATCCATTGTAATTTGAAAGGTTATTATTAGAAATTCCTTATCTGTAGCAAGCTAAACACTGAAAAAAACTATACTTTACAATAATCCAAAGTACCTCATTTCCTCTACCACATAACAATCCTTTAGAAATTTGAAGGTACAATTGATGTCTTCTCCACAAATCTTTTCTTTAAATAAACATCCAAATTCATTTCCATTATTAAATTATTTTGAGTGCCTTCCCTATTCAAATTGCTCAATCCTGATTACTTGGCACATTATTAATTTTTAAAGTTTATCTTTATTTATTTATTTCATGAGTGAGGTAGAGAAAGAAAGCAGGGGACTCCTAACTCCTGGTGTTATGATCCACCCACAGCTTCAGTCAGTCCCAGATCATAGGCACACACAGTCCAGCATACTCAGGGAGGTCTCTTACACACACCTGGAATTTTCCACGTGGTTCAGCCTCACAGTTTTCTTTGCATAGGTCTTTTACTTCTTTGATTAGGTTTATTCCTAGGTGTCATATTGTTTTTGTGGCTAATGTAAACGGAATTTCTTTCTTCAATTCTATCTCATTCTTTGTTGGTGTGTAGAAATGCTACAGAGTTTTGTACAATGACTGTATTCTGCCACTTTACTGTATTCATTAATCACTTCCGAGAGGTTTTTTCGTTTTGCTTTTAGGAGTCTTTGAATTTTCTATGTATACAATGATGTTATCTGAAAACAGAGATCATTTCTCTTCTTCTGTCCCTGTTTGAATGTTCTTTATTTTATTTTCTTGTCTGACTGCATTGGCCAGGACTTCCAGCACTACATTGAAAAGGAGTGAAAAAAGTGGGAAGTCTTATCTTGTTCCAGTTTTGGGTGAAAAAGTTTCAGTCTGTCTCTCCCTTTAGATCTAGCAGTTTTTCTTTCACGTATCTGGATGTTGTGGTGTTGGGTGCATAGATATTTATAAATATTATATCTTTTGATGATTAGCCCTTTTAGTACTATATAGTGTCCTCTGTCTCTTCTTAGTGTTTTTTTTTAATTTAAAGATCAATTTATCTAATATCAGTATTGTAACTACACCATTTTTTGTTTCTATTTACATAAATATCTTTTTTCAGCCCTTCACTTTCAGTTTATGTATGTCTTTTTTTTAAGAATTATTTTATTTAACTTTACTTATTTATTTATTTTAATTTGACTAGAGAGAGGGATAGAGTGGTTGGCCATGTGGGAGTTCAGCTCCCTTAATCTTGCCACCATGCCACCTGCTGGCTCTGGTCTATGTATGTCTTTATCTACAAGATACCTTTTTGTAGACAGAAAATAGAGGGTTTCTGGTTTTTTTAATCCATTCAGCCAGCCTGTGTCTTTTAATTGGAGAATTTAATCCATTAACATTCAATGTTGCTTTTGATAGTTGTGGACTTATCTCTGCCATTTTGTTACCCATTTTCTTCACTGTTGTATTTTATTTTATTTATTTATTTTTGTTCTCTTATTTGTGGTTGTCTTTTTTATTTTTTGATAAGCTAGTCTAGTGTTGGTGAATTCTATCAATTATTGTTTATCTGAAATGATTTTATTTGTTCTTCCCATATCAAGGAAAGTCTTGCAACTATTTCTTTGCTCAAATTATTTTCTCTTTTAGCATTTTGAATATAATTTCCCATTCTTTTCTTGTTTGCATTGTTTCAGCTGAAGAGTCTAATGTCAGCTTAATGGGATAATGTTTGTAAGTAGCTTAACATTTTTCTCTTGACAATTTTTAAATTTTGTCTTTGCCTTTGATTTTTACCAGTCTGGCTATATTGTGTCAAGGGGAGGATCTTCTTATGTTAATTCATTTTGGGGTTCGTTGCATTTTGTAGGACTGGCTGTCAGAATATTTCTCCAAGTTTGAAAAGTTTTCCTCAAGTATTTCATGGAATAGATTTTCTCTGCCATTATTAGCTTCTTCACCTTCTGGAATACTAGTTACTTGAATATTGGGGCATTTGATGGAATCTAGTATTTCTCATATGTTATCCTGTTTTTGTTCCTGTTGTGTTATTTTTTCATTCTCTGGTAGTTTTGTCCAGGTCAGAGGTTTTGTCTTTTAGATCAGAGATTCTATCTTTTGCATGGCCAATTTGGTATTAATACTTTCAAAGGAAGTTTTGATTTCCTGTATTAAAGTCTTACTCTATAGAAGTTCCTTTTTTTTTTTTTTTGAGAGGTTTTTCGCTATAGGGCGCGTGCGCTCGCCAGACAGAGAGAGACATAGAGACAGAAAGCGAGAAATCACCACCCAGGGGGGATGGTCACGCCGCAATCCCTTCTCCTGCATTCTCCTCTCGGATCTTGGGCACGCACACAAATGCGCCCGGAGTGAGTTTTAAGCCACCAGGTCCGGGACACGAACCGCGGTCGACTACGTGGGAGTCCAGCGACACAGCCATTATGCTAACTGCTGGTTCCCACTCTATAGAAGTTCTGTTTGATTCTTTTTTTATAATGTCTGTCTTCTCCTTCAAGTAGTGGAAGGACTTCCTCATCTCCTGGAGTTGGTTCTTTGTTTTCTCTTGCATCTCATTTTATTTTATTATTTATTTATTTATTTATTTTTTGGAGAGGTTTTCGCTATAGGGCGCGTGTGCTCGCCAGACAGAGAGAGACATAGAGACAGAAAGTGAGAAATCACCCCCCAGGGAGGATGGTCACGCCGCAATCCCTTCTCATCCGTTCTCCTCTCGGGATCTTGGGCACGCACGCACACGCGCCCGGCGTGAGTTTTAAGCCACCGGGTCTGGGACGCGAACCGTGGTCGACTACGTGGGAGTCCAGCGACATAGCCATTACGCTAACTGCTGGTTCCCATGTTTTGTCACTATAAATATTCTGCATTCTTTTTCTGACATTTCTGAAGATTCTATTGTGCTCCCTGTAGTGGGCAAGGAGTTTTTGTATTCCCTTGAGGGTAGTTATTTCCTTTTTTTTTTTTTTTTTTTTTTGCTTCTGTACTGGTTTTTAGTTATCTGATAAAATATGCACTTCTTTCTACTAAGAAAAACACTTTTTCTCAAGTGTGTTTTTGGTATAAGGCTGTGACTTTTCATTAGATTATGGTGTGTCTAGCCAGGTACTTAATGTTTGTGTCCTCTAACAACCTTTTAGAATGAGATGCACTTGGGATTCGCTGGAAATGTGTAACTAAAGAAAGACGCGAAGTCAACGAGAAGCTGAAGTCAGTGAACTGTGGAATCCAAAAGTAGTTGCCTCCCTGTGTTCCGGCTGCACCAGTGGATGGGATTTGGTGAGAGAATGGAGATTGGCATGTGACAGGAAGAGAATTCAAAAATCCACCTGTGGGGAACCAGCAGTTAGTGTAATGGCTGTGTCGCTGGACTCCCATGTAGTCGACCACGGTTCGCGTCCCGGACCCGGTGGCTTAAAACTCACACCGGGCGCGTGTGCATGTGTGCCCAAGATCCCAGGAGGAGAATGGAGGAGAAGGGATTGTGGCGTGACCATCTCCCCTGGGGGGTGATTTCTCGCTTTCTGTCTCTATGTCTCTCTCTGTCTGTCTGGCAAGCACATGCACCCTATAGCGAAAAAACCTCTCCAAAAAAAAAAAAAAAAAAAAAATCCACCTGTGGAGCAGGGAAACACTATCAGATAGTTTCCCAGCCCCTCTACTTCAGATGCTGGTTCCCCCATTCCTGCTGCACTATGGATGGAAATTGAGGGGACAGTGGTGGAAAGGTGTGGGACAGGAGACAAACACTAATGGTTTATTAATTTTTAAGAAGTAATTTTTAAATTCTCTTCTATTGATTTTTGTTTGTTTGTTTGTTTGCTTTGGTCACATGCTCTTGCCAGAGACAGACAAAGAGAAGGAAAGTGAGAAATTGCCCCCTCAAGGGGAATGGCCACACCACAATCCCTTTTTCTCTTTTTTCCTCTTGGATTTTGGGCATGCACACACATGCACACACCATGATATTCAAGCTGCCAAGTTCAGGGCTCAAACTTCATAGTCGGCCATGTGGGATCCAGCCACTGGAGCCTCCATGTCACTGTTGGCCCACTTACATTGACATTTTGAGTTTGTGTTTATTTCTTTAGTCTTATTACATAGTCTGAATGAAGTACAAAGGATTTGGCCTATAAAGAACCTAATATTTGAACATTTAGATTTTCTCTATTGCTAATTATATTAGTGAATATTTCTGTGACTTTTTCATCAATTAAAAATATAATGTGTATGTATGTATGTAATCACTATAGAAACACTTGCTGTTTTAATCTAAATTTTTGTTTGATTTTTGCCTGTCAGATTGATCAAATTCTATAAAAGGCATATAAATACTCTCCTTTATGTATGATGTTTAGTACAAGAAAGGACTGATTATATATTACTGTAGTTTTGTCTTTCAGACTATCAAGATATTTTAATTGTGTTTTTAAATTGTGTTTATTTATTTCCCAAAAGACAGAGAGAGGCACCTTTGAAAGGGTCTTCATGCCCACAATCCTACCCACAACCCTACATGTACTTATTACCACAGACCCATCATGGATTTGACAAGTACGTTGAGGGAGACCCAGGTCGTGGGCCTAGAGCCTTCCTACAGGTCTCCAGCATCATGCAGCAATGTTCCTACTGCTTGACCACCACAGCTGGACCCTTTTCTTTAATTTAATATGTTATCATTGAATAAAATATTGATATTAATAAAGATAATTTTTGCATTTACATTATGTAGATAGAATAATTACAAAATATATGTCTGTATGTGTATATATTTGCATTTATTTTATTTTAAATATAGTTTTAATCAATCATAAAATTCAAAAACGGAGCTAGCAGTTGGTGTAATGGCTATGTCGCTGGACTCCCATGTAGTCGACCATAGTTTGGATCCTGGACCTGGTGGCTTAAACTCATGCCAGGCACGTGTACATGTATGCCCAAGATCCTGAGAGGAGAATGGAGGAGAAGGGATTGCAGCATGGCCATCCCCCCCAGGTGGCAATTTCTTGCTTTCTATCTCTCTGTCTCTCTCTGTCTGGCGAGCGCATGTGCCCTATAGCAAAAACCTCTGCCAAAAAAAAAAGTGATAAATATACAGCTGGTGGAATTATCATGACCATCCTTTATTTTTTTTTTGAAGAATTATTTTATTTAACTTTATTTATTTATTTTAATTTGACCAGGAAGATACAGAGAGAGAGAGAGAGAGAAAGAGAGAGAGAGAGAGAGAGAGAGAAAGCTCTGGCCCCATTGTGTAGTGGTTAGCTATATCCCAGAAGGCAAACCACAGTTGAGTCCCAGATCTGCAGCTTGAGAAACATTCTGGGTGCATGTACATGCATAATTTCTCTCTCTCTCTCTCTCTCTCTCTCTCTCTCTCTCTCTTTTTTTTTTTTTGGAGAGGTTTTTGCTATAGGGCACATGCGCTAGCCAGACAGAGAGAGACAGAGAGACAGAAAGCGAGAAATCACCCCCCCAGGGGAGATGGCCACGCCACAATCCCTTCTCCTCCAATCTCCTCTCAGGATCTTGGGCACACACGCACATGCGCCCGGCGTGAGTTTTAAGCCACCGGGTCCAGGGCATGAACTGCGGTCGACTACATGGGAGTCCAGTAACATAGCCATTACGCTAGCTGCTGGCCCCTAGTTTCTCTCTTTCTCTCTCTGTCTCTTACTGGGAAAAACAAAACAAAACAAAACAAAAAAGTAAAAACAAGAAAAAACAAATATAATATTAAGAAATATAATATTTACAGTATCAATGAAACTTCCCTCGTGTCCTATTTCAGTATTTTCCCCTGTATACCTTTGTGTGTATTTATCTGGCAGATGCACTTGAAGGTGCTCCCCCTCACCTGCCTCTGCCATGAACCTTGCCTTCTTATGTACATGCCTTTGTACAATTCTGTCTTAGTAAGTATAGGTAGGGCTTATTACTTATTCCCCAAAATAACCCAGTAAAGATGATGAGATGTCACGTGTGCTTAATTTGTATACATAATTTAATGTGGTTCGCAAATTGACTCTGGAGACTCTCAGTGTTGGTTTAATGAAGTAAGTGACCATATTGGAAACACACCTGGTAAGGCATGAGGGCAGCCTCTAGAGAATGTAGAAAGGCTTTAGGACTTAGGACATCTTCCAGTAAACAACCTGCAAGAAGCCAATCTTTCATTCTTTTTTTTTTTTTTTTTTTTTTTTTGAGAGGTTTTTGCTATAGGGCGCGTGCGCTTGCCAGACAGACAGAGAGAGATAGAGAGATAGAAAGCGAGAAATCACCCCCCAGAGGGGTGGCCACGCCGCAATCCCTTCTCCTCCATTCTCCTCTGGGGATCTTGGGCACAAACGCACATGCACCCAGCGTGAGTTTAAGCCACCGGGTCCAGGACTCAAACCGCGGTCGACTACGTGGGAGTCCAGCGACATAGCCATTACGCTAACTGCTGGTCCCAATCTTTCATTCTTATAACCCCAAAGAAATAAATTCTGCCAATGACCTGAATATGGCAGCAAATTCTCTGTAAGCTCCCAGACATCAAAGCAATCGAGTAGACACTGACTGCCACTTTATGAGACCTAAGCAGAGAACATAGCTGAACTGTACCTGACTTCCTCACTCAGAAATCATGAAATAAGGAATATGTTGTGTTAAGCCCCTAAATATGTGATAATTCGTTATGCAATTATATGTAATAATAACTCCATTCCAAATTCTATTAGTGTATTTTTTCTTTAAAGAATTATTTTAACTTAATTAATTAATTTTAATTTGACCAGAGAGGGACAGAGAGAGCAAGAGGGAAAGTGAGAAAGCAAGTTGCAAGATCCGGGACTCAAACCATGGTCGGCCATGTGGGAGTTCAGCGCCCTCAATCACCATGCCACCTGCTGGTGGCTCCCTGTATTTGGATTTTTTAAATTACATTAAATTATTGTTATTTAATAATTTTTATTGAGTGTCTACAGAATGACAAATACTAAGTATACCACTGAGGGCATGTCAAATAGGAACATGATTTCATGACACTAATGGGCTAAAAAATATGGAATTATGGTTATGTATTAGGGTTTTCTTTTTTTTTTTTTTTTTGAGAGGTTTTTGCTATAGGGCATGTGCACTCGCCAGACAGACAGAGAGAGACAGAGAAACAGAAAGAGAGAAATCACCTCCCCAGGGGGGATGGCCACACCGCAATCCCCTCTCCTCCATTCTCTTCTCAGGATCTTGGGCATGCACACACATGCGCCCGGCATGAGTTTTAAGCCACCAGGTCTGGGACACAAAACCACGGTCGACTACATGGGAGTCCAGCAACATAGCCATTACGCTAACTGCTGGTCCCCTGTATTAGGGGGTTTTTAACTCAATATTCTGCTACTTTTGCAGCTCCTTGATATCTTAATATATATATATATGTAAACTTTAACTGGTATCTGATTTTTCTATTTATTTTTATGGAACATTGAATAGCTTGCTCTCTACTAGGCAATCACAGGTAGTCATAGTTATTAATATTTATTTTCATTTATGATTTACATCTATTCATTACACATTTTTGTAGGGTATGGAATGGCCTTTGATAGTGTGTATATGGTGAGTAATAAACCAAGGATATAAACATATTCACCACCCTCAATATTTAACATTATATTAAGTCGTGAACATTCAAGTGCACTTTACTCATTATTCTGGAAGTATGTGCTGAATTGTCTATGATGTTCTTTACTGTGAAATACAACTTTAAAGAAAAACAAATAGATTAAAAACCAGACCAAAAAAAAGTCTCATAAATTAATGAGGTTGGATTTTTGAAAACAAACCTAATCTTAACATAGCCAATGAGAGAAAAAATTATGATTTCTGTGTAGAAGAGTATGGGAGACAAAAGTTTGTAATTGGAAACAATCTGTGATATTAATCACTGGTTCAGTTAGAAATGGGTAAGGCTGTACGTAAAAATAGATCATTAGGAAGAGATAGAAAAAGAAAACATTTACTCATTCACTGTGAGTTTTTGTAAGACAATAGTACTGATCAGTGCATAAAAATAAATCCTTAAAACAGCAAAAACAAGGGGCTAGTAGAAGGCATAGTGGTTAAGGCACTGGACTCCCACATGATCGACTGCAGTTTGAGCCCTGGACATGGCTACCTGAAAATCATGCTGGCACATGTGTATGCATGCCCAAAATCCCAAGAGGAGAGTGAAGAGAAAGGATTGATTGTAGCATGGCCGTCTCCCCTGGGAGGTGATTTCTCACTTTCTTTCTCTCTTTCTCTATCTGGTGAGTGCATCCATACTATTGAAAAAACCTTGAAAAAAAAAAGATGCAGAAATTTAACAAAATCAGGAAGAGATGTTTAAAACTGGGACATGGTGAAGTCATGATTTGGTGATTTATAGGCTTTACAAAGTTCTTGATTTTAGCCTTCTTTAAATTCATTCCAAAGAAAGACTCAGCAACTTGGACAATTCCTCTGTTATTTAGTGTTATACAATGAGTAATGGTTGTAATAAATATATAAACTAAAACCTGTGGAGATAACTGTTTATCAAATAATTGTTGAATTTGTACTTATATCTGTTTGTAAGATAGTTGAATCTGCATTTTTAGTTGCGATATTTAATCCCAGCATTCAGTGTTATATTATTGATATGTGTGGACTTAACTTTTTCTAGTTATTTTGTACTCTCTTTCTTTTATTTACTTTCCTTAAATTTTCCCAGTGTAATATTCCTATATATATTTCCTGAAGAGCTGGTTTAGTTATGGTGAATTCTTTCAGAATTTGTTTATCTAGGAATTATTTTAATTTTTTCTTCCTATTTGAAGGATATTCTTGCCAGGTATAGCATTAGTAGGAGAAATTGGTTTGTTGTATTGTTTTGTAGAGAGGTTTTTGGTATAGGGCATGTGTGCTCACTGGAGACACAGAGAGAGACAGACAGAGAGAAGATAAGAAATCATCCCCCAGGGGGAGATGACCATGACAATTCCTTCTCCTCCATTCTCCTTTTAGGATTTTGTGCATGCACACATGCACATGTACCCAGTGTGAGTTTTAAGTCACTGAGTCTGGGACTTGAATCACAGTTGGTCATATGGAAATCCAGTACCTTAACCACTGTGTCACCTGCTGGCCTCTGACATTGTTTTTCTTTCAGAGTTTGAAATGTCTTCACAGTCTCCCCTTGTCTGCATCATTTCAGTTGAAAGATCCAATGCTTTTGTTTTTTTTTTTAAAGAATTGTTTTATTTAACTTCATTTATTTTAATTTGAATGAGTGGGACAGAGAGAGAGAGAGAGAGAAGGAAAGTGAGAAAGCAAGCCACCAGGTTCATAACTCCAACCGTAGTTGGCCATGTGGGAGTCCAGCACTCTTAACTACCATACCACTTGCTGGTCCCCAAAAGATCCAATGTTAATCTAATGGGGTGACCTTTGTCATATCTTGGTGTTTCTCCCTTGCCACTTTTAGAATATTGTTTTTGTCTTTTATTTTTTACCAATTTGGCTATAATATGCCTAGAAGAAGATCTTATGTTGTATCTATTTGGTGTCGTTTGCATATCCCAGTTTAGATGTCCACATACCTCTCTATATTTAGAAAGTTTTTGATTCTCTCATGAGAGATCTTTTCTATGCCTTTATCTGTCTTTGCCTTTTGGAATTCTTGCATGCTGTCCTGATTTTAGTGGTTATTCCTTTATTCTTTTCAGTCGCTTGTACTAAATAGGAAGTTTTGTCTTCAAGATCAGAGATTCTTTCTTCTATGTGGTCTTACCTGCTGTCATACTTTAAAGGTAGGTTTTGATTTCCTGCATCATATTCTTTATCTCCAGGAGTCCTGTTTTATTCTTTTTCAGGGTGTCTGTCTCCTCACGGAGTTCCTTCAAGACACAAAAGGATTTTCTCATCTCCTAGAATTGCTTGTTCATTTTCTCTTATATCTTATTGAGTTTTATTACAATTAATATTTTGAATTCTTTTTCTGACATTTCTGTGATCTCTTGTGTTATATCAGTTGTTGGAGAGAAGTTATTATGTTCCTTGGTGAGAAAGTATTGCCTGGTTTTCTCCTACTTCTTGGGGCTCTGCTCTAATTTTTAGTCATCTGTTGTTATGCTCACTTCTTTCTCCTTCTTTGGAGTATGTTTCTATAGCTGTGTGCTCCTGCATTTTCTTAAGATATGTGTGAACTCTGTGTCATTTTCCCTCCTCTACTGTGGATGGGCGTGTGGAAGCCACAGTAGGAGTTTGGGGTTCTGATTTTCAGAAGGGAGTTTCTCTCTTTCTACTGCTATAGGGATTATGGGGAGAAAATTCCTCTGGAGTCTTTTGTCTTCAGATGTTTGGTTCCTATATACCCAAACCTGTCTGCTTCCAATGTGGCTGGAAGTTGAGCTGGATAAATAGGATATAAGGTGATAGACTGAGTGGCCTGGGCCTCCCTGTTGCCGCTGGATGAGAGAAGAGTAGAATGACATCAGCACACATAGGGTAGTAGCTTGTACCTTTCATTCCTAGTCCTGCAGAAACTGAGTGATGGTCCTTGAAGGCTGAAGCAGACCCTCCTTTCCCTATAGCAGTCTGGCTAGGTCCCTGATGATGAGCTCAGACTGAGAGACTTGGGCCTCCCTGTTGCTCTTGGAAGGGTGAGGGACAGAACAACATCAGCACACACGAGGTAACAGTTCTTACCTTCTGTCTCTATAGGTAGTCTTACTTATTTTAGGAGTTAGAATGTCAAGCAGGAGGCTGACAAAAGGTGCAGATAAGGAACACGTATTTAATCAGCTGTCTTTCTTAATTCCACTCCATTTTATTTCAACTGTAAATTATACCAAATAAAACTTATATCTTTCATTCCTGAGTTTTTGTTTAAGTTTGAAATTATGCAGACAAATTTAGTCTTTAATTCAATTCACAATTTTAATATTTTCCCAAGTTATTTTGGGTGAATGCTACTTAGAAAATCCTGGTTATAAAAAGAGTTTTATTTTGCCAGTAGCTAATATGGAGTGTTCTCATAGAGCTGTAAATGAGCTCAATATTCATTATGCAAATTAATAGCACCAGACAAAATTAAATGGGTTCAGCTTGGTGGCATCATTTCAGGGATCTAATTTGGGGGTTTCAGGCCTCTAGGCTGAGAGAGCTGTTGGAACCACATTAAGTTGCTCTTGATACATAATAAAACATTTCAAACAGAAATTACATTACAAGGGGTATGACCTAAGGTAGTTTAGCCAAGGGGTTACAGAGAGATGATGCTAGTCACTGATGATAACTCTGTAATATAGTGCTCCATGCCTGAAGGTATCTTTCAAAATCTATGCCATTTTATTTAGTTTTTTGTTCTACTCTTAACCATGAATTTTTAAGGACTAATTATATATTTTCCCCCAGCTTTTTTGTGATAAACCAGAAGATGCATCATCTCATCTATTTAACATTTTGAAAAATGGGCAGAGTCAGACAAAGATATTTCCCTAATGGTTTGAGCACAAAATTAAATCTAAATACTATTCCTGATTTCTGTCACCAGAAAATATATTTAGAAAGATAACTTCAACTTTCTTGGTTTTGATTTCTTCCTTCATTAAAAAATAAGAAGAGAGTGAGATGGATAGACTAGATGATCTGATAGAGACAACTAAAACCTCAGTCACTAAGCTGTAAAAGTATTAAAGATGATCTAAGGCATGGTTCTAATTTGCAGATGGATAATATTAATGCTAGGTAAGAAAAAGTAATTTATGTGATCTGGTTAGTGACTGGTTTCTAGGTATTTTTTTATTAATTGACTTTTGATATTTTTAAACTAGGCCACTCTAAGTATATTTATTTAAGCTTCAAAAATATTTACATGATTTTACATTCTTGTCTAGACAGCATTAAAAATTGTCCCAAAGGATCTGTAAGATAATTAACAATTATATTGGAAAACTTGGCTGGAAATATTGTTGAGTAAAATAATTTTACCAAACAATAACCATTTGTTTTTTATGGATGATATGTTGAGAATTCTATACATTTTGTCTTTTGATTCAACAATGTTGAACCAAGAAGAAAGACATTGACACCCAACTATTCAAAAATGGAAGGGTAAGTTGCAACCATACAATTCTAACATAGTTTAATAGAACTGAATTTTTTCAAAGAATTATTTTACTTAATTTTATTTATTGTTATTACTTTAAAAAAAATTGACAGAGGAGAGATGGGGGCTGTAGTGAGAAAGCTGGCTTCCATGTCCAGGACTCAAACCAAAGTTAGCCATGTGGGAGTCCAGTGCCTTAACTGCCATGCTACCTGCTGGCCCCAACTCAAGGTCTTTTTTTTTTTTTTTTTTTTTTTTTTTTTTTTTTTTTTTTGAGAGGTTTTTGCCATAGGGCGCGTGCGCTCGCCAGACAGACAGAGAGAGACAGAGAGACAGAAAGCGAGAAATCACCCCCCAGGGGGGATGGCCACACTGCAATCCCTTCTCCTCCATTCTCCTCTCGGGATCTTGGGCACGCACGCACACACGCCCGGCGTGAGTTTTAAGCCACCGGGTCCGGGACGCGAACCGTGGTCGACTACGTGGGAGTCCAGCAACATAGCCATTACGCTAACTGCTGGTCCCCCAACTCAAGGTCTTTTTTAAAAAGAGGACAACTTTTAGCCAACTTCAGAAAAAATATACAAATTAATAAGTTTTACTGACTGCTTTTCTCACTGAACAAATAAATGGATAAAAATAATAATAAAGTTAGATTTGATACATAGTAAAGAAAATTCTTTATGTATATAGTATCATTTGATTATCCACCAATAAACCCATGAGAGGTATATATTATTATTATTATTATTATTATTATTATTACTACTTCCATATATAAAAATGTATCTGTACTTCTCAGGTGAGAATTTTGCCTTGAATTTTGTAGTCTCACCAATAAAAATAGGCTAGTCCCTATAATTGCTTCAGCTCTTTAACTAGAGCTATACTTACTTTGATGAAGTTGTCTAAGCATTCAGCCATCCTGTCTTTGCAGTATTATATACAAAAGAAGCAGTTATTTCTATAACACCTTCTGCTAATGTTAAGGAAGTGTTTTCAAATGGGAGGGAAAAGGTCATAATTTTTTACAAGCTGTTTTAAAGGTATTATTATCAAAAGAACTGCAATTTCAAACTAATTAAAGGTATGTTTAGTAGAATGGGCAAATGTGCAAGGCTAGTATTCCACTGGGGTACTAAAATATTTTTTTTATGTAGCTCACACTTTCTATCTAGTCTCACATGCCTAATTCCCTAAAATCTAGCAGGGAAAATTATTTTTTGCAGTTAAGTGTCGAGACTCTAAGAAAAACACAAAGTCAACTGCAGGTTTAAGTCACTGTTAGGTCATTGAAGGAGATCCACATCTGTGAGGAAAGAACTAACCTCCCTACCTTTTGCTCTCACTACTGATATCATTCTAGCAAATAGCCATTTTTGCTTTGTCCTGGCTTGCATAGCATCCTGAGCACTGTTGGTGAATATTTGCACCTGTGTGTCACAGTCCTGAACTAGTAGTACCATTTTAAAGAAATTTTTCTCCCATCTTAATGACTATTTACAAATAATCTCTTCTAAGAATCTTGGGCAATTGTTTTAAAAATAAAATCAGAGAAAATTAACCCAGGGTAGATTTTGATGGACCACTAAGAATATCTTTTTTGCCTGGGGAAAAAAAACAGAAACAATTGACTGACAGAGGCTGCAAATCTTCAAAAATAAAAGATATAGCATCCAATCCCAAATAAACTTGATAACCAAGGTAATAGCAAGTGATTTATTCAAATTTTGATCAGAAAAATATAGTTCATTTTAGGTATTAATCCTTAGCATACAGTCAAGGAAACAAGCTAATAGTTGTAATAAGATGATTGATTATTTAGTTTACTAGAAAGTCACTCATTGCTTTTATAGTGTTGATAATCTTGCTTCATAAACATGTTGCCAATACCTAGCACAGATTCTGGTGTTTAAAATATAATAGTGAATGAAGTTATAAAGGAATTAACCATTGTCTTTTATTTTGTAATAGAAGATTCCAAATTCTAAAAACACTTGTCCAATATCATACTGCAAACCTTGAGACTCATTCTTATTTTTATTTTTTACTTTTATTTTGAAATGATGTTGGAGCAAAACACAACATGTAGGAGAAGAACAGTGAGGGCTTAGAGTCCAGATCCCTTGTAATTCTGGCCTAAGATCAGAAGTTCAAATTTTCTTCCTCTACTCTTTGCTCTGTGACATTTTAATAGGATACTACAGCAAAATCTTATATTGTCAGTAATTCCTTCCTAATTTATCTTTTATGAAGGCCCAACATCTTATTAGCCTATCAAGTTAGTTTGTCACCTTCACTGATTAAG